>JACCIC010000198.1:260000-860000 GCA_018907035.1 Sycobia sp. Sy_11 | reverse complement strand
AACTACATATTATAGAAATTCTGATAGTTGATTCATAGTTAAACTGCCTTTTTGCAATCAGCCTAAGTTCATAGGTATAGGCAAAATTGCCAAAGCTTGTATGAATCGACTAGAATGTCATTTTTGAACTTTACATCGCTTACCATACATTTATGCAAGAATATGTTACGCTTAGGCATATGGAACTTCTTCCATCAGATGAATGAGTGGTTGATGACGGATTTTTTTTTGCCTGATCATGCAGTATTCAAACAGAACGATAGCAAAAAAATAAGGGTTGCCTTTAATGGATCACAAAAGTCTAAAGCAGGAAATTCGTTGTACGAATTTTTCTATCCTGATCCCAAACTACTGGAAGACATCGTTGTTATTAATATTTGGTGGTATTTTTATAAATATGTATTTGTATGTGATATAATTAAAAATTTTCATCAAATGCTCATCTTACTGATGCTGCTCGATGTTATTGATACTAAATGGCAACGTATTTACTGGCATTTTGATCCACTTTTACCTCTTTAAGGCAGTATTCTACTTTAGACCCTCGAAAAAAATGCTATTTTTGTGAAATTTTTCTGAGAATGCTATTAAAGATATGGATGTAGGATTTGAAATGCTTAATAAATACACTCGTGAAGTACATGATTTTATACATTTTTTATATATGTAAAGTATGGTCAAAGCCAACATCTCAAAAAGTAGGTAACGTTTTCGTGGTCGTAAAATCCTGCCGACGGATTGTCTGAAACAAAAAAATTAAATAGTTGTATGTTCAGTAGGACTCCAGAAACCGATCTAATTAGAATATTTTATGTAAGTGCAAAATCAACAAAATGGCGGCTAAAATACGAAGGAAAGAAAACAATTGGTTTTTTTTCGTCTTTTTTGCAATAAAAATATAGTTAGAATTAAAATTTTAAGTTGATTATAGTTAAGACGGTTGATACAAAAATATAGAATATGTGTTCAAAATTTCATAAGGATCGGTTCAATAGTTTTTTAGTTTTCACGACCACGGTACTTGAAAACGTTGTTTTGAGAAAAACGTGTTTAAAGTTTTTGTAAGTGAATAATCGTAGAAAAAATTATCTTATGCTTAATCAGTGATGCCTAGGCCATACAATATGCCTTTAACTTGTTCTAGGCGAGTATTTTCATCTAATTTAGCCTGCTTTTTTTGAGTTCTGCTCTCCTTAGAAGGCTCAGTCGAGCGGCGGTTCACTCGAACGATGCGCTGTTGGTCGCTCATATTGGCGAACTGCATGGCGGTTGGGCCGATTTTCAGGCCCATAATTTCCATTATTTTCAAAAGTAGGCTGAATCCTTCATTAAAAATACAGGCAGCAGTGAGGCATGCAATTTTAACGATTTTTTTCCATTATAGACATGCTTCGGTGCCATAGCCCAAACTGTTGAGTTCATACACTCATTGTTATTTTGAGTGTTTCTGCCGAAACATCTCTCCAGCAATTCCGTTTTTGATAGATCGTAGATCGGTTTCAGCACCTCTTATATGTCAGTAGGAAGAGCAGGACGATGTTTATAATTTTTTAAAGCGTTGTTTGCTTCGGCCTTCTTATACTTGCATCAGCTGTCTGATCAGTACGTATGCTGTGGTTTGGAGTCTGTTGAGATTTTGTGGTAATAGCCGGCCCAGCTTTCTTTCGTGAAAAAAACGTTTTCGAGTTCCAGATGGACGACTAGAAGTTTTCTGTGCACGATACACTTTCTTCATATCCATGGCGAATAGATAGATGCTTCACTTTTGAACTTCGAATGACGACTGATTCTCCACTACTGAAATACAGAACTGAAATACAGAAGCAAAATTATAAAGGGAAGGTAATATTGAAAAGCAAAAGAATATATTTTGATGAGAATATATATAGGTGTAATGATTTACAATGGGGAAACAGCTGCTGCAGCGAACAAGGCCAGGTAGATGGCTTATCCGGCGCGCGCGTTGGGCGGGTCGGAATAGCGCGCTCAGGTAAGTGCGTTCGACAGGTGAAAAAGTATAGTTAGACTACCTGAATCTTTCTAAAATTTTGACCTAATATTCTTGAATATATTTACTTATTATATTTAATTATATTACTTGAATATATTTAATTATATTACTTTCGAAAAATGAAAAAAAAAACATTTTTTTTCAAAGTTGTAAAGTACAATACTGCCATAAATTTGGTGCTTGGTTACTGTTACACATGGAACAGTGTCAGCTCCATTTTTAGAAGACTTAACTAATTGGGTCGCACATTCACATAAAATTGAACCCACAATTATTCTCAGAAATAAATACGTTGAAGACTTCTTAGCTGGCGGAGATACATTGGATGAAGCCGTACCAGCATATCAGGAGCTTACTGAAGTGCTTAATCCTGCTGTAATGTATGTCGGCAATTGCGCAGCAAACCACTGCAATTTAAATCTATAAAACTTTCAAAACGATTTTAAATACTTAAATGAGAAAGAAACGGTTACGGTTCCTGTTCTATAATGGAGTCCCCTTGATGATGCCTTTCGTTTTCGAGTTAAACTGTCTTTAGCACCTCCAGCAACCACGAAGCGTTCCAATTTGTCAGAGGTATCTAAACTCTTCAACTCTGTGGATTTTTTGTGCCCAGTTATGATTCGTACAAAAATATGAATTTAATGTTTGTGGGTGCAAGGTGTCGATTGGGATTCGCCTGTTTCAGATCGAATTCAAAAGGAGTGGCTTCTCTGCAGACAACAGTTTTCTGACTTAGAGAAGATTCGAATTCGTCGTTGGGTAAATATAAGCAAGTGTGAATCCTGGCATTTGCATGAGTTTGGTGACGCTTCTGAGCGTACCTTTGCAGCTACAATTTGATTGTTCCAAGTGCAAGATGTTCATCACGGCTGCTCATTGCTAAAACAAAGGTAGCTCTATTAAAGTTATAAATTTACAAAAGTTGCAAGCCATACTCAAGGATAGAATCCTTTATAAATTCAACTCTTCGCCTAAATAGATTCATTGTTGCTCCGACTCAAAAGTCGTTCTGGCCTGGCTAAGATAACATCCATCTCGTGAGAAATCATATGTTGCAAATAGAACTAATAGATTATAACTCTCTTGCCGACAGCTAAATGGCAACATGTGCCATCCGTACATAATCCAACTTACATAATCCGACTTAGCAACCAGAGGATGTACTGCACTACAGTTGCAAGAACTAACTATGTGGTGCTCAAGGCCTGTTTGGTTGATTGAGGTGGGTCCTTCTGATCAATCCAATCATCTGAAATTTCACCAAACTTAGAAATTCGTCGTTTAACTGAATTATGTTTCATTCAAAACCATGAAGATTAGGAAGAATGGTTTGTGCGATTTTCCTCCTTCGACAAATTCGTTGCTATTACAGCTTATTGTCTATGTTGGAATAGAAATCTGTCACTTTCTAAAGAGCAGAAAAGAAAAGGTTGTTTATCCGCTACGGAGATCTCAATAGCAACTACTACTTTAAATAATTGGTCTCACAATCAGTTGTTTCTAAAGAGTTGCAAATTTTGTTTGCAGGACAGCAACTTCCGTCAACAAATCCGTTACGCAAATTAATGCCTTTTATTGATACTGATAATTTGCTTCGTGTAGGTGGTAGATTACACAATACTTTTTGTTATCTGGATCAGAGAAGCACCAAGTGATTCTATCAAAAACGCATCATGTTATCGCTTTACTTATTAGAAAAGATCACATTTGTACTTTACATGTCGGAGCTAATTGTATAATAAATGCTCGCAATATTATTCGACAAGTAGTTCGTCAATGTATCACCTGTATTCAATATAATGCTCCTACTCAGGAGCAGTTGACGGGATCACTCCTTGCAATTAGAGCAAGACCTACTCCACGCTTCCAAACCATTGGAGTCGATTTTGCAAGCCCATTTTGGATTATGAAGTCTTCTGAAAGGGACGAAAATCCTTTAAAGGGTATGTGACAGTTTTTGTATACTTGGTCGTTAAAGCAGTTTATTTGGAATTAGTATCTGATCTTACTTCACAAGCATGTTTATCTGCGTTTCGGAGGTTTATTGCTTGTCGAGGTCTCTGGAAGGTAATTTGTAGTGATAATGGCAGAAACTTACTAGGTAGTGAAGCTGAAATTCAGCATCTCTTTATGAAAGCTTCTGCTTCAGGACAAATAATTGCATCTACTTTGGCCCAAGATCAGGTGGAATGGCGTTTCATTCCTCCCAGAGCCCCTAATTTTGCTGGCATTTGGGAGACTAACATGAGGTTTTTCAAAAGACATTTGTACAGACTTATAGGCGAATCCAAATTATTGTCGTTCGAATTATTTTCAATTCTCTTGGCTGATATTGAGGCGTGTTGGAATTCTAAACCACTCAATACACTTAGTTCAGATCCTGCAGTTGTGAGTGCAATTCTGCTTCCAGTTCATGAAAATACATCAGCTAATTTATTGGCATTACAGTCAAACTAATGGATGTTCATAAATTACAACGTTTGTGGTTTATTTTTTGCATATTGTACGAAATTATTCGTTCAAGGTAGACAGTATGTTCGCGCCGCTTCCATGACAATAGTATAATAATTGTATTTAGTCGGTAGGAAACGATGTCTAGCTTCCTCGGGAGGACTTCTATGAGGAATATCATGTTTAGTTGGTAGGAATCAATAAATATATTCATTGGTCTTACAGTCCAATTAAATCGATCGAAAATAATATGTAATAATATCAATATGTATTTATATTAAAATTAATACATCAATATACAAAAATAATAAAAATAACATATAAAAATTTAAAATTATGATGACAGTTAGACTGTCCTTGTATAAAATCACCCCCGTACACTAATCTAAAAATAAAAATATTAGCTGAAAAAAATTTATGTTAGTAATTTTATGTTAGTTAATTAAATAATTAATTCTTAAGATTAGGGACGAATTCTTAAGATCTTAGGACTCAAAACTTTTTTCTATGCTTTATTATAATATATATTGAAGTAATATATAATATATTATATATTGAAGAAAATATGTTTTTAATCATTTTGTATCGGACATACAATGTTTTACATATAAACAGCTTATTAGGTAAAGTTTTCGGCTGTAAATGATGCTTTTGCTCAGAAATTATGTATATACGTTGCTGAAACGTGGATAGATCACAATGAATAATTTTTTTCATAATTTTCAATTTTGAAATCTCAGTATTGAAATAAATAGTGTAGCTGTCGCGCCATGAATCGGCAGTTGTTAAACTCCCCTTCGTGGCACTACCGCGCCACTTGATTTTTATATTATTACGATTATAAAATCGACACAACGTATTAATGCGCTATTAGAAGTTATGTTATTCATAACTGTCTAAAAATATTAATTAAAAGTATTAATTAGTAAAATTAAACAAGCTATTTTATTAACATTAAAAATTAAAATTGTACTATGCTGTCTGTTTTAAATTAAATTGATAAATATTTTTATCGGTCTTACAGTCTTTGTACTATAATATATTATACTAACATAATAACTGTAAGAGTGTCCTTATTTATGATCATTCCCAAAAAATCTGAAATAGAAATTACTACTAAAAAAATTAAATTAGATTAAAAATTTAGTAAAAAATCATAGCCAAATTTTTTTTTATGTTATTTAACGTTGATTTATTTATGCTTCCAATTATCGGTGCTAATAAGCGACGGAGGTCTACGATGTGTTTGTAAACAAAACACATTTAAATAATTACAGCGGTGCCTGTATCAATCGGCCGAGACCGGGATTTGAACTCGGATCACCGAGTTACTAGTCCTTCGCTCTAGTGATCGAGCCATCGTAGGCCTCCATAGCCAAATGTTATAGGGTTCCCAAAATTCACAAATAATAATTAACCTATAGAATAATAATAAGTCTCGCTTTCTCTCTCACTCACGTTTGTGAGAGAGACGTTATCCCCCTCACGCTTACACTCATAGACTCACGTGAACTAAATACAATATACGTTCCAATATATGAACGCGCAAGTAAATACAATAACAACGCAACATAAATAATAAATAACACGTATGGACGCAAAGATCTAATCCATAATCAGATCTTCAATATTACTATAAAAAAAAATAAATCACATTGTTTTTGGACACAGATAACAATAGCCCAACGATGATGATTCGGAAACTATCTCCTATATTTCGATCTACAAGTTCTTCTATTCATTTCTCGTCGATAAATTAAAGCTGTTTTGTAAAAGGCTTATTTTCCACATAGTACAATCTGTCTCAAAAGGCCGTCCAAAAGCTGGCAAAATCCAAAAACAAATTGCTATCGCTTGCCATTATTGTTAAATATATTGTTCGCGCTTCCTTGATTTTATTTTCCCTCCCTTGCTACATTCCGAAAATCCCTATTTGTAACAATTATAATTTTAGACTAACACATACAGAGATGCTCATCCTATATGTGTTTCAATATATATACTTACGACTTCTATATGTGGCACGAAGTCACGTGCGCTCTTAGTTTTATTCGTAGATGGACAATATGTAACACGGTTCCTAAGAGGAAATCAAATTAAATTTGTTAATAAAGGACATCTATCTGCTTTTTTAGATTAGTATTGATATACACTCAAAATGTACCGTAAATTTACCGTAAAAATACATCTCTTATTGTATATCTAATTCCAGCTTTTCAGAATCAATTATGCGGAAAACGGGAATTTTGTACATAAAAAATGATCAGTCTTTGTTAATTTAGACTATTTTTCTTAAATATCGTAATATTAATCTGTAAACAAGGCAAATGGTCTATTTTGAATTAAATTATTCTATTAACAAAGCTAAAATTGAATACCTTCATTTTTCTTAACAAGAAATTCTTCAACGAGACTTTCATTTGTAACAGTAGGGAGCTACTTTGGATTCAATTCAACTTAGTTTGATACCGGATGGGCATTTATTGGATTCGGTAAAATAAATAAATTTTGCTAATTTGTTTATGTACAAAAATTAAAAAATATGTATTAACTCTTTAATATAAAAAATAAATAAACAATACAAAAATACAGTATAGTGCCACTGGCTTTTGGTCGACGTTTCTATGGTGACGTACAAAATGTCAATGCCTACATCCGCTGCGAATATAAACATATTTTATGAATTGATTATTTGTAATAATTAAAATTACAAATTATAAAAGCCACGCATTAGCTCTTTATAATAGTATGCGTGCCTATTTATTTAATATTTGTCCTTATCATTGACTCTTAAAATTATATTGCATTCGAATCCCACACGTCGACCTTGCCCAGATTTCTCGGTCGCTATGACGACAAACCCCCTTCGTTTATCCAGTTTGGAGACTACCAGCGCCCCAAACATTTGTAAACACAGCAGTTCTATTGAAAAGCAAAAGAGGAACATTTTCCATGTCGTGGCTGTTCCCCTCTTACACAACCAAGCCGCATAAAGTCTTCGTTGCTCGTGAAGCCCGTATCTATGGCCCGTAGATAGTGAGTGAGAGAGAGAGACAAACAGACAGACAGACAGACAGAATTGTATAATAAATTTGTTGAACCCAAATTTATCTTTCTTTCAGTAAACTAATTTTTTTCAATTAAGTGTATTAAAAAATTTAAGAGATTTACTCAAATTATCAACAAAATTTTCATTATAGAATTTCTAAATTTTTTAGAAATATTGCTTATCTTTATCTAGTGCATATATTTTTGTAATACATTAAATATTTTATAAAGTAATGATATTATATTTTTGCAGCTGATTATTCGGATAATTAACCAAAATGGCACATAATCTAACTCCAAGTGTAAACTGTTCACTCGATGATATTGATTTAAATGCCCTTAAAGATCCTGCTGGTATTTTTGAACTTATTGAGGTTGTTGGAAATGGTACATATGGTCAAGTGTACAAGGGCCGCCATACGAAAACTGGCCAGTTGGCTGCAATAAAAGTGATGGATGTTACTGAAGATGAAGAAGAAGAAATTAAATTAGAAATTAATGTCCTAAAAAGGTATTCAAATCATAGAAATATAGCAACTTACTATGGAGCTTTCATTAAAAAATCACCACCTGGAAAAGATGATCAATTATGGTTAGTTATGGAATATTGCGGGGCTGGCTCAGTTACTGATCTTGTAAAATCTACAAAAGGTCAAAGTCTTAAAGAAGAATGGATAGCTTATATATCAAGAGAAATTCTTCGAGGTTTAAGCTATCTTCATAGCAATAAAGTTATTCATCGTGACATAAAAGGACAGAATGTATTATTGACTGATAATGCAGAGGTTAAATTGGTAGACTTTGGTGTTAGTGCACAATTAGATAGAACAATCGGACGCAGAAACACTTTTATTGGGACACCTTATTGGATGGCACCTGAAGTTATTGCATGCGATGAAAATCCTGAAGCAACTTATGATAATAGAAGTGATCTTTGGTCTTTGGGAATCACAGCATTAGAAATGGCCGAGTCACAACCTCCGTTATGTGATTTGCACCCAATGAGAGCATTATTTTTGATTCCTCGGAATCCTCCCCCAAGATTAAAATCAAAAAAATGGGCTAAAAAATTTCATGGTTTCATTGAAACTGTCTTAGTGAAGGATTATCATCAAAGACCTTATACTGAACAATTATTGAAACATCCGTTTATACGAGATCAACCTACAGAGAGGCAAGTACGAATTCAGTTAAAAGATCATATTGATCGTTGCAAAAAACGAAAGCAAGAAAAAGAACGGGAAGATTACAGGTACAGTGGTAGTGAAAATGAAGATGATGAACCAGCTATTGCTGGAGAGCCGTCGTCGATTATTCAAGCACCTGGTGGAGATACTCTTCGCCGCAATTTCCAACAAATTCAAGAAGGTAGAACTCTATCACAAGAATTGTCGACTAACAATGCAGCAGTTAAAGAAAATAAGCAAATTCCTTGTCGATCAAAAGAGTTGGATATTGGACAATATAATAGACCCTCTGTACCACATAGGCTGATTGTTGTACCAGACCCACATCCTCCTTCTCGACCATTGCCACCTACACCCAAAGATGATACAAGACAGTCACATAAAGTATCGACACCGCCTGCTAGCCATCAATCCAGTGGAGGTTCTAGTAGTGGATTGGTTAACATAAATATATCTCAAAGAAATAGTCATGTTTTTAAGCCCATGGCCCTAATGATTGAAAGTGATAGTGACGATGACATAGAAGATATGACTGGAAACAATCATAGAAATGATGGCACTCTACTTGCTAGTGATCCTCCAAAGCCATTATTACAATTAGAATGTCCAACATCTTCATCTCAGAACTACATTTCTCACCACGAAGTTACTGCTCCAAATCGTCCATTACCCCCAACACCTGATGAAGAAGAGCTAAGTGATCACACATTGATTATGAAAAGAAATTTGGAGAGTGACAGAAATCGAGCTGTTGGAACTACTAGTGGCGACTTTCAAAGAATAGATTCTCCAAGTTCTAGAACGAGTTCTGTCTTGCCGGACCTTCTTACTTCATCTCCTGGTCAACGTCAAGATAAAACAATAAGTGATGAGTATAGACAAGCAGTGAAGTCCCCGCCACTAGCACTTCAACAGAAACAAAGATCCTTTTTGACATTTGGATTTGGAGCTGGTCCAGCTAGAAGAGAGTCTCATGTTAATGTTAATGTAACTCCTACCAGTCATGATTTAACTTCAGATACTCCAGAGATACGAAAATATAAAAAGCGCTTTAATAGCGAAATTCTTTGTGCTGCTCTATGGGGTGTAAATTTATTAATCGGTACTGAAAATGGTTTGATGCTTTTAGACAGAAGTGGTCAAGGTAAAGTCTATCAATTAATTAATCGAAGACGCTTTCAGCAAATGGAAGTTCTTGAAGGTCAAAATATTCTTGTAACTATCAGTGGTAAAAAAAATCGAGTACGTGTATATTATCTCTCTTGGTTGAAAAGTAAAATCCTACGTACTGATGGTCACAGCGAACAAGTAGAACGTCGAAATGGTTGGATCAATGTAGGAGATTTACAAGGCGCTGTACACTTCAAAATTGTAAAATATGAAAGAATAAAGTTTCTCGTCATAGCTCTCAAAGAGTCGATTGAAATCTATGCTTGGGCTCCTAAGCCTTATCATAAATTTATGGCATTCAAGTCCTTTGCAGAACTGGCTCATAGGCCTCTGCTTGTTGATCTTACTGTAGAAGAAGGAACAAGACTTAAAGTTATTTATGGCAGTACTGATGGTTTTCATGCAGTTGATTTAGATTCTGCTACTGTTTATGATATATATCTACCTAAACATACACAAAGTCCAATTTGCCCCCACTGTATTGTTGCTTTACCAAATAGTAATGGCATGCAATTGTTACTTTGTTATGATAATGAAGGTGTATATGTTAATACCTATGGAAGAGTATCGAAAACAATGGTTTTACAATGGGGAGAAATGCCAACAAGTGTAGCTTATATTGGCATAGGACAAATAATGGGTTGGGGAAATAAAGCTATTGAAATACGAAGCGTGGAAAGTGGGCACTTAGATGGCGTATTCATGCATAAAAAAGCACAGCGTTTAAAATTTCTATGCGAACGAAACGATAAGGTCTTCTTTTCATCGGCAAAAGGAGGAAGCTCTTGTCAAATATACTTTATGACATTAAACAAGCCAGGCATGGCTAACTGGTGATTGATTCTTTCTTATCTATAAATATTATTAATTATAAAAGAATAATATCTTTGACATAGATTTTGGTGAGCTGTGTACAACAAAATGAAATTTCGTTGATATCAAGAAATTAATAACCATTGTCACTCGAAAACTAGCAATACCATAAAATATAAATAATTTATAATTTTAAATAAAGGTCTTATAGATCATAATAAGTACAGTATCTAAAAAGTGTTAAGTACTAACATCGTCAAATTATTCTGATACCAGTAGAATAAACGTTGGGAACGTTTACATAAATCAGAAATTGGATAATTTTTTATGTTTAGAAAAATTCAAATAAATAATTATCATGTATTAAATACAATGTCGACATTAATTAAACACAATATTTGGTCACATGAAAGTGTATATTAAATTTTTAATAGAAGTGCAAAAGTCTAATTTCATTAAACAAACTTTATTACGTTGTCAATGCACATTTGAACTTTTTAATAAATATATTAACTGTATTTAGAAATAACTGTAATACCAGTAAAACATTAAGATTTAATCGTATTTCATTATATACCTATTATGGTATTGGAAAGATACTGATCGTAAATTTAAAAAACTGTATCATTAAAATAATGTTTTTTACAATATCTTTGCCTTGATTATTATATATAACATTCTTTATGGTAAAGTATAATTAAATTGAAATAATTTATATATTTTGTACATATTTAAGTATTTTATAAACAGCTTGTATTACTAACATTTATTATTGAAAAATGAAAGCAGTTACTATTTATCGGTAGATGTAGTATTTCATCATTGCGGTACATACGCCCAAACGGTATAGTCCTACTGTTCACAACACATGTACAGTCTGGACTAAATTTTTTCAGTGTAATGATTTCGGCGTTGCCCAGCAAATAGTCACAATGTTATAAATTAAAAATAAATTACAAAAACAAAAAAATATTTTTTTAATTAGTAAGAAAATAATAAGTTCTTATAACGTAAGCACAAGAGAATTAATTTCTTTAGTCTTCTATTGATAAAGTAATCATTTGAATTCTTTAATAGGTATGTTAAAGTAACTAAAATTATATTCCATTAAAATTTTTTTCAATAATGTAAAAATATTTGATATAATGTATGGAATAGATAATTTTACCACACAAAATTGCATATTCATATTTGTTTACAAAAAATTTAATTTCTGAATATATTTTCAGCATATCGACAGATTTTTGAGAATTTTCTTTAATTACAGTAATAAAATTTTACCACACCATAAGCTCATAAGCACATAAGAAGTGTGATTATTAATTAGCGCGACTGGTGATATAAAACATTTTATTTTGATATTATATATGTATTTATTTAATATAACCTTAATATATACCCTCCTCTATCCCGACATTGTTCCATTCGAATTCTCCACGAATCTTTACATTCATTAAAACATTCTAAATTATTAGTAATTATATTAAAATGTAACATTTATAAGAAGTTTTTATGCGTGTCATCAGCAACGGCTGGCGCCGGCTTAGCTCTTCTCGCGTAGACATCGCGGTGCCGCTTACTGAGCATGTACACATTCGCACATTATGTCACAGACATAATCACAGCTCCATCTATCGCTCTCGATCTTAGTTGTAAAATAAAATATCTTTATCATAAAAGCAACTATTCCGATGATTTTTTTTTTAATTTAACTTTATTTTTTCTAATCTTCATCGTGCTCTTGGTTCTAATACGGTAATTCTATTATATCCAATGTATAATAACACAAATTAATTCTTGAAACTTTATATTGGTTTATTTAACAAGTTCGAATTACTTTACTTCATTTTTTGTCTTTATATTATAATATTAACGTAATTCAATATTAGTTTTGCACTTTTCTGATAATCAATTTTTAATATTGATTCTTTTCGTTGTTTCTTGTATGTAATGCACTCAGCGCTGAAAATGATTATTTACAATAACTTATCTAGCTTTGTTATCATTATACTTTATATTATAGCTCAATCGTGTACGGTACACACATGCACACATTTTTTTTTTAAATTTATATGGCAATAAACTTTTATAAAATATATAATATTTTTGCATTTTCTCCCATTTACAATTCTTAGCTGAAAGAAGTAAAAGTGATTCGAACTCGTTAAATAAACCAATATAAAGTTTAAAGAATTAATTTGTGTTATTATACATTGGATATAATAGAATTACCGTATTAGAAGCAAAAGCACAATGAAGGTTAGAAAAAATAAAGTTAAATTTAAAAAAAAATCATCGAAATAACTGCTTTTATAATAAAGATATTTTATTTTACAACTAAGATCGACAGCGGTAGCTGGAGTTGTCTGTGACGTAATGCTCGAATGTGCACATGCTCAGTAAGCGGCACCGCGATGTCTACGCAAGGAGATCTAAGCCGCCGCCAGCCGTCGCTGATGATACGCCTAAAAACTTCTTATTATAAATGTTCCATTTTAACCCTTATGTGAGCAACCAACTTTTCTTACGTTGATGGGCAACCGGGTACCCGGGTATTTATTGAGTAGTAGTATAATTGAGATCAATCCAAACCGATTCCATGTAATAAATAAATATAAACAGAAACTATTTGAACTATTTCCATGACATATAGATCAGTAGAGAAATTTTAAATGGAAATCGGAGCAGAGGTTTCGAGCGCACAACAGGTACCGCACGGTCAGTTTTCATGTTTAATGGGTAGGCAGCTGCTCGCAATCTTAGTAGTGGTGGTGGTAGGATAGCCTATGGACGATGTAGTAGTAGGTATCGACGATGCTCAATGCAAATTTGGCTAAAATATATAAACCAACAGAGAACTTAACTATCGATGAGCAGCTTTATCCTTTTCGCGGTCACACCAAATTTACGCAGTACATTCCTTCAAAGCCTGCTAAATACGGCATCAAAATTTCGTGGGTTTGCGACGGTGAGAACGCGTATCCTTTGTTAGGAATTATTTATACTGGCAAAGTGGGCAATGTTCGCGAGAAAACCTAAGGAGAGAGAGAGTCGTGAAGGAACTTCTAGCTCAGTTCAAAAATAGTGGAAGAAATATTACGATGGACAATTTTTTTATTACCTTGCCTTTTGCTAAACATTTGTTATCGTAGAGATTGACGATCACTGGTACTTTGAAAAAAAATAAGCCTTACATTCCTAAAGAAATGGCTTCTAATAAATCTCGAGAACAATACTCTTGTCTTTTTGGTTTTCATGAACGTAACGTTATTATTTGCTCATATGTACCGAAAAAGAAAAAAGCTGTTATCTTACTTTCTACTATGCACTCCGATACTGCTGTGAATGACGACGAGCAAAAGAAGCCACACATGATTACTTATTATAATAAATACAAAACTGGTATTGATACAATGGGTCAGATGGTAGGCAGATATAGCATCCACAGACGCACTCAGAGGTGGCCACTCGCTTTGTTTTTTAACATTTTAGACATGCAGCGTATATAGTTTACTATGAAAACAATAATATGATCAGGAAAAAGACCATTCAGC
Organism: Sycobia sp. Sy_11; assembly: GCA_018907035.1. Taxonomy (NCBI): domain Eukaryota; kingdom Metazoa; phylum Arthropoda; class Insecta; order Hymenoptera; family Epichrysomallidae; genus Sycobia; species Sycobia sp. Sy_11. The sequence continues at coordinate 845,763 of JACCIC010000198.1, read as the reverse complement.
GTCGTATTTTTTACGTCAATTTAGTGTAGAACTATGAACTATGCGCCACCACTCAACGAAGAACGCAGTCGAGGAAATACTTGGAGTTCACGTCGGTCCTGTGCCTGCCGCTAAAAGAGATGATGAGCCTCGCGATACTACTGGTAGATTGAAAGTAACAGGCTCTTGTCATCTTTGCTATAGATTGACAATCAAAAGACGTAGAAAGGCCAGAAAGAGTTGCGTCAAATGTCAGAAACCCGTATGCGATGAACATTCTTCAACAAAAGTATTGTGCTCCGATTGCATTGACTAAATGTAAAATTATTCATTTTCAACATTGGAATTAATAAATTACGTTTATTAATAAATCAATTACGTTTAACTTAATAACTACTTTAGTTATTTATTTATAAACCTGTATTATATAATTATCATATTTTTAATTAACATTGCTCATTTTCAAGTTAATACGTCACTTATTTTCTAGTGGGTACCCGGTTGTTCCCCAGAGCTACTTTTTTTCAACAGCTGAATTTTCATTAACAAAAAATTTTGTTTATATATCTAGTATAGCCAACAGCTTCTGAAAACGTTAAACCGTGGGTATACGGAGCCTCAGATGGTAAAAAAATTTTTTCAAAGAGTAATCGATAAAAATGTAACGCGGTAAGTATCCGGGTACGCCGTTGCTCACATAAGGGTTAACATAATTACTAGTAATTTAGAATGTTTTAATGAATGTAAAGATAGATGAACCTTTATACTTGCACCTTGCCAATTTCAAGTTAAAATGTTAATTCAATGGCAACTAATAAATAATAGTTTGAACAAAAATTTTCCCAACTTCTATTGATCGTATGAAAATGTGCAAGGGCTCCAATTTTTTCTTTTTTTAAACGTAACAAAATGCAATTTGTTTCAATATTTTAGCGTTCAAAATTTCCGAGATATTGTCCCTAGCAACGGCATTTTTCAATATAAATAATTAGTTTAAAAATCTGTTCTTTTCATCTTTAATTACTATTAATATTCTCTAACGATTGCATTTGACTGCATTAAAAATTCCCATCAGTTGTCGAACTTCGCAATGGTTAAGTTGCAATATAAATAATTTTGCAACTGATCGCCATATTGAAAGTACACTTTGTAATTTGAAACACATTATAAGTAGATAAAACGAACATCTATTTGCACTATTATTATTGAATTTAAATTGTTTACACAAATTTTATAGCTTTTTGAATATCGATAATTTTTCCATTTTCATTATTTATTTAACAATAGAAAAATCGACTTTTTAAGTTTTTAATGTACGTACTTTTGTTCAGAATTATCTCCTGCACAACTTTTATACGGAACATTTTTCGAATAGAGCAATATTATTTAAACTATTGAAGAAAAAGCAAAAAAAAGAATTTTTTGTGCTATTTTGCAATAAATAAATACGTCGCCGATGGGTTACGTTCCCGAAAATTTAGGGTCTTATTCTAAACATCCTCAGTTATAATTTAATGCAAAAAAATAGGGGTTGGAAGAAAGTGTTGAATCAAAACCCTTATTCGCCTGGACTACTAATCGGTATTATAATAATACTATTACTACGGTGAAAAAGACCGTACACCAGTGACAAGCGAAACATAAAAAAACTATAAGCTATTGTTGGATACTCTAAAGTTATTTCACATTAATTGAATGAAAATACAAATAGTTATTTAACCAAAATATAAACTTTTATTTCACAAATTCTCAAATTAGATACTGTGAGTAAATTATTTCAAGACTCATCAATATGTATGGAAAAAGCATTTTGAAGAAATATCATCTTCGTGACCTCGCCAACATAGAAAAGCCCCAAAACATCCCCATACAATTCAATGAATGACGAAAATTGCCATTCATAAGGGCAGAGAATCAGATCGCGCCGAATTACGTAGATTAATACGTATAATTACGTATATATATAATTACGCTATGGAACAAACGCGATATCGAATGTCAAATCCACTGCCCCTTATGCTAACAAAACCCTTGCGATAGCGCAACGACGGCGGGCGAGAAACATCACGGTAAAAATCCGTTGAAGTGAGCAAAAATACCCCTTACATATGAAAGACACTTTCCAGTTACAAATAGCTTTTAAATAAAGAAATCTAGTCGCCTAGTCCAACTATGCTACTCGTGAAACTATAATGTGAAGAACGTCACTAATGGTACCCAAACGTTTTTCAGTAACACCCATCGTTAACAGCGAACGAAAAAATTGCAGAACAAGACACCAGTATAGCAAAACTACAGATAAATATCCTATGATTAACTGAAAAAAGGTAACATGATCAACGAACAAGTACAAATGAAGAATATAGATTAAGCTAGGAACTAAATTACGTAAATTTCATTTGATAGGATTAGACAAGAATTAGGAATAGGAAATAATAGCATAGGTAAAGTAAGGTAGTAATGATAAGAGCATATTAAGCGTAGTGTAAGGTAGAATAAAACAATAGATAACATAAAACATGGCATTAAAATAGCACAACGAATGTTTCTACGGCCCCTGTAAAGATTAGATTAATCACATAGTAATTGGTTTTGTTTTTGTTGTTAACATCAATATTAGTTCCACGCAGACTATGAAAGCAGTTTTTTCGGTTTTCCCGCTCTTGTCGCTTTCGATCGACATCAGATAAAATGCAGACGTTTTACGCGTCCTTACGTCGGTTTTGGGAGGAGAATTGGTAACCTCCTAAATCGGCGGTCGCGTATTCGTGAATTTTACAACCGAGCGAGTGGGTGCGTAAAGGTAAACCACCGAAAAGAGCCGCTAGACTTCCCGTCACGCGCCAAGAATGAGGAGAAAATAAAGCAAGAAGACGGTTATGAGTCCTTTATCTTCTACCAGCCACGATAGAGTGCGGACGCAACCTCTGCCGGTATTATGTCTTCGCCAGTCAGTCCCGATCATAGAGAGGCCATACCCTTCTGCACATTAGCCACCACCTGCTGAGACGAAGAAGGGACGATCGCCGCCCGTCCATCACCTCCCAACCATCCAAGTGCACCAGAGTCGCCTACCCAGTTCGGTGAATTGGAGCCATCCAGAGACGGCGAGAGTGCGAGAGCGTAAGAACAAGAAAGGACTACGCAGCAGCGGCGCAGCAGTTCTTGAAGCCGACAGCAAATCACTTTGAAAGTAATACTCGTAGAGTGCAGACCATATCCCCGTCGTCGATGAGGCCAAGCACGTGCACTCGGTCGTGCCATTAAGGCAGTATTCTACTTTAGACCGTCGAAAAATAACGCTATTTTTATGAAATTTTGAAAATTATTGAAGATATGGATGTAGGATTTGAAATGCTTAATAAATACACTCTTGAAGTACATAAAAATTTTTTTTTAAATTATTTTATATATTTTTTATACATGTAAAGTATGGTCAAAGCCAACTCCTCAAAAAGTAGGTAAGGTTGTCGTGGTCGTAAAATCTTTCCGACGGATGGTCTGAAACAAAAAAATCAAATAGTTGTATGTTCAGTATGACTCCAGAAACCGATCTAACTAGAATATTTTATGTACGAGTCAAATCAACAAAATGGCGGGTAAAATACGAAAGAAAAAATATTGCTTTTTTGTGTCTTTTTTTGCAATAAAAATATAGTTAGAATTAAAATTTTTTTGTAGTTAGGACGGTTGATACAAACATATAGAATATGTGTTTAAAATTTCATAAGGATCGGTTCAATAGTTTTTTAATTTTCACGACCACGGTACTTGAAAACGCTGTTTTGAGAAAAACGCGTTTAAAGTTTTTGTAAGTAAAAAGTCATCGAAAAAATTATCTTACGCTCAATCAGCGATGCTTGGGCCATACAATATGCCTTCAACTTGTTCCAGGCGAGTATTTTCATCTAATTTAGCCTGCTTTTTTTGAGTTCTGCTCTCCTTAGAAGGCTCAGTCAAGCGGTGGTTCTCTCGAATGATACGCTGTTGGTCGCGCATATTGGCGAACTGCATGGCGAATTGGCCGATTTTCAGTCCTATAGTTTCCATTATTTTTAAAAGTGGGCTGAATCCTTTATCAAAAATGTAGATAGCAGTGAGGCATGCAATTTTAACGATTTTTTTTCATTTTAGACATGCTTTGGTGCCATAGCCCAAACTGTTGAGTTGAAACACTCATTGTTATTTTTCGTGTTCTGCCTAAACATCTCTCCAGCAATTCCGTTTTTGTTAGATCTTCGTAGATAGAAACAGAATACACTGCCCACTGTGAGAGCATTGAAAACACAGTTGAAAAATGAATAAAAGAATAACCACCAGTATCATCAACTTTAAAATCTTAAATCTCGAATTTTTCTTTAACTTTAAAACTCGAATCGTTAGACTTTTTCAGTTTTGCTGCTGACGTACTCGTGTTACTAGTACCTCTTTCGTCAGTGAATCTGTTTCCGTGAAAAGAACGTTTTCCAATTCTAGATGGACAACTAGAAGTTTTCTGTGCATGATACACTGTCTTCGTATCCATTGTGAATAGATAGATGCTTCACTTTTGAACTTCGAATCACGACTGATTCTCCACTATTAAAATACAGAACCGAAATACAGAAGTAAAATTATAAAGGGAATGTAATATTGAGAAGCAAAGGTATATATTATAATGACAATATATATAGGTGTAATGATTTACAATAGGAGACTATTAGTACTACTACTCCTACAGCGAACAAGGCCAGGTAGATGGCTTATCCGGCGCGCGCGCTGGGCGGGTCGGAATAGCGCGCTCAGGTAAATGCGTTCGAAAGATGAGAATGTATAGTTAGACTACCTGAATGTTTTAACAATTTTGAGCTAACATTCTGAAATATGTTTACTTTCGAAAAATGTAAAAAAAAATAAACTTTTTTGTTCAGAGTTGTAAAGTAGAATACTGCCTTAAGTATCATCTATGTTCGTTGTCCGGTATAGCCTCCCGCCCTTCGTGTTAAACGTACAAGCGCATATAGTAATGACGGGCGTCGTGAAATCTGTTCAAAGCCAGTATGTGTGGCCTGTATCGTTGTAAATAAAATCGACACCGTGTTACTTGTGAATCGCCGTGTTTTCATTACTTCTTACGAACCTCCATCTTCCCGTCTGATTTTCCATCGTTATAGGTTAGACAACCATGACGACACCGGTGAAGACAAAATGATAAGTTAGTGATAGCGTTCAAATAAGCACGCGTTACAATATATATATATATATATATATATATATATATATATAGAAGGTACAATTAAGAATCGAAATCGATCGAGATATCGATTGGCTCGAATTGGCGATCGATGCGACGCAACGCTAACGCGCTCGGAGAGTTCTGAGCACTCAAGAGAGAAGCCCCGGTTAGCCGACTAGAGCGGTCGCCATTTCGGTACTCTGCCACCAGCTTATTATCGACATATCGCCACATCATATTCGGAGCAATTATCAACCTTGGAGATAACGTAGTGTACTAAATACGAAAAAGATCGTACAGTGTCGAGGTTCGATGCTGATTCACTGAATCTTGAAAGCCTACTTGAAGGTCTCCAAGTCACTGACATACGACATGATACTAGGCATGGACATATTGGTTCAGTTAAAGATAGCCATAAATTTCGCGGAAATTCACCGGACAACGGAAAAGCCAGGTGCAGATGATTAGAGCACTGGCAGCAATGGCTCGCATCGGTGCGCTAAGCCAGAACGAGAGACAAGCCCTCGAACGAGCCTTAAAAGGCCTATTGCCAAAAACCCAGCAGTAAACTCCCTCCAGAAAGAGCACCACCTCACCACATTGACATACAAGGGCATCGGCCCATGAAACGATTACGTCGCATCCTGGACAAACTACTTTAACAAGATCGCGCCGTCATCGATAAGCTATTGGTTTAAGGTATCCTCGAACCTTCTGAGAACTCCTAGTGGAGGTATCCGGCCATTGTGCCAAAAAAGGATCAGAATATCCGTTTCCGTATAGATTACAGAGCGGTTAATCAAATAACAAACAAAGATGCGTACCCTCACACATATGAATGTATTGCTTGACAACTTAAGAGATGCACGATACCTGTCAAAAATCGGCCTCGGCCAAGCGTATGATCAGAAACCGTTAAACGAATGAAGGAAAGAGATCACGGCGTTTCTCATACTTCAAAAAAGGCTGCACTAATACACACAAATATCCTACGGGATCACCAATGCCCCGACAAGCTTTCAACGTGGCATGGGCGTCATTTTTGGACCAGAATGGCCACCAGCTGTATTTGTTTACATTCCATGAACACACATAAAAATTAACGGCAGTGCTAAGGCGCCTCAAGGATATAAGCTTACAGGTGAATGTGAAGTCCAGATTTTGTTGTCCGGAGGTGAAGTACCTGAGGTATATCGTAGATAAGGATCCGCTACACACGGACCTGGACAAGATCAAGCCGGTGAACGAGTACCCAGCCCCAAGAAATTCAATTTATTCAATTTATAGAAAATCTGTCAGAGATTAAACTGCCATTCACTAGATTACTAAAAAAGAACGCTACGTGTGCATGGGAAAACGAGCAACAGGACGCTTTCGAAAAGCTAAAGATCTTATTGATTCAGGCACGAGTACTAGCGAGGCCCGCGCCAAACTGCCCCTATATATTGCAGACTGATGCAGCAGCTATGCTTTAGGAGCTATGCTCAGCCAACTAATCAGCAGACAAGAACACCCATAGCGTACGCTAGCAGCTACACAATTACAGAGATGGAATACTTAGTCATATATAATACCATAGCGGTGCTATAGACAGTGGAAAAATTTCACGGTTATTTATTGGGTGAAACCTTCGCGGTAATCACTGACCACAGCAGCCTAAACTAGCTACATACGTCGAAGAATGCGGCAGGACGTTTGACACGCTGGGCTACGGCTTTACAATCCTACAACATGGAAGTTGTCCACAGAAAAGGTGCACTTCACAAAGTACTGGACGCGTTATCCCCTTGCCCACAGACGAAACTTCACATATCGCCTACTTATCGACCACACTAGGAAGCTAGGCTCTCGCTAGGAAGCTAGCCAAATCCTCAACAGATAGGAAGCGAATCATCCATGAATGTCATAATACACGCACAGTAGGAAACTTCGGTTAGAGAAAACGTTCCATCAAATCAACCAGTATTAATATTGGCCGACTATGATATTAGGTATATATATATATATATATAGATATATATATGTGTGTGTGTGTGTGTGTGTGTGTGTGTGTGTGTGTGTGTGTGTGTGTGTGTGTGTGTGTGTGTGTGTGTGTGTGTTAAACAATGGCCTGAGTGATAAATCCATAAGGTTGCTCAAAGGGCACCAACAGGACTAATGGGCAAGTGTAATCCGAAAGAGTCATGGACTACAGTAGCGACGGACGTCATAGGACCGCCCCCTATTAAGTAGAAGGCAGAATGGCGCCACCACTATCGCTAAGAAAAATACCTGCCCTATCAAGCTCGCGCAAGGACCCTATTGTTTTTTTAATTTTCCCATTTTCTTTACGTCCATACCACCATAATCGATCCAGGATTATTGTCATGGTGCGAGTGTGGATCGGAAGGTGCATTAGAGATTTATCCTTCTCAAAACAGAGCGTGAAATAAATCAATAAAAACCGACAGTACTTGCCATACGCGCTACGATGCCGATCCATACCGCACCAGATGCAAAAATGAAGACTCAGCATACTAATACCTCCCCTATTTCCAGCGGAATACACAAAGAAACAGCTCGCAAATTTCTGGCCAGCCCTAGAGAGTCAACGTCAGTCGAGCATCATAATCCTCGGTCATAGAGCCGCAAGGGTCCTGTAGTCAAAACCGATTGGTTGTACAAGGCGATGAAAGAAGGACAAAGAAAAGAAGAAGAGGCAGACAGATAATTTATTAAATATAATTTTACGAAGCCCATTTCCATAAATGTAATTTTATTTTAAGATAGATAAATTATGTTACATAGATAGGAAACCCATACAATGTAGGGTCCGTACTATATATAATTTCTTTGCGTTAATATTATTAGAAGTAAGTTTGGTTCTTATACTAAAAAACTTTTGTCTTTCTTTAATTTCATTTTTATATAACCCCATACCTTTTTTAGCATGCAAAGACTACATAGTAAATTAGCTAGAATACAATAAAATTCGTTATTTTCGAAATTCGTAAACTGAATCGGCAACATTTTTTCTCCTTTATTGGTACAACCTTTCTTGATGTTAGTGTAAAATTTGAGTGCTATATCTCCATTAGTGAGTGTTTATCAGCTGTTTATTTATGACGCAAAAAGTTTGTCTGACGATATTATTATGGGAACAAAGTTGATCAACGAGTTTGCTTGACATTTTGTGTTTCCAATGGACGACTACGGAATCGTTTAAAATGTTGCAGAAGTGTTTTGAGGAGTCTACTTTATCGAGAATGCAAGTATTTGAGAGACACAAAGTATTCAGTGAAGGAAGTGAAGTCATCGAAAACTTGCCTCATGCAAGTCACCCATCCACCTCTGTTAACGTGATAACATCGAAAAAGTTGAGGAAATGATGCTTCAATATCGGCATCAGAGAGTTATCAGAGGTTCTCAACATCTCTGATGGATGGCCTCAACATATTTTGGTTAATGTTTTGTATATATGAGGCGTATCAAAGCCAGACTCATTCCAAAACATTTGAATCTTTTGCAAATTAACGTCGAGTAGAAGTCGCAAAAGAGATTCTTCCAAATGTAGTACATTACTGGTAAAAAAATATGGGCTTATGAATAAGACGTCTAAACTGGCCAACAATCTAGCGAATGGCGCTCCAAAAGTGAGCTGAAACCGAAAAAACCTCGTCAAAGTCGGTCGAAAATCAAGGTGATGCTCATCGTTTTTTCGACTACAATGGGGTGGTTTACGATGAATTCGTTCCAAGAGGTCAAACGGTCAATAAGGAGTACTAATTGGCCGTTTTGAGGCGTCTACGTGAAGCAATTCATCGTAAATGACCGGATTTGTGGGCAGACAATTCATGACTTTTTCACTCCGATAATGCCCCGACACATTACAGCATCATTGTGTCTGATTTTTTGGGCAAACACGAAATGAAAGTTATCGCTCAGCCACCGTTTTCGCCTAATTTGGCTCCCTATGACTTTCTCCTCTTTCCGAAACTCAAAAATCGGCTTCGAGGAACGCTTCATAAGTCCTTTGAAGCCATAAAAAGTAATTCGCTAAAGGGAGTGAGGGCAATCCCGGGTGAGGCTTACAACAGATGCATGGAAACTTGGATTAAGCGTTGACATGATTGTATTAGTTCGAAGGAGCCTATTTTGAAGGCGATAAAAAGATTTCTATTAAAATATGAAAAATCTTTTTTTGCCAGTTCGGGTCAAATTTGATCATATGGAACTTTGTGGTGCCTTGCTTAAATTGTCAAATTTGATCACATTAAACTTTGTGGTACCTTTCTTAAATTCTTAGAATAATTCTAGTACTACAAGCTATGAGCTATTATTATTACTATAAACTCGTATTATTCGAATATAACGGTAATATAAAGTTTTGTTTTTTGGATAGTCTACCCTTTTTAAAGGTCTGACCCAATTTTAAAGGAGCAAGCTGGTCTATAAATAATACTGAAATCACAAGCAAGAATTGGTTCAATTTTAAGCACGTTTGAGTCGTAAGCGAACCAATTCAATCCAATCGGAAATTCTATAATTGCATTGAGGTCAATATTGTTAAAATAATAATATTCCCTCCTTTAAGGGGTATCAATATATTGTTTTTCAATTATATCCTCATTGTAATCTACAAGAATTACGTCAATCCATGTACGGTACATAGCCGTAATATGCGTTTCCCTTTTCTAAATCAGTTGTAAAGACAGTTCGACTATCAGCGAACATAGAAAATAAGCATTAACGCTCTCTGTTGAAATATTGGCATTTCAGTCACGCAGTACGTTCTTTTAACTAAAATCGGTTTCAGAGAATACACTCATTTAAACCAGTATGTTCTTGTGACTAAAATAAAAAATTTTAATGTACCCGTAAGCCCGGACCAAGAGTAAAAGCCACCTTCGGTGGCCTATAAATAATAGGATTAAACTTGGACGCATAGTCAGCTTCTTATATTTCGCAACATAAGCATTAAATAATCTCAGACCTGCCATTTATCGTTATCTTCTAAAAAAGGCAACTACCCGGCCATTCATGTTACAATCTTAACACAAAATCATAACTCGTAATCCGAATAATTGTATTAGGTATAACTGGGCCTAGAAATGTAGGTGATGATTAGAAGTGTGACTGATTTGTAGTTGAACTAATATTTGTTGTCTTATCGTATTAAGAATGGGGAAACCCCTTGGATCGCAAACGTTAATGATATTCCTTAAAGCTACGAGTTAGTAGTAAAATATCTAAATTTTCTTTATATTTGAAAGTATAATAATGGTCTATCACTATCCTCCTCAGCAAGAATCTACCCTGCAAAGGCCACGCATATGTTATATCAAGACTTTTTGTGTAATATTTGAGTTCTAAAAATAATTTATTCTTTCTTAGAAATGCGATAATAAATATAGATGCGACTGAAAAGTCTAAAAGTTAAAGATTAAAAGTACTGATTTTTTTCTTTCTATCAGTCATTTTAGAACATCCTCAATTTTTCTAATCTCAACTTATATAGAGGACGGACTCCTGGAATCGGAATTACATATTCCAAAGATGGTAGATAAATGGAAGTAGTGTCATATAAAGGGTTCTAAGATTGAACATAATCAAGAAACACTCACACAAAATCTTCAGCATCAATATACTATTTCGAAAACTTAATACAGCGTAGTTAGTGAGCATAATGTCTGCGGTCCGTTCTTTCCGTCAAGGGCGTCTTAATGTATATATTTTTATTATTAATCTCCGGCAAACTATGGTTATAATTATTAGTGGTGCTATTATCACTGTTATTTTTATTTTTATTTTATATTTCCAGTAATTTTATTTGGGATTGGAAAGTCAACATACATTGTTGCTAATTAATTTGATTGTATCCATCAAGAACTTTTCTTGAACTATTCTTTAAACTCCAGCTGCAAATACTGTTCATTAACAACGGCGTTAAAATTCTGAGTAGACTACTATTTATTATAATTGATTGATCTCTGTCTGTATATTTGGTGAAACATATGTAATATTAAGTACATTTTTTTTATGTTATTTAACGTCGCTCTATTTATGCTTCCAAATATTGGTGCTAATCAGCGACGGAGGTCTACGATGTGTTTGTAAACAAAGCACATGTAAATTATTACAGCAGTACTCGTGTCAATCGTCCGAGACCGGGATTTGAACTCGGATCGCCAAGTTACTAGTCCTTCGCTCTAGCGATCGAGCCATCGTACGCCTATATTAAGTACATTAATATAATTAAATACAAAACTTTTTACTATGGAAAGTTTCAAGAACAAAAGTAATTCATTCGGGTGTACATTTCCGCTGTTAAGCCATTCTTAAGAAATTAATATACACTGAGTAAATGTAATACATGAAAAAATTTATATAGAGAAATAATGGTATAATTTGAATATCATAGATATATAATAGTTCTCGCCTTTCTTCTAAATATAGTAAAAATTTTGCTATAGTTTTTAATAATTGTGAAATATCAAATTTGCTCACATCGTTAGTTACTAGTTAAAATTAAAAATTGTACTTATATCGACTGTTCTGAATTAAATTAATTAATATATTTATCGGTCTTACAGTCTTTATAATATCATATATTAGTTAAAATACTGACAGTCAGACTGTTCTTGTTTATGATCACCCCGTAGAATCTGAAATAAAACTTATTACTACAATAAATTATATCGGAAACTTAAAAATAAAAATAAAATAAAAATAATAATACAATAATAAGTAAAATAATAAAGTAGTTTAGTTCAGTTTAGTTCCTGAGGATGAACCGTAACGGTTCAAAACGTCGGATAAGAAGGTGATCCTAAATATAAGGTGGTCGAAGCAGTCAGGCTATCCTTTACTAACATAGAAAGAATAAGTACTTTTATTCTTTTTTATTTTTATTTTAATTTTCTAATATAATTTATTGTAGAAATAAGTTTTATTTCAGATTCTACGGGGGTAATCATAAACAAGGACAGTCGGATTGCCATTCTTTTAGCTAATATATGATATTATAAAGACTGTAAGACCGATAAAAATATTTATTCATTTAGTTACTAGTTGATTATTATTTAATGCTTCTACAATTTCTACATCTTCAAAATTATTTTTTCGTTTTCCTTTTGTTGTATTATTTAATAATTTAATAGTAAGTAAATGGGCATTGTATTTATTTTCGATAAAATGTGCAGTAATTTTTATATTCTTATAGTTTTATTTAATTGCTTTCATATGCTCTTTTAATCATGTATTTAAAGAACGACCCGTTGAACCAGAATAAATTTCATGATATTTTTTTCAGTTATATTTCTTTCCATTAACGGTATGGATATCTAAGTGTTTTAAATAGTTACAAATGATGTAATATATATGGGGAATATAGTTAAGCGAATGATGCTTGTAGTTAAAAGTGCTCTACGAATTCAGTATATTATTCCAAATTAAAAGGGAATACCTGTAAATATCATGCTGTTCCGTATTAAAATTTACTGCTGCCAAAGCATCTGATGAAGTGACAATGTGTCAATGTAGGGTGGTTCACGAGTAATTCTTGAGGGTGGTTTCGCATCAACTCATCCCGATTCCGTCACCGTCCAGCCAGACTGCGGCTACACAAACATAATAAGGATCCGCCGCCGGCGGCGCGCACTCACCTTGGTGGTACTTGATAGAGGGCTTTCTCCTTTTATCGCCAATTCATTTCTGATTCTCTGATGACTTATTCTCTCCCCTATTGAACTTTTCTCTCTCGCTAATTTTCTCTTCTATCTATTTACTTAATTCTCTCTTCCTTTTTTTATTCAGTATTTTCTTTTTCTCCTTGGCACACTGCCTTCTTTTATAGCTTTTACTCACCATGAGAGCTATCTCGCAAGTCAATTCGCACCGCCATTTTCTGAAGAGACGTTGGTATGTACGACGGCAGACAACGGAACCGTCTTGGGACTTTCCGCACAAGCAACTCAATGAAAATTTCAATAGTATCTTTCAAGTTGTACTTTTTTATACTTAATTCTAAATTCAATACCCCACCGGAATATTTATCATTTATATTTTCTAATAAGCCTAGCCAGGTACAAGAACTACATTATACAATTTATAGATAAATTAAAAAAGAAAAAAGTGTCTTTCGTTTAATACATCATGTATCTGTTATACATACAATTACAGATCAATTACAAACACTTCACGCATCATGCCTTTTTAGGTAGACAATTAATGTTCCGCGCTTTCCCTTTTGAAATAATACACTTTTTATTATACGGCTTTAAATAATACGCCTTTAATAAATTTCTATTAGATCTTGCGCATGAAGGAAAACGCTACTTGCATTGGTAGGCAACCTAACTGATTTATCATCTGTACATTCATTACATTCAATTGTATATTTTCTCAATCTGCATCACCTCTGATTTCATTTAAAATTTATACAATGTCTTCTCGACTAGCAGATAAATAATAATTTTATTTATCCTCCGAATGGCTTCTGAAATTTTTTTTCTTAATCCTTCTTAAGTGAAATGATAGCTGGGGTCTCTGCGGGTTACGGCTGTTCATTAGGTGGCGAGGTCGTAGAGGGAAGCTATTTCACGGACTCGGATCCGGATCACAGTAGACCTACACAGTAGTGGGTGAGCACCACCTTGAAGAGGATGCAAAGCCGAAAAGCACTCGCGATGACTCAAATCAGGAGCAGAAAAAGCACAAGCGCACACCAACGAGTGAAAAATTAGTACGCAAGATTTCTTGTCAATAAAATACTGGTCTCAGGCAATGGTACACCGCAGACTCTCGCAAACCACACCCAGTAAGTCCCCCTCCCCCGTCTCACTCTCTCTGTCTCTCTCTCTCTCTCTCTCTTTCTCACTTAATACCTCACTTACCTCTCCAAGACGTTTTCTCTGTTTTTGAACAGATATTATACATATATATATGCAATCAAAAAACGAACATACTTGCTCGAAACTTAGTCTGAGTACGGCGGGAAGGGGATGCCTTCCGGTGTATCATTAAGGGTGGAATTTTTCTAGGGCGATCTACTTATCGTTTAACTAGGGAAAGGTCGCTATGTCAGATGGTTTCGCTACTTTGTGGCTTCGCAGGCGTTCGTGTTATAACTTCTCGACGAATTATAACTTGCATTCTACACGCTTTTTCTCATTAAACGCGTCGCAGGATCTACGTTCACTCTTCTTACGTCGTCCGCGAGTACATCGCTTTACAAGCTCATTTCAAGATTACAATTGTGCACATTGCCGAGGTTCCTTATGGTTACCTGTGTATAATGATATAGGAGCATTGTTCGCCTCGATATTACAATCAGAAACATTTAAGATGACTTTTTCGGCCGAAAGCTCTTCTGTGCTGGAATCGCCGTGATCTTTTAGCTCATTGCTGTGGTTGCAGAGCTTTAGATTGTCTACGTGATGCTTACCTGCATCTCTTTCTGTATACTCTATTAATATATAGAGATTGGTGCAAATATTCTCTGAGATTGTAAAAGGCCTGTCAGAATTCAGAGGAAGTTTACCGCTGATGCTTTGTGGGCTAGATAGAACTATGCAATTGTGACGCCATATGGGATTGCCCATGGCGTAATGAACGTCGCGATGTTTCGCATTATAATAACGAACCTGCCTTTTTCTGCGGATATAGTGATTTTTCTGCCGCTTTTGTGTGCAGATCAGATAGCTTCTCCATATGATCTTTTTAATACTGTAAAGCAGCCTCTTCTTGCATTAAATGTGCACGCTACCCTCCTTGGCGACGATGTGTGCTACCGACTATTGCGTGACGACCTGTATTACGGAAGGTTGGGCTTAACCTATGGAATCTTGGACGGATGCATTATATGTGTACATTGTCCATGGACCAGCGTTTGTTCTAAAAGGAATTTCTCGATGACTTTATTTTGAAATTCATTGCTGTTATTGGATAGAAATACTTCGAGCCTATCAACATGTAAAAATATGCGATCTGTCAACGTGCAGTGAATAATTTGTGCATTCACCTTATGTCTGGGGATACATTTTCTCCAGTGAGTGAATGAATCCCTGAAAATGAGGAAATAATCGTATCTTCGAGCGAATCGTGGAAATAAACTCATCTCCACCATCCAATCCATTATTATAGATTGGAGACAGTCAGATGCTCAGTCAACCCGTTCATATATCTTGCGGTGTTTGACATGACAAACTGTGAGAACTTTAATGAATTCTCAAAGAATGGTGACGCAATCCTCTTTAGAACTAGTTTCCAGATGTCCCGCTAATCTACTTGTGCTTCGATGGCAGGATCCGGGCGATAATAATATATTAGGAGGCGAACTTAGTTCCCGACCTTTCTTAATTGAAAAAGAATATTTATGACAGATACACGTTAGCTTAATCAAAATATTTTCCGTCATTTTCTACTACTTTTCCCATCTTCCTGTTAATACGGCGATACCCTGGCGAAAGAACGACGACGAGGCTATCCCAACATCCACAACTTCTCGCACTTCTTGTACATGTCGGAAGTGCGTATCAACGAGGTCGTGCTGCATCGATCTGAATAGGTTTAATCAGAAGGTGGTATGTCTGGCGAGTACGCTGGTTGCGACAGCATTTCCAGTTCGAGCACCAACGGGGTGTTTTTGACGGCATTCGCAACATGTGACCGAACGTTTTTCGACAAGAGAATGACTTTGCGTCCATTGCTCGCGATTGCTGATCTATGTTTGATCAATTTCTATTGAAAATCATTCAGTTGGCGTTTGTATACTTCGGTAGTGACGATTTCATTCGGTTTTACAAGCTCGTAGTACAGCACAACCTGTTGGTCCCACCAAATGCACATCAATATCTTTTTGCCATGGATGTTCCATTTTGGTTTCGATGTGGACAAATAGCCTTGGTCCACCCATGACTTCTTACGATTAGACTTGTCATACCAGATCCACTTTTCATCAGGAGTTACAATACGCCACAGAAAACTCTTCTTTTTTGCCTGACAAGCAAACACAGTGCGATGTTGTATCGATTCATAATGGCACTTTCAGTCAAATCGTATGGCGTCCATTTTCCTTCTTTATGAATGTTGCCCATTGCATATAAACGTTTGCCAACTGCTCTATCACTGACCCCTAACTTATTAGCGAGTGATTTCTGCATTTAAGCTGAGTTTTTCTCCAATAATGCTTGCAATTCACTATCTTCAAACTTTTTCGGTTGTCCCGTACGTTTTTTGTCATTAATATCAGTTTTTCCACTTCTAAATCTCTGAAAGCACTCTTTACGTAGAAAAAACGATTTATCACTATTCATTTTTTACTGTTCAAAAAATTATAATGTTCACACAAATGATGGCGCCTTTTAACTTAATTTTATTGGTAAATGACAAAAGTAAAAAATAAGGTCGGGAACTAAGTTCGCCTCCTAATACCAGGTGTATCGTTATAAATTTAAAGTTTTTTTGAAAGTAATACATTAGTTGTAATGGAAAAGTGCAAAACATTTTATTGAAACTATTGGCCATTGTTTTTTCCACTTTTTGACCAACTCTCTGGCAATTGGTGTATTCCACGGCAATATAATTATTTAGCTTTCGAAGCAAATCAATCAGATACCTAATGTTCGACTGCCTAGGATGAATCGCAATGCTGCTTGGCCAATTCGTGTTCGATCGATGGTGATAAATGGTAGTCGGAAGGAGCCCAATCTGGTGAATATGGTATGTGGGATAGCAGCTCTCACCCGAGTGTTTTAATCATACCCTGAATCCGTTTAGCTTTGTATCCAGGTGCATTGTCATGTAGTAAAATTACCTTGCCGTGTTCTTTGACTCATTCTCATCGTTTTTCGATCCATACATGATTCACATTGATCATTTATTATCTGTAGCGCTTAGTACCACTTTTTAACCGGATTTGAACAACTTAAATGCATAAGGCTACTCGGGCCCCTCTAAACACACAACTTTTCTTGTCGAACGGATCTGATTAAGCGCCCAGACGCATATCAAACCTCAGTCCCGATAGCAACTGTACCGTCTTGATAATGGTTTAATTTTGTCCGGTTTGCCCGTCTTCTCACTGCCTTCAACGCTCGAACGCACATCGAACCTCGGTCTCAATTACAACCGAACCGTCTGGACAACATTTTAATATCGCCCGGTCTTTCCGTTGCCTTACCACATTAAAATCTCAGACGCACATCAAACCTCGGTCCCAACGGTGAATGCAACGGTGAAGGGTGATGGCGATGTATCTACCTTCTACAAACATGTTGGATCGGTCTCTGATGTTTCGATTGTACAGGGAATTGGACTTCCACCCGAAGCGCTCGACCGAGTCGTCGTATATTATACCAGTTTTTCATTGTAGACATCGATCGTCCGCTAGAAGCGCGCGATCTAGGTCCAACGTTTCTTAGAGTGACCTCTGAAACTGAAATGCCGACTGCGACTATTCACTTCCTTTTATACAAAAATCTTTGCCTTGCGCTTATAAAAAAGTAGTTAAGATATATTTTTTACCAATAAGATCGTATTCTTACGCTTGGTTTCTATATTACACTGTTTTATAAAAATCCTATTAGCAAAATAAACGTGAATATGTAAGATTAAAATGTAAAATAAGATTAAAAATTGTACTTATGTCGATTGTACTGAATTAATTTATAAATATTTTTATTGGTCTTATAGTCCTTATAATATAATATATTAACTAAAATAATGACAGACTGTCCTTGTTTATAGACACCACCCGACGAATCTGATCTAGAACTTATTATTATAATAAGTTATGCTAAAAATTAAAAGTAAAAATAAAATTAATAAGAAAAAAAATTATAAAAACAATATCTATGTTATATCAGGAAAGAATAACCTGACTGCCCCCGGTTCATCCTCAGGAACTAAACTCAGTTCAATTCAGTTCAGTTTAGTTGAGTTGTGTTCCAGAGGATGAGCCGTAACGGTTTGAAATGTCGGATACCAAAGGTGAATTTAAATTTAAGGCAGTGGGGGCAGTCAGATTGTCGTTTACTAACATAGAATAATATTTTTTATTTTATTTTATTTTATTATTAATTTTATTTTTATTTTTAATTAGTAAATTTTAATGTACTTTATTCTAGTAATAAGTTCTATTTCAGACTCTTGATGGTGACTATAAAAAAGAACAGTCTGACTGTCATTATTATAGTTAATATATTATATTTTAAAGACTGTAAGACCGATAAAAATATTTATTGATTTATCTTAAATATGCTAAGTAGTTTCTTTTATTAGTCAAACATATCCTTAATGCATGTTTTGGAACCGTAATTTTATACTAAAATTTGTAGAAGTTACACTATTGATTTATAATATTTTCACGTTTTACAATAGTTTGATATATAGTAAGATTAAATTTAAATCATTTGCATATACCTTGCATAATAATTACTTAATTAAGTAATTTAATATCCAAATAAGAATTGAAATCAGTGATTTAATAGTTAATTAACATATACATTATTTAATAATTTTAAATTCTGTACGTATTATTCTTATAATTAGTTAACTAATTTAATTGTTATAATTTTGCAATTACAATATCGTAACAATATAATACTGTAGAATAAGTATTAATAATTATGTTAAGTTGCAGTAGCTGCAAAATGTAATAAGTTATTTACGCTTATGATTGATTTATCGTACTTTATATTTTTATTATTTGTTTCCATTAGCTTTGCTTATTTCAAATATTATTAACAACAACAATATTAGAGCATTATCAACAACACTAGTCGTAGTTATATAATTTTCCTTTATAAATTATTGAATTATAATATTAGATCGTGTGGTGTGTGTGTCTGTGCATAATATATACGTATATACGTATACAAGTCTGATATAGTATTTCCTTTAAACTTATCTATGGCTATTATTATTATTTTATTTTAATTTTAAGAAGTTGGGCCTTCCCGGCCTCCAGACGCGTGGGTAAACCCTTCGCGTCCCTCCCTTGACCAGCAGCCGTTATAAACGGCAGGCCTCCCAGAATGAAATTATTCCGGTCCTCATACTGGATTTAATGTCCTCAATCTCCAAGTAGGCAGCCCCCAAATGTCGCCGCCTTTTCTCAGATATATTTGGACAGTGGCACAGAAGATGTACGGGGGTTTCATCCTCTGTGTAGCAAAAGCGGCAGAAGGGGTCTCTCACGAGACCCATTCTGCACATGTGGGCGTTAATCTTATCGTGACCTATGAGGATGTCGATGAACAATTTTGCCCTTCTTCTACTGAGGCCAAGGGTTACCCTGGTCCAGTCCTTTATATTCGTGGAGGTAAAGGCTTTAACCTGCCTGCACTCTCCATTTATCTCCCATAGTCGGCTATTTTCTTCCGTTATCCACCTCTCTATCTCCCCCTTGATCAGGGTGTTGCAGAGTCCTACGGCCGACTCAGGGTCGCAATAGGCAGTTCTAGCTCCTATTTTGGCAAGGTCATCTGCCACCATATTCCCTTTAATTCCATAATGGCCCGGTACCCATAGTAGCCTGACCGTTACCTTATTAGCCAGTCTATTGTGGGCCTCGTAACAGTCCCTTACCTGATTGGATCTAGTAGTTTAACTGTTTAAAGGTTGCAGTCCGCCTTTACTGTCTGAGCAGAGGCAAATGTGGGTGTCAAGGGCCGCTTCCGCAGCCATCTCAGATCCTCGCAGGATTGCCACTAGCTCAGCTTGAAACACGGTAGGCTACTTCGCCAAAGGGAAACTTGTGCCCTTTCCGTTACTTCTTTGGTACACTCCTGCACCTGCACCCCTTTCATATTTCGAGCCATCTGTATACCACAGCTCTTTAATGTTGGGGATGCTTACCAGCCCATTCTCCCATTTCTTTCTGGATGGGATACTGACCTTATATTTTTTGTCAAAGAGGAAGCTCCTGTACGTGGCGTCCAAGTTCATTCGCAGTCACCTTTTCGTCCAGTCCCCGGGGGAGCCGTAATGGCCCCTCTCTGTTCACCTCTTTGAGCGATTTTTTGACTCTTTGGAGGGCTTTTGCAGCCACTCCCGTCAGGATCAGTTTAAATGGCTCTATTTCGAGGAGCATGCCCAGCGCAGCAGTAGGTGTAGATCTAATCGCTCCAGAGATGCTCCTCACCACCATGCTTCTCAGTCTTTCGAGTGAGTTTCTAGCAGTCACCAAAGCCGTCCTTTCCCACCAGACCAGGGCCCCGTAAGTTAGGTTGGGTTTCAGGACAACCTCGTATATCCATTTCATGATACCTGGCTTGAGGCCCCACGTCCTGCCTATGGCTCTCCTAACCTGCCACAGACAGGCCGTCAGTTTGCCAGATACACACTCTAGGTCTTTATTTCATAATAGTTTGCTATTAATGGTCACACCTATGTATTTCACTTGCTTCTTAAAGGTCCGAGAATACCCTCCAAGAGTCAAGCCACAACTCTTATTCCAATTATATCTCCTGGTACAGACTATGACCTCAGTCTTCCCTGGGTTAACCGAGAGACTGTGATTAAAGGCTCCTTCGATGTCCATAAGGACACCTACGACAAACCCTTTAGCCTCCACCTGAGATCGCTTCACAGATACGGTATGTATAGAGCCGTCTCCGTGGATTTTCCGGTGCAGTATGCATGTTGCTCCTTATGGATTTCTGCTCAAGGCGTCGTCTCTTATGAATCTATCAATCATCCTTTCGATAGTCTTGAGAATAAACGATGTCAGGCTGATGGGTCTAAAATCCTTCGGAGATGTATAACCACATTAGCGTGCTTTAGGTATAAATACCACCCTGGTCCCTAACCATCTTGCTGGGATATGACCCAGAGTGATGCTTGTCCGCGCCATTCTTGTCATCGGGTCCACTATACAGTCCCCAGCTCTTTATAGCAACGCTGGGTAGGCTCCATCCGGTCCCGATGATTTAAATGCGCCAAATGACCCTATGGCCCATCTGACCCTGTCCGGTGTAACAATCTGGTTTGCTCCCATTCAGTTAGCTCCCAGTTTAGCGTAATCCGTCGAGTAGTCATTTCCTCTGACTGTATCGTCATCTTGTTCTGTATTTCTACTGAAGTTAGGGAAGTGGACTTAGATAAGGTATTCCAAAGTCTCCTCATCCGATAGTGCATATCTGCCATCGGGTCTCTTCAGCGTGCCCAGGACCGCGCCAGAGTCCTTCGACAGGACTCTGTTCAGCCTAGCCGCTTCCTTACCCTCGCATATGCTTTCACAGTAGTTCCTCCAGCTTGTCTCTCTGGCTGACATTACTGCATCTCTGTAGTTGTCCCTGGACGCTCTATATGCAGTCCAATCAGAATCACTACCTTTTCTCCTGGCTATCTTCCGGAGGACCATAGTGTTCTCTTTCAGGTAGTCCAGTTTCTTATTACACCGTCGAACCTCTGCCCTGGGTCTCGCCCGTTTGGGGCGATAATTTTCCTCAAAGGCGTGTTTGATGTCGTCATTAAAGGACTACGCAACATTCTCCAGCATTCGCTTGTTCCTGATCTCTACAAGTCCTTAAAAGCAGTTTCGACGGACCTTCTGTAGCCCTGCCAGTCTGTGCGCTTAGGATCGCGCAACCAGGTTGGCTCTTCTTCATTACTTGTCCCCAGTGTGTATGTTATCAGAGAGTGGTCCAACAGTGTCTCCACCTCCTCCACTCTGCATCCGTGGATCTTATTAGCTATACCAGTTGAGCAGATAGTTATATCTATTACCTGCTCTCTTTGCCTGTTTCTGAACGTTGGGGTGTCGCCTACGTTGCATATTTCGAGGTCTGTACCCGCAAGATATTCCAGTAGATTAATACCTCTTGGGTTCGTCTTAGTGCTACCCCACACCCTATGGTGCGAGTTTGCATCACATCCAAGGACTGTTGGAAGACTGTTGATTCTACAATAATCCAATAGTCTCCGAACCTCCCCAGTGAGGTTATCTTTGTTATCATACGGTAGGTAGGCAGATGCGACTACAATTCGTCCCATCCCAACTACCTCCGCCGAGGCCACCGCTAGGTCCCCAGTACAGAGACCGAGCATCGGCACCACATTTAGTCCTTTAACCATAATGCACGCTCTAGGCCTTAGTGTCTTTGAGTCACTAATGCAAGTGGCCCTCGAACCTAGACCCCTGATCGCACCTTTCACTATCCAAAGTTCTTGGATTAGCGATATGCATGTCTGCACCCCCGCCAAACTCCTCAGCATAACGGCCGAGGCGTCTTTGCAGTGGTACAAGTTAATCTGGAGGAATGAAATGCTCGATGGAGCCATTTATTGTTCCATCGTGCTCCCGCCCTCAACATTCTCCACAGGCACCCGTTCCTCCCGGCGACCTTAAAGGCGATCCTGCCCAGGAGGTACCAGGGTCTGTGATCTAACGCCGCCAACAACCTGTCCTGCGATTCCCGCATGGTCAATACGAGATGTTTATCTCCTCCGTCAGACCTTCCTTCCTCGCCGTCCTTGGTGTTGACGACCCTCCATAGGCTTATTTTGCCCCTGAGGGATGCATTATGCCCCTCAAGCCTTTCCAAGACGGTGGACGGGTTCTCCGAGGGCGGAGTCTTATCAGATACCTGTCGCCTCTTCATCCCTGTCTTAACCTGCGTGGAAGACCCAGAGGTCTCGGTCCTCGCTAGCATGGGCCAACTTCCTTCTGGCCAAGTTAGTGTTTCAGGGGTCACAACCGCTCCAGGCTTGTTGCCTGGAGCTGCATCCGTGCCCACTTGACCAGTAGCTTCTACTGAGGTTCTCGGGGGCATTGTATCCTCCCGGGCCTCGCCTTCACTATTCTTAGGTTCTACAATTTTATCCATAAGAATCCCACGAGTAGCTAAGGAAATAAACGTCCGCCGACACAGAGCCCCGCATGTGCCGGTAAGGCTGAATACTCGGGAAGGTCGCCCGGTGTTCCCGAGGCATCGTTTGCGACCGCTACTACCCCAGCGGCCAAGTCGGTACCCTTCAGCACGATGGCTCCCACCTAAGGTTGGGGGTTGGATATACTATCCATTGCGCTTCCTTCCGAACGCAATGGGGTTTCCCCTTAGCCTCTGGGGTGTTCGCCTGGCTGTTCTCAAGAGTCCCGAGGCCCAGCTCCGGCTGCGAGAGAGACCTACGCGGGTTCCTTATTCAAGGATCCCGCAGGACTGGTTAATTTGGCGCCCGAGAGGCAGTCTGCTGCATCAGCATCTTTTCGCCACCCAGCCCGTCCTACGGCAGGGCCGCACTCTCCCAGACCATTGCCGGGTCAGCCGCTCGGATCCCCAGACGAGCCTCCACACCGGCCTACAAGAAGCACGCGACAAGGTGTCAACCCCTGGTGGAGGATCTATGGTTAAGTATAGTAAATGAATGGTGAGTGACGAAGACCTTTAGTATGTACGTATACGTTTGTATATAAATATATATAAATATATATATATATATATAAATATATATATATATATATATATATATATATATATATATATATCTTGTGACGAGTGTCACAAGGCGACCGCGCCGACTTGTCCAGGAGGAACCAAGATGACACGCGCGCCGTCTTACGACGCGAAAAACCTCGAGGCGCTCGCGCGCGCCATCGCGCCTTGTACCCTGCACGTCTCCCGTCTCCTTATCTCACCGCTCCAAGAGCCACGCACAGTCCTCTGCGGAGGGACAGTGAGATTATGTTACCTAATCGAGGCCATCGCGCGGATTCCTGGAGTGCCGGGAAGTATACGCGTGAGAAAACGTGAATAATTGATATGTATCATGAATTGTCCGATGAAAGAGGACGTGCATTTTACCAGTGTTTCCGAAAGTGGCCCAAGTTTCGAGGCGTTATTTAGTAAGTCAACAAGAAAAAAGTTAAGTTTAAGTGCAAAGATTAAGATTAAGTTAAAGCTAAATAAGTTTAAAACAAAGACAATGAATCTCAAAGGCAACTTTAAATATATTTGATATACAAAAAAACAAATATTGAATCTAAAACAATTGCACTAAACAATAGGACAGTATTGCAATTTAGACGATGGATGAAAAAAAGAGACATAAATAACTGTAAATAATTGTTATAAACAATAATAAAAGAAATTAATCGATCTAGGACAATATCAATAAATAATAATGAAAGAATTCTGCTAATACAGACAATGAACCTGAAAAAAACTAAATAATAAAGATAAAATCATAAATAAAAATACCGATTCTATATAATACTAAAAAAATTATAAGTAAGAATACTAATATTGGTGAAGAAACTATAAATAAGTTTAAAAACATAGATCAAATAATAAATCTGAAGCAACAACAATAATAAAATTTTTTTTCTGTAAACCTATTACAAATAAAACAATAAATCCAGAAAGCAATCAATAATAGAAATAGTTGCAAATAGAATAATGAAATTGAGAAAAAAGCTACGAATAGTTTTAAATAGGTTATAAAGGACAATAGTAACTGTTAAGATATAAACAAACATAATGAAATATTTAAAGGTATATGAATGTGCGACTGTGAGTAATTTGGAAATTATGATGAACAGAAAGAATAAAACAATTGAAATATTAAAAATGCGACGGCCAAAAACATGGCCGCGCAAATTTACTTCGAACAAAGGACTCATTTTACACGTTAAAATTTGAGATAGTATTACATCTAATTTGGTGGATGTATTTTACAATACATACACGGAATTAGATGTATAAATTTACAAGAAAGTATCGAATATTATTAGAAATAATATATTAAACATATTATTTCTATAATTATTAAATTAAGACTCGCGTATATACCAAATAAACACCGAAAACCGGGCAAAGGTCGCGACGACTACTGAAGAAGGTAGTCGTCGCAACTGCCGAAACTCGAACAAGTAGAGAGAGAACGCGATATCTAGTCTCTCTCTCTCTCTCTACCACTAAGTTAAGTACAGCGTATGCCGTAGAGGGGATACACTGCGCGCGGCAAGAGAACGCGCGTTCAATGTATTAGACCGGCGGCCGCTATCCCCTCTAATACATGCCGCACGCACACTATTACACGCTCTCACTGAGCAGCCTGAGCCGCAACGAATGTAGCGAACGCGCGAATACCAGCATATACAACGGGTGTCCAAAAACGAATGCACCCGCTGTATTTAATTAAATTAACTAAAACAAATAATTTAATGTACACATAATGTATAAATATATGTATATAAATATTTAAACTTGTGTATATGTGTATTATTATTGTGCGCAGCACACAGGCTGCTAATAATAACGAAATACAAAATAATAATTGTTATAATTATTATTGAATATTATAATTATTATTGATTATTATTGTTATTATTATAATTATTGTTATTATTAATATAATTATTATAATTCGGCGCCTCGTCCGAAATTAAACGAGCGGCGACGGAATTATCCGATTATTTTGCTATAAAAAGGCCCGCAAAAGGCAAAATCGGCAGTTCGCCCGGTGAACCAACTGCCCCGAAGTTGTTTCACACGAACTCCTCCCGGAGCTAATACCTTTTCCAGAGCTCGATTTAATCCTGACTTTTTTCCTTTCCGAAATTATTAACTTGATCTCTGTTGCGAGGCGCTCCTCAAAAGACAGACGGTTAATAATTTACCTTTCCGAAGTAAACGTGATCCTGGTTGCGAGGCGCTCCTCAAAAGACCAGCAGTTTACTTATCCTTACATTTACCAATTTCTCCGAAGTTATTAGCTTGATCTCTGTTGCGAGGCGCTCCTCAAAAGACAGACGGCTAATAACTTTACCTATCCTTAAGTAAACGTGATCCTGGTTGCGAGGCGCTCCTCAAAACACCAGCAGTTTACTTATCCAGACCAGAAATTCTCCCCTTAACTCTTGATCCTGGTTGCGAGGCGCTCCTCAAAAGACCAGCGGAGTTAAGTTTGTTCCTTATTTTTTTTCCCTTTCAAATCAACCTGTCTCGATTCATTAAATCCCCGCGTGGAAAATAACACCGGGTATTCGTGCGGAAACTAGCGCCAAATATTAGAGGCATTGCGGAAAATAGCGCAAAATTTATACAAATAAATATATAGATCTAGCTATAGTTTACCTTTATTAATTATTTTTTGTGTTTATATTGATTTGTTTCAGAATCCTGTAGATAGAGGAGCTGATTTATTTTTTCGTAAATAAATTTATATTTTTTGTTATAAAAAAATTATATACTGTAATATTATTTTCCTGAAACCGCCGTCCAATCCTGAAAAACTTCCTCCCCTCTCAAAACTACCCTGGGAAGATACCGCGTAGGCTATCCCGAGGGGGATAGGAACGTTACAAAAAAAAAAAAAAAACATAATGCCAATACTGTTAACAAGGGCTATTTGCCCTTGTTAAGGTATTTTAAGATGTTGATGATTAAGGCAGTATTCTACTTTACAACTTTGAAAAAAAATGTTTTTTTTTGTTTACATTTTTCGAAAGTAAATATATTCAAGAATGTTAGCTCAAAATTTTAGAAAGATTCAGGTAGTCTAACTATACTTTTTCACCTTTCGAACGCACTTACCTGAGCACGCTATCCCGACCCGCCCAGCGTGCGTCGGATAAGCCATCTACCTGGCCCTGTTCGCTGTAGCAGCTGTTCCCCTATTGTAAATCATTACTCCTATATATATTCTCATCAAAATATATATACCTTTGCTTCTCAATATTACCTTCCCTTTATAATTTTGTTTCTGTATTTCGAAGAAAGTTGTTAAGAAACCAAAAGTCGTGATTAAAAAAGTGAAGACTGCTGATCTAAAAATCAAATTAATGAAGGAGTTATCTAAAAACTACAGTCTTGCAATTGAAAGGAATTGAAATTCAGTAGAAGGCATGCGAAACGAGATCTGGGCCGGTTATTACAACAAAATCTCAACAAGACTCCAAACCACAGCATACGTACTGTTCAGACAGCTGGTGCAAGTATAAGAAGGCAAGTATAAAGATAAAATAATGAAGGGAAAAGACAATGTGAATGTAAAGATAAAAATGATAAAGGAAAGTGAAGTAAAGATAAAGTGAACAATGAACAACAAGAAAAAGGAAAAATAAGCTGTAGAATGGGAAAGAACTATGTACAGTCGATAGAAAAAAAAATTATGGTGAAAGGTGCAAAAATTAGACAGTGAAAAATAAATAAAATAAAGGCAACGGTATCTAACTATAAAGTGCGCCGGTAAATTAGCCAATTTAAGGTAGCGTCAATGAAATAATAAAATCACTAATAATGAAGTAGCGAGTATGATAAAACAACTATAAATAATTGTGATAAAATGATGTACACAAACAGTGCATCTAAAAGAAATTATAATAAGTAGTAATGGCTATGAATCTGAAAAGGCGACCACTAATAATGTGAAGAAAATATTAAATACAAATAGTGAATCTAAAACAATTGTGAAAAAAAGAAGTTAATGATTAAGTTAAGTAAGTGATTTAATTAAGTTAATGATTAAGTTAAGTCGACAAGACAATCAAACCAAGAGAAAAAAAACTATGAATAAATTGATAATATTATAAATAAATTAGTGAATCTAAAACAATGATATTAGATAAGAGTGATGAAATTGTGAGCTGAGGTAGAAAACAAATGAAAAAAAAACAACCGTGCATAAGTGTAAAGGTGTAATAATTAGAAATAATCAAAATAAACAGTAAAAGTGAAATAAGAATAACAATAACCAAAAAAATATATATGATATATACTGCTAATCCGGTAAAGGAACTTTAAGCGAATTGAATTTTTTTTAATTTAATAATGATGAGAAACCTGAGATAATCAACAACAAAAAATATAATAGTAAGAAATCTAACATAGTAGAAATAAGAATAATAAGGAATTCATGAAAGAAAAAGTAATCTAAATCTAGTAAGAACAAATAAATTAATGAAATCTGAAAGAGGAGCGATGAATAGTTGCAGAGATGAGCAGAATGCTAGAAATACCAGGTAAAGAAAATATATAAAAAGATCTGTAAAGCTTTGAAGAAGTTGTAGAATGCAAAGAAGTTTACCTCTAAATTGTTTATCTTATACTTTATTTTAACATATCGAAAATTGGTAAGAGTAAAGTTATTGGTGATTATGCGGAAAGTTATCTATATTTTTATCATTATCAATCTCGCCTTTTAAACACTATCACATAGTGTTAATTTATCTGTTTCACGACTGTTCAAGTAAGTCACACAAATTTAGAAACATGAACATTTGAAATTAAAACTTGGTAATTAATAGCTTACGAATAAGTAAATTTGTATACGTTCACTTGCCTATATTATAATAAGATTGATTATAATTAAATTATAATAAGATTAAAGAGAGTTATTGAAAAGCTTTCCTATAAATGCATAGTATTTGGAAATAATTAACGTAATTAAGTAATGTCCTTCCGTATAAGTGATATGTAAATCTGTACTCGGTTGTAAGATAAAAATACTGCTGCAAATTATAACAAAAAAATTTGTCATTTTTAATTAAAACAGAAAAAAAGGCTTCTGTTTATAAAGTATTAGGAGTGTGAATAAGTCTTTCCCGTTTTTTGTAAGAGATGGCGCCACCAATACTGTGCGAGTATTCAATGGTTTCATATGTCATAATCAAAGCTTATTCATATGTCAACAATTCCATACTAACACATTAGTTAAAATTTTTTCGCATCATAAATTTTTGATATCGTGAAAATGTCGAAATTTGAGCCGAGTCGACGTCATTTGCGGGAAGTTTCACTTTATTGGTTCAATTTGAAGAAATCTGCTGCCGAGACGCATCGATTGCTTCAGGAGGCTTATGGAGAAGGTTGTGTCGATGATTCAAGTGTTCGCGGATGGTTTCGACGCTTCAAAAGCGGTGATTTCGACGTGGAAGACAAGGAGCGTTCCGGGCGGCCGCAAATCTTTGAAGATCGAGAATTGGCGACTTTGCTTGATGAAGATTCTTGTCAAACGCAAGAAGAACTTGCTGAAGCATTGGGAGTTGACCGAACAACCATTTCTAAGCGTTTGAAAGCCATGGGAATGATCCAAAAGCAAGGAAATTGGGTGCCGTACGAACTGAAGCTGAGAGACGTCGAACGGCGTTTTTTCACTTGCGAACAGCTGCTTCAGCGACATAAAAGAAAGGGTTTTCTGCATCGTATCGTGACTGGCTATGAAAAGTGGATACGTTACGATAATCCGAAGCGAAGAAAATCATGGGGACTACCCGGCCATGCATCATCATCGACGGCCAAGCCAAATATTCATGGCGCCAAGCTCATGCTCTGTATATGGTGGGACCAGCTACGTGTGGTTTACTATGAGCTTCTGAAACCGAATGAAAGGATCACAGGCCAGGTCTATCGACGACAATTGATGCGTTTGAGCCGGGCACTGCGAGAAAAACGGCCACAATACTCCGACAGGCACGACAAAGTTATTTTGCAACATGACAATGCTCGCCCACATGTTGCACCGCCGGTGAAAACATACTTAGAAACGCTCAAATGGGAAGTCCTACCCCACCCGCCGTATAGTCCAGACGTTGCTCCGTCTGATTACCATCTCTTCAGATCGATGACGCATGGCCTGGCTGACCAGCACTTCCATTCCTACGAGGAAGCCAAAAAATGGGTGGATGACTGGATAGAGGTCAAACCGGTCGAATTTTTTCGCAACGGGATTCGTATGTTGCCAGAAAGATGGGAAAAAGTTGTAGCTAGCGATGGCCAATACTTTCAATAATTCATTTGTAACCATTTTTTCACAATAAAGGCTCAAAATTTGAAAAAAAACGGAAAAGACTTATTCACATACCTGATAACTTGTACGTATTTATAAGTTTAAATTCTTAAGCTCTAAAATTCTGAAACTATAAAGATGTATTTGAAACATCTAGATTTTAATATTGGTCATTAATGACCATGCGACGTAAGGTTAATCCGCTATGAAATTCAGGTAGGCGGGTGTAGAAAAACGAGAATCCTTAGGCCTATTACCTGAAATAATTACTTCAACGTATATACTAATTTTACACCAACTCTGTCTACCTCGTATATACATTGCAAATACTAAATAAATATTATCTTACTATTATTTGTTATGTTTTTGTTTTTAGCTGAGATTCATACATTATTTTCGGTAACATATGCAAATTGATATATTCATTTACTAGTTTACTAGTTTATCTTTGCTCGTTAAAAAACCCTCTATAATATTTGTTCTTCGATATATATGGAGAATAGTATCTAGTTGAATATTCAGTAGAAAATAAATCTACAATTTTTGCACTCAATACTTTGAAATCTTTCAGAATTATATTTCAGGAAAAATTTTAAACATTAACTTATAAACAAACATTCTGCATCAAACATAATGTTTCTGATAATTAAATTTAAATTAAATTGAAATTTTATAAATTTAAAATTATTTACAAGTAGATTAATAGCACTCTATAAAAATTTTTGGTTGACTAACATATTTTTATCGTATAACTTGAAATAAATAAAATTTGAAATATTCTCTGCTTTTTATGAAAAATTCTTTAATTCAATTTTCTGGTACAAGCTCTTTTATTTTATCTATTGTCAACGAAGGAAGTTCTTCTTTGTATATTTGATTTTCTATTTTAAACATCTATTGCTATTTTTAAAATAAATTACAAATAAAATAAACTTTTTTGTCACCTTCAAAAGCTTGATATAAATTCTCAAATGCTATATAATAATATGTTAAAAAAAATAAAAGATTGATCCATGTTTTACAGTGTCAAATTTATCGAAACAAGTTTTTCATAAATATTTTAAAACACTATCGATCTTCTTTTTCCTAAGATTTCACTTCAAACGGTTTTCTAATGAGCACTAATAAATTAAAATACAGAACAATATTCTCGCCTCTGAAGGGAATAGATTTAGAAACAAAAAAAAAATTTCTGATGTAATGTATAAAGAACTATTCGGCTTTTGTTTACGTCGTCGACGCATATGGTCGGCCAGCCTTTCGACAATTGAGATGACGTTAGCGCATTGTAATACAGGCAATGCACTCGTTGTTCAACTCAAACAATTTTGAAAATTGAACGTTTCGTTTAATTGTCAATATGAATCTTCCTTTCTTTCAAAAGAACTGTTTTAAAAGCACCATTCCGAGTTAATTACCATGATAAAAGAAGTGGTGTATAATAAATATATTGAATATATTTCACTGAACATTTCTGATCTTTGTTAATTGCAATTACTCGTAATTTATTTTAAAGCAACGAACTTCATGTTAATCAAAGCTGCATTAAATGAACAGTCGCACTGTTAAAATAATAATCATATATAAACATATATTAACAGCACAAAGTAGGTTGGTTGAGAAGGATTATGTTGTAAAATCATTAAGCGAATGAAATATATGTTAAATAAATAGATTTTTTTTCTTAGTATGGATGCATTAATATTTATTATAGTAATATACATTTATTTTTTATTTATTTTTTATTTATTATTATAGTAATATACATTTATTTTTAATATATATTTTTTCATATTATAAATAAAACTCTGTTCGCAACTAACATTAATATGCAAATAGATTTGTTTAAAAAAAATTTCTAAATAAATAATAATTGAAAAATGGAGGATGGATAGAAAAGAAACTGATAAGTGCAAGATTAATAAACCTAAACGTTCTACTTTTTCTAATTATAAATAACCCAAAATAAATTATGAAATTTTTAAAAAATAATCACGATATTTAAAATATATGGTTTAAAATATGTAATAATGACAAATATATATAGCAATTGAAGAACGTTTACTCAATAATATTTAGCTACAATAATATAATTTTTATTTACAATTGCATAAGTGGCCTTTGAAAATATCAGGCAGCAAATCGAATTGAAGCTGGAGCTTACTCGCCGATATAAAGAGCCATTAACTGCAGAAAAATGCATGGTGAGCACAGCTTCCTGTTCCTCGTCAGAAAGGACAAGCAAACGCTCAAGGGTAGCGACCATCGAAAATGAAAAGCCACATCATCAAGAAGACGGTGCGGATCACGGAACCATCTGAATCAATCAAAACCGAACTTGACTGCAATACATCGCACTTCCGCGAAAGGAAATAAGCGAGAGGAGCTGCAGCCTAACACCGCAGCGGTGAAGGCGCTCATCGCCGAGACAATCTGAAGAAAGCTCCAAATCACACCGGAGCGTAACACCATAATACCGGTCGCTTTCGCCAAGATATCGTAGCTTCCCACCATCCTCAAGATACGGTACACCATCACCTTCTGGCAATAGAAATCCCTCATGCTTACCACAACGAACCTCCAACCGATTTTTCTACCGCAGCCCTTCGCACAATCGATCACGAGACGAAGACGATTACGACCGGAAAATCCAGCAATGCTCTCGAACTCCCGACAGACGTTACAACACAAAACTGCCTACGGTGTGGCCCCGGCAATAACCAGGGAAACGCATGAGGGGAAAGCAATTAGGAGTCGACCTAGGCACTCTTTATGATATGACTCCACTCGCTACTAATGGCGACAACCATTGCCCGGAGGCAAATGACGTCACGAACATAGACTCTTCTTAAACATCGAGCTGATGGGCAAAGTATTTCCCGCGTCCATTGATTCAGGAGCACTAAAATCCTACGTAGGCCCGGCACCAAGAGAATTAGTAAGATCAGCAATAATACTGCCGGTCTCCTATATGCAGATGTCTGATAGAAAAATCAGACAAAACGATGGCGAGATTCACTTGCTAATAAAAATCCATAATCGACACATCAAGACACGATTTAAAGTAGCTAAGTCGCTAAAGTATGACATCATCATACGTATGGACATACTAACATCAAAAAAAATGACAGTAATCTTCGCGGACGCGACATAGCACACTCCGAAACATATCAGACGTTTCGTCATGCAGCAGAATGGCTGGTAAAAGACGATAACGGCAATAGCTTCCGTTAATGGAAAAGCCCGGTTCGATAGCATCATATAGATATACAAGGGTATCGCCTAATAAAGCAGCGCTTGCGCCGCATCCCTGATCAGCTGCTGAAGCAGGCTCACGAGGAGATCGACTGGCTACTAGCCGGGGGTATTCTTGAACCATCGGAGACCTCCTGGAGTAGCTACCCGGCAATCGTCCCTAAATAAGACGAAAAAATCAGGTTTTGTATAGACTACCAGGCAATCAACGCCATCATAAGGAAGGATGCTTATGCCCTTATACACATGGACATCCTGCTAGGCAACTTACGTGATGCGCGGTACCTGTGCAAGATTGACTTGAGTTAGGCATACCACCAAATACCTCTAGATGAGTGGAGCAAACGAGTCACTGTTGTTGCGGTTCCGCAAAAGGGACTTTTTCAGTACACAAGGCTACCATATGAACTCACTAACGCCCCAGCCACATTCCAGAGAGGTATGCACCTAGTCTTCGGGTCCGAGTGGCAACCGTACGTCTACGTGTATGTGGATGACGGAATTGTCGCCACGAAAACCCTCGAGCAGCATACTCGTGAGTCAAAAGTGGTGCTCATCCGCCTCAATGTCGTTGGGTTACAGATTAATAACCTTCGACAATTAAGGCCCTCTTTTGATTCATTTGTTCAATAAAGATCAGTCCCTGATGAGGATCCGTAGCGAACTCGAAACGTTGGGCAAGTCTTCAATTAGGTAAGGGTGTTGGGGACAGTCAGACTGCACTTTACTAACAAAGAATTTTTTCAGTTAATATTTTATTTTCAGATTAGTCTACGGGGGTGAATGTAAACAAGGACAGTCTGACTGTCATTATAATTTTAATTTAATTTTTAATTTAATTTTTATTTTTAATTTTTATTTTATTTTTTTATTTATTTTTATTTTTATTTTTTATTTTTATTTTTATTTTATTTTTAGATTGAATTGATTGGACTGTAAGACCAATAAAAAAATATTTATTAATTTGTATATGGGCAGTCGACAAAAGTACAATTCAATTGTTTTTCAATAAAGATCTAGCGAAAATATAGCTGCCTCTCACGAAACTATTAAAACAGAACTGAAAATGAAATTGGGGACAGCCACAGCAGCAAGCTTTCGATAAGATGCGCAATCTGCTGACGCAAACGTCAATACTCGCGAGCCCCATTCAAAATCAGCCATATGACTGATGCATTTACTCGGCGATAAATTTACTGTGATAACAGTTCACAGCTGCCTCAGATGGCTGCACAGCTAGATGGATCCCACAGACAGCCTAACGAGATGGACAACTGCACTCCAGGCATACAACGTGAAAATTGTCCACCGAAAACGAGTGCTGCATCACGTACCAGATGCTTTCTTAAGGCCTCAACACACCGAATCTACTGCAATCCTCAAAAACCTTGAAATGGACAGCTGATACGAGAACATAATCAATCAAATCACTGCACAACCAGCCGATTATGCCAATTGGACAATAAGAAATAACGTCATATATAAACACCGCTTGAATTAGCTCATGCACATATTATGCGAGGATGAGGACGATTGGAAGTTAGTGATACCTACAAGTGATAGAGAAAGAGTGTTGTATTAACATTCCAACTTTAGGGCACTTCGACGTTGCACAAACGACCCATAAAGTTGTCCAGAAATACTATCGGTCTGGCATAAGACGTCACGTGAATCAACACGTCAAACACTGCCTTGAATGACAAGTGCATAAAGTGTCTCAAAAAGGGCCCAATGGACTGATGACCCAACGAAATATCGAAGGGCCGTAAACTAGGGTAGCGGCAAATATCATCAGACTTTTCCCAGTCAGCAAAGGACAACACAAATATCTGCTGATTTTTAAGGATTTATTTACCAAATATAGAGAAATCCGACCGCTACGAAAATCAAAATATTTTTTCGAATTTTATCGGAAATTCATTATTACGGATAACGGAAGAGAGTTCGCCAATAATTGGCTAAAGGGTAGACTGGTAGAACTAGTCATAGTGCACCAGTTGATTGCTCCATATCATACCTAATCAAACACGATAAACTGGGTTAACCGAGTTATTAAAACCATGATAATTATATTCGTAAGGAACCATCACAAGAACTGGGATCTTCATATCCCAGAGTTAGCATTTACGGTGAATACATCTGTGCGTAACAGCACACAGGCATCTCTAGCCTTGATAAACTTTGGTCAAAATCCACGCGAAATGCCGACATATCGACATTCTTGAGCAGCGGCACCACAAATGTAGAGCCTCACACAAATAGATTGGCTTGATCGAATGACAAGCCTGCTGGCAATACACAACTTGGTGAAACAACATCTCAATACCGATAGCCAAAAACAGGCTAGGCAATAAAATAAAGGCAGGGCACAGAAGTCATTTAGAGAAGACGACTTAGTCTGCAGACTCCACAAAAGTCGCAATGATGTACAGATCTGCACCAATGAAAAGATCAGCAATACTGCAGAGCTCTGGAGCACAACCGGCCGATAAAGCGAAAGTTAGGTGCGGCCGGGAATGTTTATGTGCAACAAAGCATAACTGAGCGACCTTTGTTTTTTTTTGTTTTTTTTTTTAGTCTGCAGACTCACGCGCGAAAATACCAACTGTTTACGTCCACGTTTGTGTGCCGGGGTAATGTATCTCTCAGCTTTAGTCAACGGAGCATGTATGGGGGATGCGGCTAAAATACAGCAATAGTCTTTCAGGGTAGGATCAAACGAGCTTTTGACCTAACGGGCTTGGTGAACCCGGGAGTGACATATTGGCGCTTACTTCCTAATTACCGCAAACCCATTACAAGTGTTTCAGCCACCACCGATAGTCAAATCGTTGGAACGTTGTGCTTTACTGGGACGGGTGATTGGTTTCATCGCCCGCCTAAGAGAAGGAACTACTCTATAAAAACCCCCCTAATCCTAAATTGTATGACACTTGCGATAGGGGATGCATGGGAGCCACTACAACTGCCAGTGAAATTTATACACCAGCCATAATTAAAAGACTTTGTCCACCGAACGGCATGCTGCAAAACGACTTCAATAGGTGGACGTACGAACATATGAATAAAAACAACAAGAAGGTAGGAGAAGAAAAGGAGGTAGAGAAGGATAGGGAGAATAGGCAGCCTAATGACAAGGCCAAAATTGCAGAGATGGAGCAGCCGAAAGTGAATATAAGCAAAATAAGAGTAGGTAAAACACCGCTCGTAAAATTGATAAAATCAGGTGACTCTAAGGATACTACCTAGGCGGCCAGCAAAGCAAGGCTCCCGACTGAAGGTATAACTGGAGATCAAAACCTGATCCCCTTCTTTGGTCAAGAAAAAGGGAAAACAAGCAACGAACAGCAATTTGTGCCCAGCAATACCAAGGGAGCTGTAAAAGCTGGAGATTATGATACCTGCGCAGCAACACTCCCCAAAGAAAAGGCATAGACGTAAACAGTAAACCTACCAGGGATTGCCTGCAGCTCCCAGCACATGCTGCGGAGCTTTGCAAAACAATTAAAGTAGTCCTTAAGACATCAGAGGACCCTGCATTGCGGAAGGAGGAGCTCACAAACCTGAAAGAATTAATGGTGGTTATTTCGGAGATGGCTATCAGATGTGCTCGTGCGTAGGCTAAATCAGAGGCCTTGCATGAGCTGATTGCAAAACAAAAAGGGATCAAAGGACCACAGACCTATGCAACTGTGGTCTCCAACAGCAACAATAACAACTTCACCGAAAGGCAAAAAGCTGAAAGCAGACTGGTTGTACCAAAGGCCAAGGTTGTCAAAGCCACATTAAGGCCACCACCAGAAGTGGTCTTACTGAAACCTAGGGATGTGGAGAAAATCTCCTCCACAGGAAAGGCAAAGGAAGTTTTGCAAAAGACTTTCAACCCTAGGCAAGCGAAGGTCCAGATAAAGAATCTAAGCGAGACCAGGAAAGGTCTCCTTGTAGAAACGGCAACCGAAGCGGGATTGCAAACGTTGAAAGCCTCAAAAAGCCTCACAGAGCTTTTTGAAATAGAAGCCCCAACAAGGGAAAAGCCGAGGCTCATCATCTACAATGTGCCTAAGGAAATGTCGCCAGATGAGATGACCTTGGTTATATACGATCAAAACGAAGGTCTGGCCTCGTCGACAAAGGAATTCTCAGAATTCTTCAAACTCCGCTTCAAAAGGGGCAAGAGGAGTGACACTGCAATGAATTGGATGGTAGAAGTCACCCGGGGCAAACTTCTTCAAAGAAAGAGAATTTACATAGAGTGATTGTCTTGCCGTGTGTAAGACTGTCTTAGAGTCACAAGGTGTGATAACTGCCAAGGCTACGGGCACGTAGCCAGGAACTATAATGCAGAGCAATGTGGCTCCCACTGATCCTGCTGCTAAGTGTGTTAATTACAAAAAAGTAAAAAGATCATCTAATCATAGCTCTATGAACACCAATTGTCCAGCATATAAAGCTGCCATGAGGAGATTAGTGAATTCAACGCTTGATCCTTACTTACTGTTACATATGGAACAGTATCTGCTCCATTTTTGGCAAATGCTTGTTTAGAAGAATTAGCTACTTTGGTCACACATTCACATAAAATTGGATCCACAATTATTCTCAGAAATAGATACGTGGATGACTTCTTAGCTGGCGGGGATACATTGCACGAAGCGGTACAAGCATATCAGGAGTTTACTGAAGTGCTTAATTCTGCTGGCATGCCTGTCGGCAAGTGCGCAAAAAATCACAGCAATTTAAATCTATTAAAGACTGAAGGTAATTTTAAAGACTTAAATGAGAATTAAACGGTTTCGACTCTTGGTCTATGGTGGAGTCCCCTTGATAATGCCTTTCATTTTCGAGTTAAACTGCCTTTACCACCTCCAGCAACGACAAAGCGTTTCATTTTGTCAGAGGTATCTAAACTCTTCAACCCTGTGAGTTTTTTGTCCACAATTATAATTCGTGCAAAAATCTTAAGTCAATGTTTGTAGATACAAGGTGTTATTTGGGATTCTCCTGTTTCAGGTAGAATTCTGAAGGAGTGGCTTCTCTACGGACAACAGCTTGCGGACATAGAAAAGATTCGAAAACAACAGTGGGTAAATACAAGCAAGTCTGAATCCTGGCATTTACATGGGTTTTGTGACGCTTCTGAACGTGCCTTTGCAGCTGCAATTTTTGTGACTGTTCCAAGTGCCACATGTGCACAACGGCTGCTCATCGCTAAAAGAAAGGTAGCTTTACTTAAAGTTGTAAGTCTACCAAAGTTGGAACTCTGTGGTGCAGCATTATTAGCTAAACATATGGTTAGAATAGTTTCTAAATTAGACACTTCGCCTAAAGAGATTCATTGGCGACATGTGCCGCCCACATATAGTCCAGCAAACATAGCAAACAGAGGATGTACTGCACTACAGTTGCAAGATTCAACTATGTCGTTGTCAGAGTCGATTTCCTTGATCGAGGATGAGTCCTTGTGGCCCATCCAATCATATGAAATTTCAACAATCTTAGAAATTCTACGTTTAACTGAAGTATGGATCATTCAAGATCATCAAGACTGGGAAGAATGATTTATTTGCTTTTCTGGCCTTATATGCTAATGGTTATGGTTTATATGCTAAAGGTTTATTTGCTTTATGGATTAGTTGCTATTATAGCTTATTGTCTTCGATGTCGTAGAAACCTGTCACTCTCTAAAGAGCGGAAAAGAAAGGATTGTTTCTCGGCTGAGAAGATCTCAATAGCAACTACTACTTTAATTAGATTGGTCCAACAGTCGGTTTTTTCCAACGATTTTCGAATTTTATTTTCAGGACAGCAACTTCCATGAACAAATCTATTACGTAAATAAATGCCCTTTATTGGTACTGATAATTTTCTTCGTGTAGGTGGTACATTGTACAACTCTTTCTTATCGAAATCAGAGAAGCACCCAGTGATGCTATCAAAAATGCATCATGTTATCGCTTTACTTATAATAAAAGCTCAACTCTGTACTTTACTTCGAGGAGCTACAATTGTGCAAAGCTATTTGTGCAACTACATTTGTGCAAAGCTATGCAAGAAGTTTTTGGATAATACATGCTCGAAGTATTATTGGAAAACTTCGTCAATGTATCATCTGTGTTCGATATAATGCTCACACTCAGGAGCAGTTGATCGGATCACTTCCTGCAATTAGCGCAAGACCTGCTCGATCCTTTCAACATATTGGAGTCGATTTTGCAGGCCCCTTTTGGATTAAGACGTCTTCTGAAAGGGGACAAAAATCCTTTAAAGGTGCGACGGCCAAAAACATGGCCGCGCAAATTTATTACAAACGGCACACTACACAAATATACCGTGCATACACAAAAGAAATGAAAGTTATTGTTGCAAACTACTATTACATCTATTTTCGTGGATGTACCTATATACATCTGTGAAATTAGATGTATAACACGTTAATAGTAATTAATAAATATTTTTTTATTGGTCTTACAGTCCAATCAATTCAATCTAAAAATAAAATAAAAATAAAAATAAAAAATAAAAATAAAAATAAAAATAAATAAAACAAATAAAATAAAAATTAGAAAAAAATTAAATTAAAAATTAAATTAAAATTATAATGACAGTTAGACTGTCCTTGTTTACATTCACCCCCGTAGACTAATCTGAAAATAATATATTAGCTGAAAAAATTCTTTGTTAGTAAAGTGCAGTCTGATTGTCCTCTATACCCTTACCTAATTGAAAACTTGTCCAACGTTTCGAGCTCGCTACGGCTCCTCATCAGGGACTAATCTAAACCTTATATTCTAATCTATATATACCCATCCCCAGATTGTTTGACATTTATAATACCGAAAATATACATAGTGCAGGAATTGATGTTGACGGAGGCAAAATTATTGTCTTGCCATATGTTCGAGGATTGTCTGGAAGAATCAAAATAAATTTTCGGAAATATAACATTCAAATTTTCTTTAAAAATAGCAATAATTAGAGTAGATTGTTTAATAATTGCAAAGATAAGGATGATTTATGCTTCAAATCAGGAGTTGTTTACAAGATTAATTGCATGGATTGTGATAAATACTATATATTGGACAAACAGGTAGATATTTAAAAAAGAGAATTTATGAGCATAAATATAGTTTACGTAGCTCACATATTACTTCCGGATTAAAAGAGCATTGTTTAAAGATTTTACATTCTTTTGATTTTGTGAATGTGGATATTTTGGAACATGGTATTAATAATAAGTATAAACGAGAGAGTCTTGAAAGTATTCACATTTCCAGGAATCGAAATAATGTGAATTTAATGTTAGAGTCTGGTAGATTGGACAGTGTTTATCATTCCTTATTAAATTGATTGGTTTTGGACAATTTATGTAGAGGGGGAATTTATATTTAATTTACCAAATTTGGTGGTGGGGATAGGTATATAAAGATTAGAATATAAGGTTTAGATTAGTCCCTGATGAGCAGCCGTAGCGAGCTCGAAACGTTGGACAAGTCTTCAATTAGGTAAGGGTGTTGGGGACAGTCAGACTGCACTTTACTAACAAAGAATTTTTTCAGTTAATATTTTATTTTCAGATTAGTCTACGGGGGTGAATGTAAACAAGGACAGTCTGACTGTCATTATAATTTTAATTTAATTTTTAATTTAATTTTTATTTTTAATTTTTATTTTATTTTTTTTATTGATTTTTATTTTTATTTTTTATTTTTATTTTTATTTTATTTTTAGGTTGAATTGATTGAACTGTAAGACCAATAAAAAAATATTTATTAATTTGTATATGGGCAGTCGACATAAGTATAATTCAATTGTTTTAAAACGTTTATAGTAGTTTAAACACTTTACATTTAAGCTACAAATATAAAATTAAATTAAAAGTAATATATTTTATTCTGTAACATGCGATAAACATACTGAAAACAGGCAAAGGTCGCGACGACTACTGAAGAAGGAAGAGTACCTAGTCTCTCTCTCTCTCTCTACTACTAAGCTAAGCCAGAAGTATACGATAGAGGGGATACACTGCGCGCGGTAAGAGAGAGCGCGTCAAGTGTATTAGACCGGCGGGCTCTATCCCCTGTAATACACGCCGCACACACACTACTGTACGCTCTCATCGAACAGCGCGCGCCATCAACGAATATTGCGTTAGGCGAACGCGCGCATTCCAGTATATACAACGGGTGTCCGAAAACGAATGCACCCGCTGTATTTAATTAAATTAATTAAATAACACTACTGAATGTACTTAAGATATATATATATATATATATATATATATATATAGATATATATATATATATATTTGTGTAAGCATGTATACGCTATTATACGCGTATACAATTACTGTACGCAGCACACCGGCTGCAAATATAATTGATACATTGTAAATTATGATTATTATTATTTATTATTATTATTAATTATTATTATTAATATAATTATTATAATTCGGCGGCTCACCTGAAATTAAACGAGCGGCGACGGAAATACTCGATTATTTTGGTATAAAAGGGCTTGCAAAAGGCAAAATCGAGAGTTCACCCGGTGAACCAACTGCCCCGAAGTTGATTCACACGAACTCTCCCGGAGCTAAAAATTTATCCAGAGCTCAATAAATTCCTACTTGAAAATCCTGTCCGAAACTATTAGTTTGATCTCTGTTGCGAGGTGCTCCTCAAAGGACAGACGACTAATATTTTTACCTGTTCCGAAGTAAACGTGATTGTGGTTGCGAGGCGCTCCTCAAAAGACCAGCCGTTTATTTATCCTTTACATTTACTTACTCTGCGAAATTATTAACTTGATCTCTGTTGCGAGGCGCTCCTCAAAAGACAGACGGCTAATAATTTTACCTATCCTTAAGTAAACGTGATCCTGGTTGCGAGGCGCTCCTCAAAAGACAGACGGCTAATAATTTTACCTATCCTTAAGTAAACGTGATCCTGGTTGCGAGGCGCTCATCAAAAGACAGACGGCTAATAATTTTACCTATCCTTAAGTAAACGTGATCCTGATTGCAAGGCGCTCCTCAAAAGACCAGTCGTATACTTTTCCCGACCAGTAAATTTTCCCTTAAATCTTGATCCTGGTTGCGAGGCGCTCCTCAAAAAACCAACGGAGTTAAGCTCACCTTATTTCATCCTATTTAAATTCTACCTGTCACGTTTTGTAAATTCCTCGCGTGGAAAATAACGCCGGGTATCCGTGCGGTAAATAGCACCGGATATTATACGGATCGCGGAAAATAACGGGAACTTAGTATAA
This sequence comes from Sycobia sp. Sy_11, assembly GCA_018907035.1. Lineage (NCBI taxonomy): Eukaryota > Metazoa > Arthropoda > Insecta > Hymenoptera > Epichrysomallidae > Sycobia > Sycobia sp. Sy_11. Next base: position 803,336 of record JACCIC010000198.1, on the reverse strand, counting down.
GTAATTATATATATATATATATATATATATATATATATATATATCTAGCTGTAAATTACCTTTTATGAATTATTTTGTTTCTAATTTATTTGTTTCAGAATCTTGTAAATAGAGGATTAGCTGAATAAAATCATTTTTATTGTTATTAAAAATATACTGTGTACTTGTACAATTATTTTCCTGATCCGCCGTCCGATTCCGAAATACTTCCTCCCTTCTCAAACTACCCTGGGAAAATACCGCGTAGGCTATCCCGAGGGGGATAGGAACGTTACAAAGGATATGTGGCAGTTTTTGTATACTTGGTAGTTAAAGCAGTTCATTTGGAATTAGTACCTGATCTTACGGCACAAGCATTTTTAGCTGAGTTTCGGAGGTTTACTGCTCGTCGAGGTCTCTGCAAAGTTATTTACAGTGATAATGGCAGAACGTTTCTGGGTACTGAAGCTGAAATTCAGCGTTTCTATGCTAAAGCTTGTGTTTCAGAAAAACTAATTGCGTCTACTTTGGCCCAAGATCAGGTGGAATGTCGTTTCATTCGTGCCAGAGCCCCTAATTTGGATGGCATTTGGGAAGCTAAGGTGAAGTCTTTCACAAGACATTTGTACAGAATTATAGGTGAATCAAAATTGTCGTTCGAATTATTTTCAACTCTCTTGGCTGATATTGAGGCGTGTTTAAATTCTAGACCACTCAGCCCACTTATTTCAGATGCTGCAGATGTGAGTGTAATCATTCGAGATCATTTTCTCATTGGTGGCCCCCTTGTAACATTCCCTGAGCCATTTTGTGAAATTAATGAATCTCACACTCTCTGCTCCAAATGGAGGTTGACGCAACTGATGAGAAATCATTTTTGGCAGAGATGGCAAAAGGAATATCTTGATCAGTTACAATAGAGAACCAAGTGGCTTAAGCCTAATTATAGTTTTCAAATTGGTGATTTAGTTCTCTTCAAAGATAACTTGCTTCCTCCAACAAAATGGTCATTAGGACGTATTACCACCTTACATCCTGGTAATGATTAGCTGACGACAGTAGTGGCCTTGCGTACTGCTACAAGTGACCAGTCAACAAATTAATTTTGCTTCCAGTTCATGACAATAGATCAACTCATCTATTAACATCGTACGAAATTATTCGTTCCAGGTGGGCGGTATGCTCGCTCGGCTTACATTATAATGGTAAGTTTCAAGTCTTATACGCGTGGGAATTGGCATTCAGTTTTGCCTTACTGACATAGACAACGAAATGTCAATATAAATTTCGATACTACAAATAAGGAGTGGCCTCTTATTCCTTAGCTTTCTACCCGCAATTAAGTTTAGACACAATAAGTAAGGCAAACAGAATGAACACATTACAAAGGTATCTGAAAATACAACTGGGAATACTTGAAAGATTATGAACAGAAAGAATAAAACAATAGAAATATCAAACAAAAAAAAATAATAATAATGCTAAGGATAACAGGTAAGGAAGTTGATGAAACATTTTACATAATTAAAGAAAGAAAGGTGACAATAAAAATGCTAAGAGTAACAGATATTGAGGACATATTGTTAAGAAAGAAATGAAAAAAATTTGATTAACAACAACAATATTGATTCAGTAAAGCTGCAGCCACTAAAAATGTTATAGTTATGAGACCTCGCAGAAGGCCAGTACAACTATCAGCCAGTCCTCCAGTTTAGTGATCAACGAAGATGATGTAGAAACAAAGATGATTGTTTCTACATAAGTTGTTAGATTCAATAATAGACTAGTAAATAAGACGTTCTTTTATAAGTTATCATGTAAATGTTATATGAAAAAAACAAAACCAACACAAAAAAAATTTTAGTGTGTAAGATTAGAAGTATATAGTAGGATGTAAGGTTGTAGGTAAAATATTCTTAGTATATAAGAGTATTAGCTACTTGGGGAAGTGTGGTACAAAAAAAAGAACAAAAAACTTTATTAATTTGAGTTCTTGCCTTATATTTACTTTTGGTTGTAATTCAAATTTGTATGTCATTTCGTGATAGCCACACTGTCCCTGCAAAGGCTGATAAATCAAGAAAGAATTTTCATGTTCGTTGTTATATTAATGGAAATTAACCGTATGTTGATTATAATTATTGCTTTATTTTATTTAGATTAATTAAATTATGATTAATATTATTGCTATTGTATGGTCACGATAAAAAAATTTATAAGAATATGGAAACTTTTCTTACATTATTATGCTCACTACTACTACCTTTAAACCAGTGGAGCTAATCATAAATGGCATCGCAAAAAAAAATGTTGTTATAATTTATTTTCACAAACCAAGTGCAAAAAGCATTATTTCTGTTTTTTAAAACTTTAATAGTTTAAAAGGAGTTTAGAAGGAGAAAATACATGTCTAGATACTTCTTTAATGTGCATTTGTCCACAAGGATTAGATGTGTTTCTTAATTACCTTAAATTTTACTTAAATTTTACTCTTATGTTTCTAAATGTATAATAGAGATTTTTAGCTTTCAAAGTGCTTAGAATGATACAAACTGATTAAACAACAATATACAAATTACTTAAATAGTCAACAACATAAAAATAGCGCAATTGGTGCTAATTTGAAGTATTTAAATTTCATTTCCGTCAAGAAATAGAAAGGTGAACATGAAAAAAATAAAGAAAAAAAGTAATCTGAAAACTTATATAATATTTCTTAAAGTTGATTGGAATACCAAAAAAATGGTGGCTCAACATAAAAAATACTTAAAAAGAAATTAAAATAAAATTGACAATTATTGAAATTAGGATCTGATAGTTTAAGTTAATTATTAGTTATAATATAACATGTGATTAGCAAATGGATCAGTATTAAGAAGTTTATTATGTTTTAAAATAAATTTAGACATGTAATATTTTTTTTTGTAATGATGCTAATGACAATGTGCACAGTATCATTTTTTTATTTACGTGATTGATCGTGATTTCAAAAATTTCAAATATGAATAAAAAGAAAAATTATTGCTCGCGTTGCGAGGACCGCGTCCGGTACCTCGCTCCCCGTGCCCCGTCCTTTTTCCCCGGCGAACTGCGAGGCGCACGGCGAACACACTCCGTTATCGGCCACCGAGGCACTAATTCGAAGAAAGTAAAGTAGTAGAAAGAAAAAAAAGAGAAAGAAAAAGGGATGAGCTCTACGAGAGAGAAAGCGGGAGAAAGGAGAAAGGAGTACGGAGAGTGAGGTGGACGAAGAGTCGGATGAGACGTGAGAGCCGGCGAGCTACGGGCGTGGATCCAGAAGAGGAGCGGCAAGCACCCGGACGGTGGTCGCTCAACGGGCGGTGATAACCGCACGTGTGCGCGGTTATCCGGATCCTTTTTCTTTCCGTCCCCTTAACCCTCCACTCGGGCGAGTGCGCCGGGTCGCTGATCACGGTCGGGACGTGCCGTCTATGCGGACCGGGAGTAGCGGAGGATTGTAGCCGGGTGACATTGTGTGTTGTATCTGCGGAAAAAAATTTAAACCGAATAAATTCAGTTAAGTGGTTATATTCGCGTGGTGTCCGCCCCCCTCCAGTGGGACGGACAACTCAGGTAAGCAAGGTATGGGAGAAAATTCAGTTATGTGCGCGAACCCACCCTCAAGTGGAGTGGATTTCGGATCTGGTTCGCGGATATACATACATATATATATATATATATATATATATATATATATATATGTATATTTATTTACATAGTTTCGAGGTCTTCGTAAAGAACCCTATTTTGCCATCATTTCTTTTGTTCAAATTGAAAAAGAACATAGTCTATTGTCAAATATAACGTACATTAAAAGAGAAAGGGAGAGAGAGATTTCCACGTAAGAGAAAATAAAATGTACAAAAATCAAAAGATATCCATAACGTGTGATAGGAGTGTCAGATAAACCTGAAGAACAAAAAGGGTAATATCGACTAACATCACACATTCTTTAGGATACGAATCCCAAAGTTTTATATGATCATTCCTCTGAAGTGGCCTGGTATTATTACTTTAAGTGGACTAATTTGCATTGATGATCGTGATTCAAAACACCAGCTAATAGCCGCTGGTGAAACTGACTGCTAAAATTGTTAAGTTAATTTATTGATGAAAGTAATCTGATTTTCAATAAAAAACATAGCCTATGTACTTCCCAAGATAATCTAGAATCTATTTGTCAAATTTCAGAACAATTCAGTAGTTTTTTCGGTTATCGTGTACAAACAAAAACACGCTTTGTCTTTATAAATTAATATTATTATATTATATTATATTATATTAAGTATTATATTATATTATATTATATGATATAATATGCTTCCATATTAGTAGTTTGTTAGTAGTTAGTTTAGTAGTTTGTTTGGTTATCATGTACAAACAAAAGTACGCTTTGTTTTTATAAATTAGTATGATATGATATGATAACACATAATGTAAATGAAAATAATTGAAAACCACAATTTTTTAATTTATAATTACTGCTTGTCGACTATACGAGGAATTTGAAAAACAGAATTGTTCTGTGGTCCATTATTATAATTTCAATATTTACATCGATAATAATTTTTATTAAATGACATATCATGTTATTTAATAAAACTAAAAATATTAAACTAAAAAATAAAACTCAAAAAATTCTTCGTATAATTATTAAAATATCACTTTTGTACACAGCTGCTCGTTTAACTTCTATGTCTATTGATGTTTAAGTACCGATCAATTTAAAGAATTAAATAACGAACAGCTAGACCATTAAAACAAAAAAGAATCCAAAACATGTGTATATACATGTCCAACCGCGCGAAAGACAGAGAGGTATATAATGTATCATACGTCAGTCCTCGGTCCCGTAAGTAGTCCCGTATGATACGAAGGAGGTAGGAGTCAACCTTGAAAGTCAATTCCAACGCCCCCACTATGTCTGTCCATTTTGCAGAATTAAAGGCGTTACGAACGTCCAGGGTCACCAGCAGTGCCAGTGGTCTGGTTGCATGACAGCCCCTGTTCGCCGCATGAAAGATGTTCGTCACGTCACCTATAGCTCCGATTGTCGACCGTCCTTTCCTAAATCCGTGTTGTTGTTCGGATAGGTCTCCGGCTTTTTTAATTGCCTGTGACGGTCATGGTCTCAGCAGTAGCTCCAACAGCTTCCCTACCGTATTTAGTAGGCAGAGACGGCCTGTATGAAGAAAGCAAATCGGGGTTCCCCTTAGACTTACGGACTAATACTTAACAATAAAAAAATAATTGATACTTTTTGGTTTTCAGAGTGCTCCTAATTTGAAATATATTTTTTTTTATTTATAATCATTTTTTACATTAACAGAATTATTTATCTGTGAAATTAAAATTAAGGTTATCACATAGCAGCAATAATTTATAACATAACCTATGGTTCTATGCTATTGATATAGTTCTAATTTCCAGCTACTATAATGTTTATAATTGTGTAATTTTACTCACAATGCGGCAATGGTTAGGTAAGTTTTATAATAACAATACGTTGTAAAAGAAATGAAATCTCTAAGAAAAGAAAACTTTTAGCAAAACTAAAATAGTTATTCAAAGTATAATTATGTGTTTTATAAATCATGTATAAAAAATTTTTGTTTAATAAATGTTCTGAAAATATTGTACCGTAATTAATTAAAAAAATATAGTATATAATGAAATTAAAAAAAACAAATCATGGAAACTGTCAGATATATAGAACGTGATGAAAGAAAATATAATAATATTGTAAATACTAAAAATTTAAGGCATCATCACACACATGATCATATATATAGGTTTTGAAATTCAAATTATACGAAAAACATATTAAACTCGCCATTCTATTTTACTTTTGTTAAGTTTTTTTTTTAAAGATTCCATTTCTTTTATAATGAATTATTCTGTTAGGTTTGGATTCAATAAAATTCGAAAACCATATATTATCAATATAATATTATTTTTATTTTTATAATTATAATTCTTGTTCTTATTATTAAAAAATACAATATTCAGGTGTTCAAACGTTTTCTATAGAGGGAGGCTTTTTCGCATGGTAGGAAACGATATTCAGATATGACAGGACGACTTCTCCGGGCACTTTGTTATTCTAATATTCTAACACCAAACTCCCCATAGAAGCTGTTTGTAAAATGGATATATGTATATATATATATATATATATATATATATATATATATATATATATATAAAAGGTTTACAAGTATGTTTCCAACTTTTTTCCATAAATGTGAGGTTTTATTATGAAAACATGGTTACACATTCTTACATTGATTACATATCGTCTACTAGAAGTTATAAATTTTTCCCATCTTTCTGGCAATTTAGGAATTCGAGACCAAAAAATTTTTCCTCTTTCGTGCCCTAGAACGTATTGATCCAATTTTTTATTCCCTCTACTGAAGTGAAGTAGTCAAATAGTGCCAAGTCGGGACTGTGAGGTAGATAAGACAGAATTTCCCATTCACTATTCTCCAAATAGTTTTTTGACCAAAGCCGCAACATTTGAGCGAGCGTTGTTATGATAAAAAAATAATGGATTCATACTTAGTCTCATATTCTGCTCGCTTCAAACGAATAAGTTGGGTTCAATACAATAGTGCTTTGATGGTTTTACCAATAGGAAGCAGTTCGTAGTATACGACACCCTTTGGATTCTACCATGTGTAAAGCATGACCTTATTTACGTAAATATTTCCTTTCGGTGCCGATTGGTCAGGCTCTCTGGGCTTTGTATATGATTTTCTTCGTTTACGGTCATCATAATAAAACCGTTTTTCATCACCAGTGACAATATGATGCAAAAATAATTTATTTTTATACTGCTGCAGTAACATTTCGGACATACAAAATCGTCGTTCGACGACTCCACGCTTCAATTCGTACTGTACCAACATCCTAAACTTTCAGGTGCAAAGAAACGGCTTATTGCGTGACGCCTAATAATGGAGCAAGTTCTTGAATCTGACACGGATCCTCATCCAGTAAAGCGTCTCATTCTTCATCTTCAAAACTTATTCGCTTTCCGGAGCGATCCTTGTCCTCGAATTCAAAATTAACATCTTCAACTTTTTGAAAAATTCCGGCACGTCGATTCATCAATACGTTCATTACTATAATTTTCGATGATTTTACTCGATAAAATAATCGACACCGGTAAAAATGCTCAAATATAGTTTGCAAGAATTTTTGCCCGGGATCCACTGGTGATGCCATCTTTTGAGAAACGCTGGAAACTTATTTGTACCCCTAATATATATTGTGACAATGTGGCCTTTGCTCTGGCCACCGACAGAAAATATTTAAACACGCGCAGCACCTACCTGCTGACTTTTCCGGCTGCTGATGACCAGTCCTCTCTCCAGGAGGGGCTTCCCTGATGAAAGCGGGGCAACGCTAAAAAACATAAAGGGGGGAGGCACTCAATAAATAGACGCCTCGATCACCGTAATCACTTCATTTATTATAAAGAACAACGTATAATACTTGCCGACCGTACTCTCTCTCTCTCTCTCTCTCTCTCTCTCTCTCTCTCGCACTCCGTTTCGCGGCACACACACACACACGCACACACACACACACACACACACACACACACACACATACATACACGTCAGTTCGCGCCCTCCGATAACTCGCTATTACCTTTTCTTCTCGGACGACTCGTCTCCTCGTAAAATAAACCCGCGTCCTCGTACTCGTTGCTCGTTTCATGCGCGCACGTTTTCCGCTCGCGTACACGTCGCCGTCGCACCGCGGTCCATGGCCCGGGCCTACACTGCGCGGTCGCTTACCGTCGGTACTCACCGTGCGTGGCTGTCACCGCTGTCGATAGAAGGCATCGACGGGTGCTCACTCTTTTCTTCCTTTAGGCAAGGTGTATTCGTCTCTGATGAGTCGCGGAGTCCCTCCTCTCTTCCGGGCTGGTGGTGATCGGCTCGGCTGAGCCGCTGTCGTCCCTCTTGCTCTCTTGCTCTCGAGGTTGGCCAGCTAGGTCGTCGGCTTCGCGGTTGTCTCGCGCTTTTTCTACATGAGCACTGCACGCGCATTTCCAGCTCGAATATCGTTTCTAGGCTCCCGTAAAAACTCCGAATACTTAGATACGACGTCAGAAAATCCAGAAAACTCTGTCTACCTCGACGACTCAATAAGCAATAATCAGTCTGCTCTGTACGCGTCTTCTCCCTTTTCCTTCTCTCCGCCGATCTCTGCTCATTTCACTCGCTCTTTCGCGCGGCGGCGGCATACGCATTTCGCTTTCTCTGCCTATACGGCGCGCGCGCATCGGTTCGGACTCGTTACATTTGCTTCAATCTTCCTGCTGTGGCTTAGTTCGGCGGCACCTTGAAAGAAGGAGAAAATGGTGGAGAAAATGGAAAATTAGTCGCGAATACGTACACCTTTTTCCGAGACACCCAGGGCAGAGGTTGTTGCTCATTGTGACCTTTGTCACAATATGTGTATATATATATATATATATATATATTCTAACGGGTCACAGGGCGTCCGCGCCCATTTGTCCAGGCAAACGTAATGCGCGCGCTATCCTCCAATCAAGTAGCATTAAGGCGCTCACGTGCTAGCCGCTGTGCCTTGTGCTCGACTGCGTATTCCGTCCCTTTACCTCACTGCCGGCGAGCCAAAATAAGCAAGAAAATGAGGCTTGTAATCAGTGATGTAGTTATGTTGAGTTCCAGAGATTGTGAAAATAAAGAGGCATTGTGAAAAACGTGATAAAATCAGTACGAAATTTCAACAATTAAATTAGATAATCGCAGGGATTAACAATTTTTCAAAGGCCCTCGCGATCAGTGAAGAAGTTTAGCAGGTGGGATATGCGCTATCAGAAGTTAGTGCCAGAAAAATGTTGAACGCTGGAGGTTTATTTTTTTGCGTTATTATTTACCCATAAGAGAGGAAAAATTAATTATAATTAGAAAAAGTTTTATAAAAATAATTAATTATACCTTCTGCTTTAATAGAGCGAATTCTAAGTTTAAACAGGCTAGAAATACTGGATATAGAAATAAAGGAGATTGATATAGGAGAAAGAATTTATACAAGGAAGGAAAAAGACAAGTAAAAATAAGAATGGTAGTAAATTAGAAAATACAAAATGAATGGATTTAATAAGAAGAGAGAAAAAAAAGAAGAAAAAAAAACACCTGCAGAAGAATAGAGTGTGAATAGGAGATGCTAGATTGGAAGTGATTATAGTACATAGATGAACAAATAAAGGGTATGCTAAGGAAAGCCTCACGTAGTTGATGTAGGTGAAATTTATTAACCTAAATGTATGCAGTAAGTTCTGCTGATTGTATGTTGATCTAGTTTACAAATCAGTATTGTTGCTTAATCAAATTGATTTGAAATTCTCATTGTGTGATTAAAAGAATGTTTACATATGTATGAGTTCTTCGAAAATTTAAGTATTAGCAATCAGATATTCAACAAAATAATTCTTTTTTGTATAAAACAACTTTTTTAATTTAAAGTAATGTTTTTATCCTTTGTTAAATATGTTTATTATACTGTCTGATAATATAACATTATATTTTAATACATCTTGCATTTCTAAGAGAAATTCAAGATATATGCAATAAGAAAAAAATCATTATAATAATATGCTAGATATGTATTAAAAAATGCTGTATATAATGAGTTCGACATTATATTAGGAGGCCAACTTACTTTCAGACATTTTTAACGGAAAAAGGGCATTTATGATGGAAGATAGATACACGTTAGCTTAATCAAAATATTTTTATGTGACGAAAAGTATAAAGAGTATAAAGAGACAGGCATGCATTGAGAAATAGAAGAGGTGTGAAGAGAATAAGTAGAAGTGAGGGAAAGGAAGAAAGTGGGGACGTGACAGTGTTGCGACAGAAAGAAGGCGAGGGAGAAAGGAACAAAAGGAGGATAGAGAGAGAGGCAGAAGAATGAAGAAAGAGAGAGCGAGAGAAGGCGAAAAGATACGACGAGCGAGGAAGAAGAGAAAGAATGGCAAAAACAAGAGGGCGGCGGCGACGACTTCGTGCTCCGACACCGGACTCGCGGTGCACCATCGTCCCCTTCTTCCATCAATGCACCTCGGAGCCACCACCGTCCTTCCAACCGACCAGAGATGTCAGTACGCGTCGCACGTAAAATTTCCCGAGGCAAGAGAGTTGGGCTGATAACGACGGTAACTGGCTTGCGTCGGGTGTAGTACCTGCGCAGAGAAGGAAGAGCTGCTCATTTTTTATTTATTTGATTGTGTCTCATAAAGAAAGCAAAAGTGAATCAACGCGCCGAAACTTTCTCTTTTTTTGTTATACGTTCCCGTACATTTTGGGACCTACATGTGCCTTTCTTTTTCTATTTCTTTTTTTCTTTGTCATCTTTTTACTTTTACAGGTCGGTGGAGCTCCATATATATATTGTGTACAAATATGAGTAAGACTTTATTTATAACTTGTAACGATCCTGTTCCCCTCGGGATAGCGTACGCGGTATGTTTCCAGGGTACTTTGAGAGGGGAGGAAGTATTTCAGGGTAAGACGGCGGATCAGGAAAATAGCTTACTATATATTTTTTATAACAAAAAAAAATACGTTTATTGTAAAAATATGAAAAGAAATTCCTTCTATCTACAAAATTTCTGAAACAAATAAATTATAAAATACAATAATTAATAATAAGATAGTAAACTAGATATATAATAAGTATACAAGTTTATATTCGCGCTATTTTCCGCACGGATCCCGGTGCTATTTTCCACGCGGGGAATTTGAAAACAAGACAGGTAGAATCTAAAATAGGTTATACTAGGGTGAGCTTAACTCCGTTGGTCTTTTAAGGAGCGTGTCTAATCAGGATGAAAGAACGGCTGGTCTTTTAAAGAGCGCCTCGTAACAGAGATCGAACTAATATTTTTGGATGGGATTTAGTGTCGGGATTGATATGAGCTAAGGATAAATTTTTAGCTCCGGCAGGAGTTCGTGTGACTCGACTTCAGGGCAGTTCGGGCGAACTCTCGATTTTGCCTTTTGCAGGCCTTTTTATACTAAAACGGTCGATTATTTCCGTCGCCGCTAGTTCAATTTCGGAGGAGCCGCCGAATTATAATAATTATATTAATAATAATAATGATTAATAATAATAATATTAATAACAATAATAATAATTAATATTTACAATTTATATTCATTATTTTTGCAGCCGGTGTGCTACGTACAAGTGATTTTATACAATGTACAATAGTGTATACGCGCGCGCGCGCACACACACACACACACACACACACGTGAATTTGTTTTATAATACCCGTTGTATATACTGGAATGCGCGCGCCAGTATAAGGCTTGCGCGTTCGCCTACCGCAGTATTCTATGCTGGTGCGTGTCGTTCGACGAGAGAGTACGGTAGCGTGCGTGCGGCGTGTATTAGAGAGCGATAGCGGCCACCGGCCTAATATACTTGACGCGGCTCTCTCTCGCCGAGCGCAGTGTATCCCCTCTAACGTATGTTTAGAATTTAAGCTTAGCGGTAGAAAGACAGACTATGTATTGCGTTCTCTCGCTACGGTTTGGTTTTCGGCGGTCGCGTCGACTACCTTCTACAGTAGCCGTCTCGAACTTTGCCCGCTTTCGGTATGTTTACCGCGTTATAATTTATTAAATTTACTTTTACATTTTCATGTATTCTAATAGCGTAATTTTGCATTTAAGTTATTATTTTTATATGTGTGATTGAAATAGATTATTATAATTTAATGTGTTAGATTATTTTAGCCTTTTATAAATAATAAAACAAAAAAACTTGAAACTAAATATTGGACCATCTCATAAAAGGATGTAAACATGTGTCCGCAGAGTTTTATTACGATCTGCGTCTTTGCTGCCCTGCATGGCAAATGATTTATGAGTTTATTGTTTAGATGCCTGATTTTGTGTATAGCGTAATCTAGTAATAAAATAAAACTGTGTCAAATACACAATAGAAAAAACAATTTTTTTTTAGTAAGTGAAAAATGAAAGCTGTTAAAAGAAAAAGGAATATTAAACATTCTAACGGTGAAAAATATAGTGTGTGGAAGTTTAGAATCCGCTCTCATCTATCTGAACTTGATCTATTGCACGCACTTGATGAGCAAGTCCCTGCAGTAATGGCAGAAGAGTGGAAAAAGTCTGAACACATTGCAAAATGTGTAATAGTGAATATCTTTAAGATTATTTTCTCGGTTTTGTAAAAACCAATGATACGGCAAAAAACAGTTTTGCAGCCTTGATATGGTTTTCCAATATGGCAGAGATAATCATCTTATAAAGAATTGCAAATTCTCTACGAAAATTAACAGCAATATTCAGGAGATAATAAAACTTGACAATTGCACTTAAAAGAAGTATCCTGAATATTACCAGCAAGGAAGGATTAAAGATGTTCTGCAGGACATCTTATATTGCTCGGAGATGCCGCAAAATTTACTATCTGTCAGCAAGAGGCAGAAAGTACAGATGAGTATTCACTTCAATCCAAATGAGGTTGAAGTTACTAAAAATGATAAAATAATTTTTGTCGGTAAGCCCATAAATAATTTGATTCCTATAGAATTCTTTATTAATAAATTATATAATAAAAAGTCTCTAATGCGATAAACAATAATTATAGTTGATGTCATCAAAGACTTGAACATATGGGCAAATCGAAAATTATTGAAACGAAAAATAATAAGATGGTCGATGGTATTAAATTAATTAATAATATTCTACTAAATGATTATATTTGTGAAGCTTGTATTTTTGGCAAACAAGCAAGACTACTTCTTCAGAAAAGAAAAAATAAAAATCATATAAAAACACCATTTTTTATTATTCATTCAGTTTGCGGACTAATCACTCCTTCGCCATTAGATGGTAAAAATTATTTTGTATTGTTTGCAGATGAATTTACGCATTACTGCGTTACATATTTAATAGCATTCAAGTCAGATGTATTTTCTGTTTTCAAAGACTTTATAAAAAAGAAAAAAAAGTCAAACTGATTTTAATTTAGAAATAGTAAATTTATATTGTGATTATGGTGGATTTATTTATTTATTTATTTATTTATTATTAACGTATTTATTGAATGAAATGAAGGACTATTGCAAATATAATGAAATCAGCTACCGTTTACCAGTTTCTCATACTCTATTATTAAATGGAGAAAGAATGATTAGAACAATTACTGAAAAAGTACTACCTTGATAAGTTAGACAAACTGAAGGAAGTAATTTGGGGGGAAGCAGTTTTAACTGCTACTTATTTAATAAATTAAACCCTTACTAATGCTTTAAAACAGTATAAAATATCATATCAATTATGGCATGGTAAAAATCTTCAAGTAAAATATTTAAAAGTTTTCGATAGTACAATATATGTGAATAATAAAATAAGAAAAACAAAAATTAAAATTTTGAAGATAAATCTTGGAAAGGTATTTTAGTTGGTTACGTTTTATTTTTAATTTTACTATAAAATATGGCATGTAGAATCAGAAAAATTGATTGTAGCAAGGGATGTGATAGCTGATGAAATAAATTTTTTGAATTCGAGACCAGAAATGAGGTTTGAAGGAATTATAATAAAAATTCGAAGAAAACTGATGAACTTAATGCTCGTAACAAATCAGTAGAGCCTCAGAAATCTGATAATGGAAAATCAGAAAAATTTCGGGAAGGAATTGTCATAGGAAATTCAAAGAAAACTGATGAACGTGATGCTCGCAACAAATCAGTAGAGCTTGAGAAATCTGATAATGGAAAATCAGAAAAATTTCTGGAAGACCAATCTGAGAAAAATGAATCAGATAAACAAGATTTTAAAATAAACAGAAATTCAAATGAAAATTTGAACAAGTCTAATAAATCTATAATAGAAATAGATCATTGCAATCAGTCAGAATTTCAAAATGATAAATATAATACAAGGAAAATAATTACAAATCTAAGAAGGGGTAATAGAGTCAAATATAAACTAAGAATTTCTTATGAGAAAATAAATTATGCTTTGTGTGCACAATCAGTAAATTGTGGAATTTCCAATAATTTCAATGATATTCAAAATAATATCCATAAAGAAAAATGTGAACAAGCAATTAAAGATAAATTAAATTTATATTATTTGAATAAAACTTGGACACTAGTATCAAAGCCACAAAACAAAAATATTAGAGATTGCAAATGGGCATTCGCTATTAAAAAGAATGAACATGGAAATCCATCTAAATATAAAGCGTCTTGTTGCTCGTAGTTTCAATCAAAAATATGTAATTGATTATAATAAGACTTTTGCTTCTGTAGCAAGAATTACAAGCTTTAGATTAATTATAGAGTTTGCAAATCAATATAATTTGCTTATTCACTATATGGATGTAAAAACTGCATTTTTAAATGGTTCATTGCAGAAAGAAATTTATGTGAAAATTCCTGAAGGAGTGAAATTTAAAAGAAATCAAGTTTGTAAATTAAATAGAGTTATATATGGATTGAACAAGCAGTAAGATGTTGGTTTGAAACTTTTGATAAAACAGTAGTAGAAAATTGTTTTAAAAATTCATTAGTTGATCGTTGCATATGTATTTTAAATAAAGCAGAAATGTCTAAAAATATATATGTTGTACTCTACGTATATGACTTAGTAATCGTTACAGACGATATTCAAACAATGAATAATTTTAAAAATTATTTAATGAATAAATTTAAAATAACAGATTGAAAAGAAAGTAAATTATTTCTTGGAATAAAAATTATAATATGATGTAATTACGATGTATATAATGAAATAATGATGTACTTATTCTTAATTAGAGTTCATATAAAAAAGCAATTTTAAATTAATTTAACACGAGTGATTGTGATGCTGTAAACACACCACTTGAAAATAATATAAATTATATTGATTTAAATTCAGATAACAAATACGAGACCCCTATCGGATGCTTAATGTATTTAATGATTTGTACGCGTCCAGATTTGAGTACAGCAAAAAAAAATTTCTAAGTAGATATTCAAATAAAAATAATACAGAACCATGGAAATGCCTAAAAAGAGTTTTAAGATATTTGAAAGGTTCGATAAATTTAAAAATTAACTTATAAAAAGGCAACAGAGAAAATAATTGAAGTGGTTATGTTGATTCTGATAGGGATGTTCATAAAGGTACTGATAGAAAAAGTACAAGTTTACTTATTTAAAGGTTATTTGAAAGTTATTTGAAAAATGCACGATTTGCTGGAATACTAAAAGACAAGCATCTGTAGCAGCTTCTTCAACAGAGGCAGAATATATGGCTTTATTTGAAGTTGTTAAAGAAGCGTTATGGCTAAAGTCTTTAATAAATAGTATAGAAATTAAAATCATGAAACCTATTGTAATTTATGAAGACAATAACGGTTGTATAAGTATAGCGAATAACCCAAGTAATCATAAACGATCAAAACTTTTAGATATTAAATATCATTTCTCAAGAGAGCAATATAGAGAAGAATGTAATAATATTCAAACATATTCCCACAGGGCAGCAGATTGCTGATGCACTAACAAAACCATTGCCAACTGTGAAATTCCTTGAACTCAGAAAAGGAATCAGCATGGAGTAATAACAAAATATAATTCATATTGTTTTCATAAATATATTTTATATTAGTAATAGAGACGGTTTGAATAGGCTTTGCTGGGTTTCTCTATTCCTTGCAACAAATGTTGGACGGTGTGTAATTTCCCAGAACAAACGAAGAAAGAATATAGACTGAAAAGAACTATCGTATATCTAATATTAAATTTTATTTTATTATATATTATTGTATTTACTCAAGTAATTTTTGAGGGGGCGTGTTAGATTATTTTAGCCTTTTATAAATAATAAAGCAAAAAATACTTGAAACTAAATATTGGACCGTATCATAAAAGGATGTAAACATGTGTCCGCATGGTCTTATTACGATCTGCGTCTTTGCTGCCCTGCGTGGCAAATGATTTATGAGTTTATTGTTTAGATGCCTGATATTTTTATATAGGTTTTAAGCTTCTCACAAGGGCTTGCAGAGTTTTCTGTATCGAGTACTATAGTGAGTCTTGCGTTGTCCTTTCGTTTGAACAGACGTCTTTTCTTTCCTCGTTTGAAATAAAGTTTATGTTAAAAAATTATTTCGTGTATCTTTATTTTAACATTCCACCTACTATATTTAATAAAAATTCAATACAATGTGTTCGCGTTATATATGTGTGATAAATTTCTGTATCGGTCGCAGTGAATTTGCGCGGCCATGTTTTTGGTCGTCGCAAACTTTTGAAATCTTTATTTATTCTTCTAAATCTAATCCACCCCCCTCCAAATCATCTCGCTTTGAGGCAATGAAACTATGCCAACGCTTTTTCCAATTTTCAAAACATTTTTTATACTCATATTCCGGAATGGCTATCAGTTCCTTCTTCAATTCGGCTTCTATTTCTTCAATCGAATCAAAACCATGTCCCTGAAGTGGTCTTTTGAGTTTGCTGAGCAGCCGCAAGTCATACCGTGCTGAATGATGTTTACTGGCCCATTTGAAATTTCAAAAATATCAGAAAGGGCTCTAGTAGTCAGTCGACGATTTTGCTGAACCAATTCTTTGATTTTGCCGACATGTATCCCATCAGTAGATGTTCTTGGTCATCTTTGATGTGGTTTGTCTTCAACGCGGTCTCGACTTTTTTTAAAAAATTTGTGCCAATAAAACACACTTGCTCTTGACATTGACTTCTTACCAAAGACCTTGTGCAACATTCTGAACTTTTGGGCAGTCGATATTTCATTTTGCGCACAAAATTTAATGCTACTTCTTCATTGAATCATTTCAGACATTATAAAACCCGGAAATACAACTTTTCTTTGTTCATAAACACAAGCGTAACTATATGACAAATGATCATAATAGCGTGAAATTTGGCAGATAACTCTGATAGAACTACCAACTTAAAAATAAAAGAAAAGGTTTCGAATTGATAAACCCGGGAAGTTTGAATTGAAAAGTCTTACTTATATTTGTACACAGTCGTGTATATATATATATATATATATATATATATATATATATATATATATATATTTATTTGAAACGGTTGTTGCTTTGAAGCAGTTTGTCATACAGAAGTAACACGATAGGTTCTATTAAATTATCTATAGGAATATAGATAACTGTTTACATAGACATTATTGAACTGCCTAAAGAGTTGGTTAATTTATTATCTTGGGGAAGGCCGAGACGGGAGATGGTAGCCAAATTACAATAACTCAATTTAGTTTTGAATATTCATTCTCTATGAATTAACTGAATAATTGAATAATTAACTTTTGAACTAATAATAGATAAACATAGATGTTTGTATAATATTAATAATAGCAATAACAACAACAACAACACGAAGAAATAAATTATATTATATTGTATATAAATTATATTATATTATATATTTCCAGCCAAAGTGGAGATACATTGGCGAAAGTGAATAATTTATGGTAATAAAATCTTTCGATTGTAGCCGGTGCAGAGTTGATATAAGTAAGTTACTAAGGCTGTATTTAAAGGCCTGCGTACCTGGATCTTCGTGTTACAATATATATATATTGTAACCGCTCGAACGGCGGCTGTAGGTTAGAGCGCTCGTGTGAAACCGCGAGTGTTCGCGTTAATTCGCAAAATAGTACGCGCGAGCCGCGAGGGCGCTGGAAAGCGCAACGGTAGGTATGAAGTTCGAAATGAACTTCACTCCTGTCTTTGATCTTCATACAGTTCGACACACCTTTTATCCATCCCGCTTAAAAATACCGTCTTGCTTTTCGCTTTACATCGATTCGAATCGTACAGTTTAAGGTCGTCATTGTAGCGTTCTTCGCGGTGACGTGTTTCGAGTTTACATTTGTGTAAACTACGTGCGAGACCATCAGAGTAGCAGAAGACACACGGCGATATCCTCGCAGCAGCCCCGGACCGAGAGCATTATAGTCTGAGGAAGCGCACACGCGCTGCCGTCCGTGTAACGTCGCGAACAGCGACGCCATCAGCGGCTACGAGCCGCAGCCACGCGTAACCGCGCAAGCCACCTGGGAGAAGCGAGAGCTAGTGGCGCGGTCCGCCACGTCCTTGCGCGCTCGCATAAGTGAGCGAGAGAGAGAGCGCGCACCCAGCCGCTCTGATACCAGGCGACGGCCGCAAGCAGCAGCGAGCACCGGCGAACATCAGGCCAGCGACACCATCGTCGTCGGCGGCAAGTAGCCTGATGTCCTTTTAAGTTAAGATAAAATGTATATGTGTGCTTAGCTAGGTTTCTGGCCCACCGCTGCGCCCACGCGCCGTGATTCCCGCGTGTGTAGCTTAGCGGTCAAGTATGATTGATATATATCGCGCGTAGTCAGCAGAATATTATTGTTTGTATCTTTTTATAATTTCATACTCTTGTAAATGGTATCGTGTTAATGTGCATAGTCTGTAATATAACATTCCGCAGTATACCGTATTCCTCCGCGTTGTAGATAGCAAGCATCCCATTCTCTGCCCCGTGCATTTTATGTGATCGAGTAGCCCCGTAATAATTGTTAAATCATCCCGAAACCCGCAACCAGCACATAACGTATGTGCCATTAAACGATTGTGTAATGAGTTCTAGGCAATAAATGTATCGACATTGTTAAAATGTCATAAAGTCTACCGCGTGATTCATTTCCCGTTCCCTGTCCCCTTTTCATTGGAGTTCTCAAGCAGCGGCGTGGGAGTGTCCACGCACACATGCAGATAACCGTAAGTAATAGCCAGAATTAGGGGTTATAATATATATATATATATATATATATATATATATATATGCACTTTAATTAAATCAGGTTTAATTTCCGTACTGGTATAATACCTGAATATCTATACGTAGAGAATAATCGTGCCATAATTGGTACAATTCTCTATTCATCTGCGAATTGTTGGTAAAACAATTTTTTGAATTTCTTTAAATTTTTGTTTAAAGGAGATGTATACATGCATACATGTATACCCACACACAAATATACATTCACTTTTATATATAAAGGTTGAATTAAGAATAAAGAAAAAGAATGAATCTGTTTATTTTATGAAAATTTAAATATTTTAAAAATTAACATTTTAAATATGAAAAATCACACTAAATTATTTTGTTTATTTTTATTTATATACTTTATAACATATTTATAAAGATATTCCACTTAAGTTAGGATTGGCTTTAATTAAACTGAATTCAGATGTAAATTTATCAATAAGGGCAGATTGTAATGTATTGATAGCTCTGTTGTATATGTTGGGTACATTCGATGCTGCGCCGTACTTTATTTCAAAAAGTACCATGTCTGTCCAAACATCAATATTTTCTTGGCCAAATTGTAAAATAAGAATTTCATATGCTTTGCGAGTTGCTTCTAAAAAAATCTGAGGTTGCAAGAGTTCTAGAGATATCATTTTTTTATGAAGCTCTAAACAATGTGGCAAATAATGACATAATTTATGATAAACTCGACGAGCTATTTCAATATCTGTAGAATATTGTTTAAAATATTATATGATTATAAAACTAAAATATAAAATTGTAAAAATTAAAAATTACCGTTAGTTAATGCAACATATTCAATATAAATAGGCTTAATATAGTTACTAACTACAGGACTACTTTCCAATGCACGTAGAAAAAATGCTTCGAGATTTTCAGGATTCTTCACTTGAATATGAAGTAATCTTAATTGCCACAATGCAAGAGAACGATCACCTAAAATATTTACAGCCTGAAAATAATAATTTATTTTAAAATGATATAGTACACAAATATTTATTTTTAATTATGATCATTTGGCATTTAAAATCTTGATTTACTTTTTTAAAAGTTTCGATAACCAGATTCTCGTTGTTAGTATTCATAAGATAATGTAATCGAGTATACCAAAGATTTTCACTTTCTGGTAGAGCTTCATTAGCGAAACACATAACTTCATACAGTTTTTTTTGTGCATTACTATTTTTAGCTATTCGATTACAATTCAGCATTTTGATCTAAAATAATAATTAGATATAATTAATTTAATATTTATTGTACAAGAATTTAATTTTAGCATTTAACAATTGTTTATTATAAATGTTACCCAATTCAAGTAATATTTTTCTTTTAGCTTCTTTACTTGGTGACCTTGTAATAAGGCATTCTGCAACAGCTTCCGTTTGAAGTTTGGAAGTAAATCATTATCTTGATTAATTTCCAACAGACAGTCTAGAAACAATGACCACATCCTTTCGGTTTTTATTTTCTTCACGGCAGTTTGATAGACTTCATAGCAATTATCTATGCGATTACGTAAAGAAATTTGTTTGAAACTAGCAACCTCAACTGGATTAAGCTCTCTTCGTGCCATCGTATCCCACAGTAGAGGATCATGTGAATAATCTCTGACTATGTCACTATTATAAATAATTTTGTTTATCCTTGATTAGATCGATACTATATCATATATTAAAAAGAGAATAAAGAATATATTTCGACCTTAAATTAAATTGATATGAGTCGATGCGTTAATTTAGTCAGTAATATTTTTATGAAAATGTTGCGTTCAGCAGTATTTGTAATATATATATATATATATATATATATATATATATATATATATATATATATATATATATATTACCGAAGGAAAGATGGAAAGAGTTTCTATTAAACGTATTGAAACGACTATTTCGTTTCCTGAAAACTCGTCCCAATAGCTCGACGAAGGTTTACGACGTAAAGCCAAACATATGAAGCCGAGAAGAAATTTGATACCAATTGTAGACAATGTGGTGCCGAAAGACGGAGCTCCGGCTCACGCCCCTACTTTCCCCACCGCGGAAAATATATAAATATTGAGAGAAGATGTCGACCAGAAAAATTCCGGGAAAAATCTCTCGCCGCAATTGATTTTAATATTAAATTAATAAATTGGAATTATAAATGCTAGGCATATATGATAGATTGTATTATATATATATATATATATATATATATATATATATATATATATATATATATAAAGTGATAAAATATCTATAATTCAATAAGTTAAATTATATAAAGATATCGTTATTTAGTCTACAAATCGCCTGTAATTAATTTATTATGATGAGATTTTATTTTATTTTTTTAAATTATCAATAATAAATATATATACCCTGTACACTTTAGCCATATATGTTATGATCGGCCTATTCCTTTTTCTTTCAGTTTGCTTGTATATGTATCTTAAATATTTCGTTAATTTTTACATTATATTATATTTACTATTATATTGTATTATAGAACTACTGGGATAAGTTTGGATACAATATTATAAGCTAAGCCTCGTTCTTGATTATATATATATATATATATATATATATATATATATATATATATATATATATATATAGATTAAAATTTACGCGTTTAAGTTAAGTAGTTTAAAAATTAAGATAATATAATAGTAAATTAAATAGAATATAATGTAAAAATTGACAAAAAATTTAAGATAGTTATACAAGCAAACTAAAATAAAAAGGAATAGGGCGATCCTAATTCAGGCTGACCCATTCTGACCCATTTTAATTGGCGCAGCTGGGTTTCTCGCAACCTCAGCCAGATAGGGCAAAGTGGCTCTAACAAAAGTTGTAGAGGACAAAGGGAGCAACACAATAGTGCTAAGGATTTTGACCTTGAATTTGCCCTTTAAGGTTATTTTAAGGTCAAAGTGACTTTTTTATATGGGAACACCTTTTTTGACCTCGAATTCGAAAATAGCGGAAAATGTTATGTTTTAAATCACATTAAGAACATTTTTTCAATGTCCAATCAAGATCAAATCAAGGCCAACTCGAGATTAAAAATCATTGATACCTTAATTACAGACAGACTAACGAACTTTAACACGGATGTACCATATCCCCACATACTCTAACAAACCTTAAAAACATACCTCCAAGCAAGCAATATTTCTATAAGGTTTGTAAGGCTATATGGGGATGCAGCACATCAGTGTTAAAGTTGGTTAGCCTGTCTGATTTGACCTTGAAATGACCTTGAAAAATTTTCTCAATATGTTTTTAAACTAAAATTAATTATAATTTAATTTGAACTAAATTAAATACCAAAAATAGGTCTTCCCATTTAAGTCACTCTGGCCTTGAAATAACCTTGAAGGGTAAGTTCAAGTTCAAAAACTTTAACGATATTGTGTTGCCCACTTTGTCCTCTACAACTTTTGTCAGAACCACTTTGCCCTATCTGGCTTAGGTTGCGAGTAATCTAGTTGCGTCGATTAAAATAGGTCACCCTGTATATAAGGCTAAAGTTTATAGGGTCTATATCTATATTATTGATAATTTAATATAAATCTCATCGTAATAAAATAATTACAGGCGATTTGTAGATAAAATAACGATATCTTTATATAACAATTTAATTGTACTTATGTCGACTGCCCATATACAAATTAATAAATTTTTTTATTGGTCTTACAGTCCAATCAATTCAATCTAAAAATAAAAATAAAAATAAAAATTAAAAATAAAAATTAAATTAAAAATTATAATGACAGTCAGAGGAAAAGTGGCATCAAATTAATTTGCATACAAAATTAACAATGAATGAATTTATTAAAGAAATTAATTTGGTTTTTAATAACACAATTTTTTCATTCGATAATAAATTTCATGAACAAAAATACGGATGTCCAATGGGGTCGCCTTTGTCACCGGTTATAGTTAATTTAGTTATGGAAAAGTTGGAAGTATAGCCTTGTCAAAATTGCTTTTTGAACCAATGATATTTAAGAGATATGTTGATGATATCTTTACAATTGTTCCGGAAGTTTTTGTGGATGAAATGGTCGATGTTTTCAATTCTGTACATGACAGAATTAAATTTACAAGGGAGGTCGAAGTTAATAGTCAGTTAAGTTTTCTGGACATTAATGTCATTAGATGTAGTAATAATAAGGTAAAACTTAATTGGTACAGAAAGCCTATTTGGTCAGGTAGGTTTTTAGATTTTAATTCACACCACCAATTCGGAAACAAAATTGGAGCATTAAAGGGTGTCATTGACAGAGCAATAAAATTGTCACAAAGATTTTAGACAAAATAATTTACAGATAGTAAGAGAAACTTTCATTAATAATGGTTATCCAATTCAATTTATTAATAGATTAATTGCTGAGAGATTGTTTGAAATTTATAATACCGAAAATAGACATAATGCAGTAATTGATGATAACGGAGGCAAAATTATTGTCTTGCCATATGTTAGAGGATTGTCTGAAAGAATTAATAGAAATTTTCGGAAATATAACATTCAATTTTTCTTTAAAAATAGCAATAATTTGAATCATTCCTTATTAAATTGATTGGTTTTGGACAATTTGTGTAGAGGGGGAATTTATATTTAATTTACTAAATTTGGTGGTGGGGATGGGTATATATAGATTAGAATATAAGGTTTAGTTTAGTCCCTGATGAGGAGCCGTAGCGAGCTCGAAACGTTGGAGAACTCTTCAATTAGGTAAGGGTGTTGGGAACAGTCAGGCTGCACTTTACTAACAAAGAATTTTTTCAGCTAATATTTTATTTTCAGATTAGTCTATGGAAGTCATTATAATTTTGAATTTAATTTTTATTTTCAATTTTTATTTTATTCATATTTTTATTTTTATTGTTAGATGGAATTGATTGGACTGTAAGACCAATAAAAAAATATTTATTAATTTGATATCTTTATATAAGTTAACTTATAAAATTATAGATATTTTATCAATATTTTCGTAACATCGTGCTAATAATAACAACAAAATATTATTCATTTTAATAATCAAATAAAAATATATAAAAAAAAATAACATAGATGTAAACATTAAAGTATATATATATACGTATTTATACACGAACACACACACACACACACACAAGCTAGAGTTTTGTAGAATAAAGTAAAAGATAAAGTATAAGAAATAAATGAATGAAGTAAAATAAAAATAAAAATATATATTGTGACGGGAATACAAGCGCCGCGTACGCTTGCTTTCCCACGTCCCTATGCTCTCTCTCCATTCGTAGCCCTGTAAATATGTATATTCCGTCTGTAAAGATGTATATATATTTTTAAATGTAAAGATTAATAGATATCTGTTACAGGCCGACGCACGAATACACCGGTGGAGAAGTGAGAGAGAGAGAGAGAGAGATAGAGAGCGGGGAGTGGGGCGAGACGGCCGCGCGCGTTAATTCGACAGTGAGAAGACAGCTTGAGAGAGAAGCGCGTGCTATTTGTTTTGTTTTGCTTTCTTTGGGTTTGATTAGCTTGTGTTGTGGCCTTTCAGGAACACGACTCGTGCTCTAGGTATTCTCCACGTGCTCTCAACACGTACGTCGTCCTCGCGGAGGGTACGCTACAGAACGCGCGTGTTGTTGTCGCTGCCGTGCGTGTTACCGTCGTACACCGCTGCCGAACTCCCGTCTGTGCGGAATAGCGGCCCCATCTCGGGGACTTTGACAAGCGGGGACGCCGCCTCTCTCGGCGAACCAAGGCGTGGTTGAACGAGGAAGTGCTGCCAGCGCAAAATATTCGTGTGGTCTTAGTTTTATTGTGCATTTTTTTGACTAACTTTTTTTGTATACGTTTTTTGAATTAGTTTTTATATCATTTTTGTCTGATGACTAGTTTTTTACGATTTTTTATTGTACTTAATTTTATTAGCTTATAATTTAGGATTAGTTTTAAGAATTAGCAAAAACGCATAACCGTTTCAATAAGAAAACGCGATTTGTAAACCGATTGCTATTGAAGAAAATAAATTGTTATAAGTAAGTAATGAATAATAATTGCTGTTCTTAAATTTCATTTATATCTTTCGCGAAACTCTTTTAAATTATAAAACATAATAGTAATAGTACATAATAATAGTAATAAATCACAACAAAGCAAACTAAATGGTGGGATTTTTAATTCTATATTCGAAAGCTGTTCCGTTGTTTTATTTAGAATAAGCTTAACGGTGGGATTTTATAAATTCTGTATTCGTAAGCTGCTCTGTGTTCGCGTTTCGAGTAAGATAAACGGTAGGAATTTTTAATCCTGTACTCGAAAGCTGCTCCGTGTTCGCGCTTAGAGTAACCTAAACGGCGAGAATTTTCATCCTGTGCTGGGAAGCTGCTCCTTGTTGAATTAAAATTTACTAAGGAATCCGATTAGATTCTTACACAGTTCTAAATTTAGTATCAGTTGGATTCGTTTCGTAGTAATTTTTGGTGTCGTGTATCTATTGACGCACCGCCCTCACTTCCCTGGCTATAAATCACGATCCTAGGCCAAAAATAGGGGCAAATCCTGTCGATATTTCGCGGAAGTATATTGTCGCGTAAAAAACCAGGATGTCACTCGCCTTTAAGTAAATTTCTTAACCAGGGCTGGACGTCACAAAAATATTTCTGAATTCGAAATTATGAATTAGATAGTTCTATTTATAAGCATTAAAATCCTATTGCCATATAATTTTTTCAAAGTCTCAGTAAATATTTCAAAGATGTAATAAAAATAGATTTCATTTCGAGAATAATTTAAAAATGTTAAAAAAGTTTTCGACAATTTTGTGAGCAATACGTTTCAGAAACAAATATAAATTATAGTAATTTTCACTGCTTATTAAATAATATAAGAAAATTTAATTTGAACGTGATTTTGACACATCTGAATCGACTTAAGTTTTTCATATAATTCTCGATAAAAAGAATTACAATATATCAAACAAGGATACCGTCGACAATGATAGAAAAAGTAACGGGTGATGGAAATACTGAAAGTGTTTTGCACATAAAGCTAAAGAAATTTTATAGAAATAACAATAAAAATGGCTCCAAATTTATCTCTAATTAATTTTCTAAATATATTATATTTATATAAATACGGTTTAGCAAATTTATTTAGTAATGAAAAACATACTATTTCGAGAAAAAGTGCATATTTGAGTAAAATAAATATAAATGAAATTTAATATCGAGTACATAAGAAGTTTTAATAAGTTCAAGTATAAAATAAAAGAATTAGAAGCAATAAATTTTCTCTTCGTTTCACCCCAGGGCGACTGGTCGGCTTATCGGCAGCATGACGGATATCCTAATGTTGGGCACACGATGATAAATCATTCAATTTGAAATAATAATCAGATAAGCACTACTGTCTCCACTAAATTTGCGACAATAATTGTCGCAAAAGTAAAATGTAAATAAAGCATACTTCGTGATAAATTTTAAAAGTGGACCAAGATAGATTTAGAACCCTCTTGTCATTCTTTTCTGTCAGACTCAACCCGTAGTTCCTAGATTGAACTTGATTTACGCATCATCTTAGTAATTGACACTCACAAACTTTTGAGCCGACAAGCGGTCCGAATGAGTAATCTAGTACGAAGTGCGACTCCTAGCTTTATTCTATCGCTATCAGATGCGACATAAGCACAAATTCAAACGACTATATAAAAAGAGACAAATGATAATTGATTGATCACGCGCATGTACTGAAGAGATATCTCACACCCTCTCTATCCTTTCTCTAGTTTTTGTGAGTTCCTATTAATTATGTTATTACATATATATCTGCTTGTTGGATTATTTTCATATAACATTGTGGAGTTTCTGTTGTTTGCAGTTGAGGCTAAATAGCTAATTTTGCTTTTGTATATTTATATATTTATAATCTACAAATGCTAATTTCTTAGTCTACCCTTCCCAATTACAAAACTTTTGGTTTGTGATCACCGATGTAATCACATACAAGACATCAACCTTTAATGAATAATCATACTGCAGAACAATCATTCCAATCTTATTATGTTATTGTGATTAAATTTGCTAGATAGTGTGTCTATAACGATATTATGGATGATACTACAGAGTCTCACAATAAATAATTTTTAGTGAAGATTTACAGATTTATCTACAGTCTCTAGCATAAAGTTATTTATAACTTATGACGTGTAGCACTCGTTGAAAAGTGTAATCTCAGGCTATTTCATACATATGTGCGAATCAAGATGAAACAAAATCAAAAGGTGTTATAACGCTTCCTACCCCATAAGGCAGTATTCTATTTTACAACTTTGAAAAAAAATGTTTTTTTTTTTTCATTTTTCGAAAGTAATATAATTAAATATATTCAAGTAATATAATTAAATATAATAAGTAAATATATTCAAGAATATTAGCTCAAAATTTTAGAAAGATTCAGGTAGTCTAACTATACTTTTTCACCTGTCGAACGCACTTACCTGAGCGCGCTATTCCGACCCGCCCAGCGCGCACGCCGGATAAGACATCGACCTGGTGTTGTTCGCTGCAGCAGCTGTTCCCGTATTATAAATCATTACACTTATATATATTCTCATCAAAATATATACCTTTGCTTCTCAATATTAGTACTATACAATACAATACTGTACAATATTATTACTACTGTATTTCAGTAGTGGAGAATCAGTCGTGATTCGAAGTTCAAAAGTCAAGCATCTATCTATTCGGAATGGATACGAAGAAAGTGCATCGTGCACAGAAAACTTCTAGTCGTCCATCTAGAACTAGAGAATGTTCTTTTCACGTAAACAGATTCACTGACGAAGGAGGTACTAGTAACACGAGTACGTCAGCAGCAAAACTGAAAAAGTCTAACGATTCGAGTATTGATTTGAAAGTTGATAATACTGGTGGTTATTCTTTTATTGAATTGGAATTGCTGGAGAGATGTTTGGGCAGAAACACTCAAAATAACAATGAGTGTTTCAACTCAACAGTTTGGGCTATGGCACCGAAGCATGTCTATAATGAAAAAAAAATCGTGACATTTGTATGCCTCACTTTTGCCTGCATTTTTAATGAAGGATTCAGCCTACTTTTGAAAATAATGGAAATTATGGGCCTGAAAATCGGCCAAACTGCCATGTAGTTCGGCAATATGCGCGATCAACACCGCATCGTTCGAGAAAACCGCCGCTCGACTGAGGCTTCTAAGGAGTGCAGAACTCAAAAAAGCAGGCTAAATTAGATGAAAATACTCGTCTGGAACAAGTTGAAGTCATATTGTATGGCCTAGGCATTGCTGACTGAGTGCAAGATAATTTTTTCTACGATTTTTCACTTACAAAAACTTCAACGCGTTTTTCTCAAAACAGCGTTTTCAAGTACCGCGGTCATGAAAACTAAAAAACTATTGAACTGATCCTTATGAAATTTTGAACACATATTCTATATGTTTGTATCAATCGTCCTAACTACAATCAACTTAAAATTTTAATTCTAACTATATTTTTATTGCAAACAAGACGTAAAAAAGCAATTTTTTTCTTTCGTATTTTAGCCGACATTTTGTTGATTTTGCACGTACATAAAATATTCTAGTTAGATCGGTTTCTGGAGTCATACTGAACATATAACTAGTTGATTTTTTTGTTTCAGACCATCCGTCGGCAAGATTTTACGACAACGACAACCTTACCTACTTTTTGAGGTGTTGGCTTTGACCATACTTTACATGTATAAAAAATGTATAAAATAAATAAAAAAAAATTTTTAATGTACTTCAAGAGTGTATTTATTAAGCATTTAAAATGCTACATCCATATCCGACAGCTTCTATTTACATTCTGCCGAAATTTCATGACATTTGGAGGAATAGAAGCGAAGTTATTTTGCCTCAAGTAACAAAGTGTTTGTTGGTCCGAAAATGAGTATTAAAACTTTTACCGAATCACATCAAAGGATGAAACAACTTTATGGGAATGATTGTTTATCTCATGCAATAATTAATAAGTGATTTCGGTGTTTGAAGTAGGCAGGGAAGACCGAAATGATGACAAACATTCAGATCGACCGAACGACGCCGTAAACGAAAGGAGGATCGAGGAAATACGTTAATTCATCAATAATGAGCTCAAGTGGTTGGTTCGTGACATGAAATAATCAAATATGTTAGCAGCATCGATCCATCACTTCTGATCGAGCATTTAGACTTCCGAAACGTTTGTTTCACACAAAGTGACCCAGGTCCTAAAATGCGCTTCGAATTCAACATTCTAAAGACGCCATTAAAGAAGCCAAGAGATCAAAACAATCTTTATTCTATCGTAATATTAAGCTTCCGATGAACCAAAACCGAAAACATCGAAAATCAAAACAATGCTCATCGCTTCGTATGATTCCAAGAGCATTATTCACCAGTAATTCACTCCATAGCAAAACGGTTCATGTTGTGTATTATCTTGGTGTTATGAAGAGTTTGCCTGACCGTATTCGTCGTGTTCGGGCAGAATATCGTGAAATTGGAAGCTGGCATTTATTGCATGATAATACACCGTCCCATCACTCTAGACTAGTGACTAAATACTGATGAAAAACGGCATTCTGACGGTTAATCACTCATCGTATTCACCTGATATAGTACCTTGTAACTTCTACTTATTCCGTAAATTGCATTTCGCGATGAAAGGAAAGCGTTACAGGCACATCAAGGACATCCAAAAGGTAACGACCGCCATTTTGAATATGATTCTTTGAAAATATTTAATATAATTACGAAAAACTCATTTGACATATCCTTTGAATGCGCTAAACTTTGTATTGACTCGAAAGAAGACTAGTTTTAAGGAGAAGAATTTTATAAAAATAATTTATTGTTGTCTTTTGAAAAGCGTGGAAACTTTTGTCAACAGATCTTGTATATCGAGCGAAAGATTGAAATTGTGCAAGGTTAAAGTTGAGAGAATATGACTTATGATGAAATATGAATTGTGATGAAAACAAAATAGTAAATAAAGTTCTCAATTAGAATAAGATAATATTGTTCTTTTTCTATTTTCACTGAGAAGTAGAGTACTCACCTACCGGAGAACGATTCCTGAACAGTAGGGGAAAAATACATTAATTATATATAAAAATTAATAATTTTTTTTTTATTGGTCTTACAGTCCAATCAATTCAATCCAAAAATAAAATAAAAATAAAAACAATAAAAATAAAAATAAAAAATAAAGACTGTCCTTGTTTACATTCACCCCCCTAGACTAATCTGAAAATAAAATATTAGCTGAAAAAATTTTTGTTAGTCAAGTGCAGTCTGACTGTCCCCAACACCCTTACCTAATTGAAGAGTTCTCCAACGTTTCGAGCTCGCTACGGCTCCTCATCAGGGACTAATCTAAACCTTATATTCTAATCTTTATATACCCATTCCCACCACCAAATTTGGTAAATTAAATATAAATTCCCCCTCTACACAAATTGTCCAAAACCAATCAATTT
Organism: Sycobia sp. Sy_11; assembly: GCA_018907035.1. Lineage (NCBI taxonomy): Eukaryota > Metazoa > Arthropoda > Insecta > Hymenoptera > Epichrysomallidae > Sycobia > Sycobia sp. Sy_11. The sequence goes on along the minus strand of JACCIC010000198.1, from coordinate 772,961 downwards.
AATAAGGAATGATAAACACTGTCCAATCTACCAGACTCTAACATTAAATTCACATTATTTCGATTCCTGGAAATGTGAATACTTTCAAGACTCTCCCGTTTATACTTATTATTAATACCATGTTCCAAAATATCCACATTCACAAAATCAAAAGAATGTAAAAACTTTAAACAATGCTCTTTTAAACCAGAAGTAATATGTGAGCTACGTAAACTATATTTATGCTCATAAATTCTCTTTTTTAAATATCTACCTGTTTGTCCAATATAGTATTTATCACAATCCATGCAATTAATCTTGTAAACAACTCCTGATTTTAAGCATAAATCATCCTTATCTTTGCAATTATTAAACAATCTACTCAAATTATTGCTATTTTTAAAGAAAATTTGAATGTTATATTTCCGAAAATTTATTTTTATTCTTTCAGATAATCCTCGAGCATGTGGTAAGACAATAATTTTACCTCCGTTAACATCAATTCCTGCACTATGTCAATTTTCGGTATTATAAATGTCAAACAATCTCTCAGCAATTAATCTATTAATAAATTGAATTGGATAGCCATTATTAATGAAAGTCTCTCTTACTATCTGTAAATTATTTTGTCTAAAATCTTTATGTGACAATTTAATTGCTCTGTCAATGACACCTTTCAATGCTCCAATTTTGTTTCCGAATTGGTGGTGTGAATTAAAATCCAAAAACCTACCTGACCAAGTAGGCTTTCTGTACCAATTAAGTTTTACCTTATTATTACTACATCTAATTACATTAATGTCCAGAAAACTTAACTGACTATTAACTTCAACCTCCCTTGTAAATTTAATTCTGTCATGTACAGAATTGAAAACATCCACCATTTCATCCACAAAAACTTCCGGAACAATTGTAAAGATATCATCAACATATCTCTTAAATATCATTGGTTCAAAAAGCAATTTTGACAAGGCTATACTTTCCAACTTTTCCATAACTAAATTAGCTATAACCGGTGACAAAGGTGACCCCATTGGACATCCGTATTTTTGTTCATAAAATTTATTATCAAATGAAAAAATTGCGTTATTAAAAACCAAATTAATTGCTTTAATAAATTCATTCACTGTCAATTTTGAATGTAAATTAATTTCATTCCACTTTTCCTGTATAATATCATTTAACAACTCTAAAGGTACATTTGTAAACAAAGATACTACATCCAATGAAATCATCTTGTAGTTTTTCGGAATAACAATATCTTTCATTTCATTGTAAAAACACCAACTATCCTTAATGTAAGAACTAGTTCTTCCAACTATCTTAACCAATATATTAAACAAAAATCTAGCAATATTATAAGTTAGGAAACCTATGGAAGATATTATTATTTTAAATGTCAGATTTTCTTTATGAATCTTGGGAAGCCCATAACATTTTGCTACAGTTCCATTTTCACATTTTAAATACTTATATGTATTATCATTTATATATTCATTTCTTTTCCAATTATTTAATAACTCTTTCAAATTATTTTGCAGCTTAATGATATGTGGATTACCAATCTTCAAATAAGTACTATCATCATTTAATATATTATTTATACAATTTATGTAATCAATTTTATTGGAAGCTACAGTTACATTACCTTTGTCGGCCTTTTGGAAGATTATATTAGGGTTATTTTTCAAAAAATTCTTCGCGGTAATTAAATCATGTATAAAATTACTATTTAAAACATTATCAAATTTATTTTCTCTTTTAAAATTACTAATGACATTAACTAAAGATGCCCTACATTCCTTTTTTACTTCATCATTTAAACCAAAAAGATTACTTTCAACCTCCGCGATGATTTCTTTGATCGAGAGATTATTTTTACAATATAATATTCCATGTTTGGCACCTTTAGACATGATGTTTATTACTTCATTTGGTATCTCCTTGTCAGTTAGATTCTTAAACCAATTTTTATTGTTTGCATTGTTAATTTGATAGCTTTGAAATTATTTTTTATTTCTTAAACATTCAAATTTCCTTTTTAATGTTTGTTAACTTAAATTAAGGGGGTATGTCATGATTTATTTTAGAGAAATTTATTGTAAATATGGTAGTACTATTAAAGATTATTGTTCAAAATGGATTAAAATGAATTTAAAAGTTGTAATTCTTAAAGAAAAACTTACATTCCTTATTAGATGCAAGAAATCAAATATATTTCCGGTACACATTAATGATAGATTTCATGATGAATATTTTTTGCAGATTTATAGTAATAATGTTTGTTATGATCTAAAGAAGAATATTTTCTTTTTCAAAAATAAATTACTTAATTTAGAAATTAGAGATTTACATATTCAGATTCATTCCGTAAATAGATATTTATTAAAGATTAAACATTATTTATATCAAAATACAGAAAGAAATGAATTACATGAATTTTTTCTTGGTCAAAGCAAACATTTTATTAAGACAAAATATATTAATAGACAAACATTAAAAAGGAAATTGAAAGTAATCTTTTTGGTTTAAATGATGAAGTAAAAAAGGAATGTAGGGCATCTTTAGTTAATGTCATTAGTAATTTTAAAAGAGAAAATAAATTTGATAATGTTTTAAATAGTAATTTTATACATGATTTAATTACCGCGAAGAATTTTTTGAAAAATAACCCTAATATAATCTTCCAAAAGGCCGACAAAGGTAATGTAACTGTAGCTTCCAATAAAATTGATTACATAAATTGTATAAATAATATATTAAATGATGATAGTACTTATTTGAAGATTGGTAATCCACATATCATTAAGCTGCAAAATAATTTGAAAGAGTTATTAAATAATTGGAAAAGAAATGAATATATAAATGATAATACATATAAGTATTTAAAATGTGAAAATGGAACTGTAGCAAAATGTTATGGGCTTCCCAAGATTCATAAAGAAAATCTGACATTTAAAATAATAATATCTTCCATAGGTTTCCTAACTTATAATATTGCTAGATTTTTGTTTAATATATTGGTTAAGATAGTTGGAAGAACTAGTTCTTACATTAAGGATAGTTGGTGTTTTTACAATGAAATGAAAGATATTGTTATTCCGAAAAACTACAAGATGATTTCATTGGATGTAGTATCTTTGTTTACAAATGTACCTTTAGAGTTGTTAAATGATATTATACAGGAAAAGTGGAATGAAATTAATTTACATTCAAAATTGACAGTGAATGAATTTATTAAAGCAATTAATTTGGTTTTTAATAACACAATTTTTTCATTTGATAATAAATTTTATGAACAAAAATACGGATGTCCAATGGGGTCACCTTTGTCACCGGTTATAGCTAATTTAGTTATGGAAAAGTTGGAAAGTATAGCCTTGTCAAAATTGCTTTTTGAACCAATGATATTTAAGAGATATGTTGATGATATCTTTACAATTGTTCCGGAAGTTTTTGTGGATGAAATGGTGGATGTTTTCAATTCTGTACATGACAGAATTAAATTTACAAGGGAGGTTGAAGTTAATAGTCAGTTAAGTTTTCTGGACATTAATGTAATTAGATGTAGTAATAATAAGGTAAAACTTAATTGGTACAGAAAGCCTACTTGGTCAGGTAGGTTTTTGGATTTTAATTCACACCACCAATTCGGAAACAAAATTGGAGCATTGAAAGGTGTCATTGACAGAGCAATTAAATTGTCACATAAAGATTTTAGACAAAATAATTTACAGATAGTAAGAGAGACTTTCATTAATAATGGCTATCCAATTCAATTTATTAATAGATTAATTGCTGAGAGATTGTTTGACATTTATAATACCGAAAATTGACATAGTGCAGGAATTGATGTTAACGGAGGTAAAATTATTGTCTTACCACATGCTCGAGGATTATCTGAAAGAATAAAAAGAAATTTTCGGAAATATAACATTCAAATTTTCTTTAAAAATAGCAATAATTTGAGTAGATTGTTTAATAATTGCAAAGATAAGGATGATTTATGCTTAAAATCAGGAGTTGTTTACAAGATTAATTGCATGGATTGTGATAAATACTATATTGGACAAACAGGTAGATATTTAAAAAAGAGAATTTATGAGCATAAATATAGTTTACGTAGCTCACATATTACTTCTGGTTTAAAAGAGCATTGTTTAAAGTTTTTACATTCTTTTGATTTTGTGAATGTGGATATTTTGGAACATGGTATTAATAATAAGTATAAACGGGAGAGTCTTGAAAGTATTCACATTTCCAGGAATCGAAATAATGTGAATTTAATGTTAGAGTCTGGTAGATTGGACAGTGTTTATCATTCCTTATTAAATTGATTGGTTTTGGACAATTTGTGTAGAGGGGGAATTTATATTTAATTTACCAAATTTGGTGGTGGGAATGGGTATATAAAGATTAGAATATAAGGTTTAGATTAGTCCCTGATGAGGAGCCGTAGCGAGCTCGAAACGTTGGAGAACTCTTCAATTAGGTAAGGGTGTTGGGGACAGTCAGACTGCACTTGACTAACAAAAATTTTTTCAGCTAATATTTTATTTTCAGATTAGTCTAGGGTGGTGAATGTAAACAAGGACAGTCTGACTGTCATTATAATTTTAATTTAATTTTTAATTTAATTTTTATTTTTAATTTTTATTTTATTTTTATTTTTTATTTTATTTTTTATTTTATTTTTATTTTTATTTTATTTTTGGATTGAATTGATTGGACTGTAAGATCAATAAAAAAAATATTTATTAATTTGTATATGGGCAGTCGACAAAAGTACAATTCAATTGTTAATAATTATATATAAAAATGAAGAACTGTCTTCTTTTTTTGCGTATTTTTATTGGTTCCCCTAATTTTAAGCTCACTAAAAATGTTCTGTATATATATCATATCATACTAATTTATAAAGACAAAGCGTGTTTTTGTTTGTACATGATAACAAAAAAAACTACTGAACCGATTGTTCTGAAACTACATATAGATTCTATATTATTTTGGAAATGACATAGGCTATGTCTTTTATTAACAATCATTTTACTGTCATCAATAAATTAATTTAACAGTTTTAATAGAAAGTTTCACCAGCGGCTACTAGGTGGCGTCTTGAATCACGAACATCAACTCAAAGTAGACAGTTTAAAATATTAATACCAGGCCACTTCAGAGGAATGAGCATATCAAACTTTGGGATTCGTATCCTAAAGAAGGTACAATGTTAGTCGGTATTACCCTTTCTGTTCTTCAGGTTTATCTAACACTACTCTCACAAGTTATGAATATCTTTTGATTTTTGTAAATTTTATTTTCTCTTACGTGAGAAAATCTCTCTCTCTCTCTCTCTCTCTCTATTTCTTTATCCGTCTTCTCTAATAAAATGGTTTTGTATGCCAAATCATACTGAACATACTTTGTGAGGATTAATAAAATTTTTGTTATTGTACGTTATATTAACTTCAGAATTGACAATAGACTATGTTCTTTTTCAACTTGAACAAAAGAAATGATGGCAAAATAGGGTTCTTTACGAAGACCTCGAAACTATGTAAATAAATATACATATACATATGTATATATATATATATATATATATATGTGTGTGTTAGATTATTTTAGCCTTCTATTCATAATAAAGCAAAAAATACTTGAAACTAAATATTGGACGGCATCGTAAAAGGATGTAAACATATATGTCCACTGGGTCTTATTAAAATCTGAGTCTTTGCTGTCCTGCGTGGCAAATGATTTATGAGTTTATTGTTTAGATGCCTGATGTTTTTTTATAGGTTTTAAATTTCTCGCGACTGCTTGCAGAATTTTCAATTTCGAGTACTGCAGTTAGTCTTGCGTTATCCTTTCGTTTGAACAGACATCTTTTCGTTCCTCGTTTGAAATAAAGTTTATGTTAAAAGATTATTTCGTGTATCTTTATTTTAACATTCCACGTACTATATTTATGAAAAATTTAATAGGTTATTGGCCCAGATTTCGCGAGTAAACTTTCCGTGATTTTGTAGAGTGTAATCTAGTAATAAAATAATACTGTGTCAAATACACAACAACAAAAAAAAAAACAGTTTTTTTCTAGTAAGTGAAAAATGAAATCTGTTAAAACAAAAAGGAATATTAAACGTTCTAACGGTGAAAAATATAGTGTGTGAAAGTTTAGAATCTGCTCTGTTCTATCTGAACTTGATCTATTGTACGTACTTGATGAGCAAGTCCCTGCAGTAATGGCAGAAGAATGGAAAAAGTCTGAACGAATTGCAAAAGGTGTAATAGTGGAGTATCTTTCAGATTCTTTTCATGGCTTCGTAAAAGCCAATGATACGGCAAAAATAGTTTTCCAAAGTCTAGATATAGTTTATGAGAAAAAAAATCTGGCAACGCAGTTAGCAATTTGGAAGAAATTGCTGAGTCTGAAACTACAAGATGTGTCATTAATGCAGCATTTCACTACTTTTAACGACTTAATTTCGAAATTACTTGCTGCAGGCGCAAGACTGGAGGAAATGGATAGTGTCACATTTATTATTATCGTTGCCTACTACATATGATGGTGTCATCATTGCGATTGAGACTTTGTCAGAAGACAATATAACGTTGGCTTTCGTAAAAACCAGATTATTGGATCCCAAAATTAAACTAAATGATAGTGATGATGTAAATAAAAAAATTCTTTTAGCTGATGGAGGAGCAGCGACTTGTAAAAATAAAATGTTTAAAGCCAAAGATAATTTTAAAAGGAACAATAATTGAAATAAAAATAAGAAAATAATAAAAAAATTAAAATGTTTCGAATGTGGCAGAAGTAATCATCTAATAAAGGATTGCAGATTTTTTAAGAAGAATCAACAACAATATTTAGGAGACAATAAAACTATACAATGCGCGGATGCAAAGCCTCAAATTGAATATGCAAATGGTTTTGCTTATATGGCTGGAAATGTTTTTAAGGAGAATAACACAAATTACGTTTGATTTCTATTGGATTCAGGTGCATGGGATCATATTATTAATGATGATTCGATGTACAGTAATTATACGATATTGAATCCTCCTTTGAAAATAAAAATCGCAGAAAACAGAACCTACATTAGTGCACTTCAAAGAGGTATCCTGCACATTATTAGTAAATACGGAATTAAAGGTGTTCTGGAGGACGACTTATATTGTCCGGAGGTGTCGCAAAAGTTACTATCTGTCAGCAAGATGCAGAAAGCACAGATGAGTATTCACTTCAATCCAAATAGAGTTGAATGATTGAAAGTTACTAAAAATGATAAAATAATTTTTATCGGTAGGCCCATAAATAATTTGATTCATATAGAATTCATTATTAATAAATTATATAATAAAAGAGTTTATATTGCGATAAAAAATAATTATTGTTTATGGCATCAAAGACTTGTACATATGGGCAAATTGAAATTTATTGAAATGAAAATAATAAGATGGTCGATGATATTAAATTAATTGATAATATTCTACCAAATGATAATATTTGTGAAGCTTGTATTTTTGGCAAACAAGCAAGACTATTTTTTCAGAAAAGCAAAAATAAAAATCATATAAAAAGACCACTTTTTATTGTTCAATCAAACGTTTGCGGACCAATCACTCCTTCCACAATAGATAGTAAAAATTATTTTTTATTGTTTGTTGATGAATTTACACACTATTGCGTTACACATTTAATAGCATTCAAGTCAGATGTATTCTCTGTTTTCAATCACTTTATAAAAAAAGTCAAACTCATTTTAATTTAAAAATAGTCAATTTATATTTTGAGAATGGTAGAGAGTATTTATTGAATGAAATGAAGAACTATTGCAAAGATAATCGAATCAGCTATCATTTAACATCATACGCCATCATTAAATGATGTTTCAGAAAGAATGATTAGAACAATTACTGAAAAAGCACTACCTTGATAAGTGAGATAAAGTGAAGGAAGTAATTTGGAGAGAAGCAGTTTTAACTGCTACGTATTTAATAAATCGAACCCTTATTAATGCTTTAAAACAGTATAAAATACCATATCAATTATGGCATGGTAAAAATCTTCAAGTAAAATATTTAAAAGTTTTCGATGGTACAATATATGTGAATAATAAAATAAGAAAAAAAAAATTAAAATTTTGAAGATAAATCTTGGAAAGGTATTTTAGTTGGGTACGTTTTATTTTTAATTTTACTATAAAATATGGGATGTGGAATCAGAAAAATTGATTGTAGCAAGGGATGTGATAGCTCTGATGAAATAAATTTTTTGAATTCGAGACCAGAAATGAGGTTTGAAGGAATCATAATAAAAATTCGAAGAAAACTGATGAACGTAATGCTCGTAACAAATCAGTAGAGCCTCAGAAATCTGATAATCGAAAATCCCAAAAATTTCTGGAAGGAATTGTTATAGAAAATTCCAAGAAAACTGATGAACGTAATGTTCGTAACAAATCAGTAGAGGCTCAGAAATCTGATGATTGAAAATCAGAAAAATTTCTGGAAAGAATTGTCATAGAAAATTCCAAGAAAACTGATGAACGTGATGTTCGCAACAAATCAGTAGAGCTTGAGAAATCTGATAATGTAAAATCAGAAAAATTTCTGGAAAGAATTGTCATAGAAAATTCCAAGAAAACTGATGAACGTGATGTTCGCAACAAATCAGTGAAGCTTGAGAAATCTGATAATGTAAAATCAGAAAAATTTCTGGAAGACCAATCTGAGAAAAAAGAATCAGATAAACAAGATTTTCAAATAGACAGAAATTCAAATGAAAATTTTAACAAGTCTAATAAATCCATAATAGAAATAGATCATTGCAATCAGTCAGAATTTCAAAAATGATAAATATAATACAAAGAAAATAATTACAAATCTAAGAAGGAGTAATAGAGTTAAAGATAAACTAAGAATTTCTTATGAGGAAACAAATTACGTTTTGTGTGCACAATCAGTAAATTGTGAAATTCCCAATAATATCAATGATATTCAAAATAATATCCATAAAGAAAAATGTGAACAAGCAATTAAAGATGAATTAAATTTATATTATTTTAATAAAACTTGGACACTAGTATCAAAGCCACAAAACAAAAATATTATAGATTGCAAATGGGTATTCGCTATTAAAAAGAATGAACAAGGAAATCCATCTAAATATAAAGCGTCTTGTTGCTCGTAGTTTCAACCAAAAATATTTAATTGATTATAATGAGACTTTTGCTTCTGTAGCAAGAATTACAAGCTTTAGATTAATTATAGCGTTTGCAAATCAATATAATTTGCTTATTCACTATATGGATGTAAAAACTGCATTTTTAAATGGTTCATTGCAGAAAGAAATTTATATGAAAATTCCTGAAGGAATGAAATACAAAACAAATCAAGTTTGTAAATTAAATAAAGCTATATATATATATATATATATATATATATATATATATATGGATTTAAGCGAGCAGTAAGATGTTGGTTTGAAACTTTTGATAAAACATTAATAGAAAATGATGTTAAAAAATTCATTAGTTGATCGTTGCATATCAATTTTAAATAAAGGTGAAATGTCTAAGAATATATATGTTGTACTCTACGTAGATGACTTAGTAATTGTTACAGCCGATATTCAAACAATGAATAATTTTAACACTTATTTAATGAATAAATTCAGAATGACAGATTTAAAAGAAATTAAACTATTTCTTAGAATAAAAATTGAAAGAAATAATGATGTCTCTTGATCAGAGTTCATATATCAGAATGATTTTAAATAAATTTAATATGAGTGATTGTAATGCTGTAAGCACACCACTCGAAAGTAAAATAAATTATATTGAGTCGAGTTTGTTTCGTTACAGGAGCACATCGCTGGCGTTGATTCGGTGCAGAAGGTTTTTTTGCGTCAAATCATGTGGCATTCAAACATCAAGCTTTTTTGTATGCAGCCTTCTTCAGATGTTTTCAAATGGTTTGGTGACTAACTTTCATCTCCTGGGCGATGTCAGGAGATGCCACATGTCGGTCTTACTCGAAAAATTCCATGATTTGATCAGTATTCGTCGTCACAGGTCTTCCACCGGCTGGCTTATCCATGGAGTCGTTTTCACTGGCTCTGAATCGTCGAAACCATTCCTCTGCGGTTTGAAGTGATAGCGTGCCATATCTCAAAATACCAATAAGCTCACGGAACTTTTCTCTGGCGAATTTGCCTTTGACGAAGGAAAACTTTAGATATATACAACAACCTAATATATATATATATATATATATATATATATATATATATATATATACTAGCATCCCCCGTCTCGCCTTCGCTCGAGATAATAATTTAATCGACTTCATAAACAATGCAATAATATCTATGTAAAAAGTACTCTATATTACTATAAATAACTAACCGTAATTTACCTATCGTCGCTTCTCTATAAAAAGCTGCTGCAATGTAGTATCCACTTCAAAAAGTTGATATTTTGCCGACCACTTTATACAATATATATATATATATATATATATATATATATATATATATATATATATATGCATATTAAATACGGCTTCGATGGAGAAAATTGTACTTTCTTCGAGCGATAGAAAAAGATGTCCAATTATCTCGAGACGACGTTTAGGGAGAGTATCATGTTCGGACTATAAGAAATGTTTCGGGACGACTGCTATAGAGTTTTGTGTTGAGGAATGCGTGTGCGAATGATAGAATACAAATCACTTCATAGAAGTCTTACTGACATACTTGGATTGTTCATACTGTTTCATCGCATTTTTTCACACCAACTATACACGACACTCCCCGTAGAAGTCGTTCCAAATCATCTGGAAATCGCACTCTATTATTCGGATACGAAACTTTCCGTAAAAGTTGCCCTGATATACCTGAACATCGTTTTCTATCAAATAAACAGAATACTCCCCGTAGAAATCGTTCCGTCATAATTGGACATCATCTTCTAAACATAGTCCGAACACGAAACTCTCCGTAGTTGTCCCGACATACCTAAACATCGTTCCCTACCAACTAAACACGATAGTCCCAGTAGAAGTCGTCCCGAGAAAATTAGCAGCGCGTCCTAACGAGTAAACACAATACTTCACGTAGTATTTTACCGTCCCAACACGAATCTTTCCATAGAAGTTAACTTCCTCATATCTGGACGTCGCTTTCTATCAACTAAATACAATATTCCCCGTAAAAATCGCCCCGAGATAACTGGACATCGTATTCTATCATCCGAACACACAACTGCCTATAGAAATCCAGAGCTTCGTGTTCAGACAATAGAAGATGATATCCAGGACGGGACGACTTGTATGGGGAGGTTCGTGTTGAGACGTTAGAATACGATGTCCATATGTTTTGGAACGACTTCTACGATGAGTATCTAAGAGACCTCTACGAAGATCCGTATTCTATCATCCCAATAAACACACTTCCAGTAAAAGTTGTTCCGGGATACCTGGACATCGCATTTCCTATAGTCCGAACATGATGCTCTCTGTAAACGTCGTCTCGAGAAATTTGAACATCTTTTTCTACCATTTGAACTCGAAAGTACAATTTTCTCCATCGAAGCCGTATTTAATATGCATATATATGTATATTAAATACAGCTGTACATTCTGTATTTACATACTATATGTACAGAAGCGATGATAGGTAAATTAGGGTCAATTATTTATAGTAATATAGATTTTTATATATAGAGTACTTTTTACTTAGATATTATTGACGTGTTTAAGAAATCCGCCAAGCAAGTAATATAATATTAAGATGTTCGCACTCGCGCCGTTGCGACTTGTGTTCGATTTCGGCTCCCGTCCCCTTACCTCAACGCTCGCGCTCATACTCGTTTGGCTCATCCAACAGCTGATCGCTAGCTGATGAGCCAGTGGAACCAAAGACTACCATAATTTGACTTGTACACGTAACTTTAGTTATAAAATGCATAATTCGGCATAGAATTTTTGCAAAAATATAAAAACGGAAAAAACATATTTAGCCGCTTAAGACTTTATGTATTTTTTTTTTGTTATTTAACATCCTTCTATTTATGCTTCTATATACCGGTGCTAATTAGAGACAGAGGTGTATGATGTATTTGTAAACAAAGCACATGTAAATTATTACAGCGGTGCATGTGTCAATCGGTTGAGACCGGGATTTGAACTCGGATCACCAAGTTACCAGTCCTTCGCTCTAGCGATCGAGCCATCGTAGGCCTTACGACTTTATTTAAGTACTTATTTTGAAATAATTAAAGATCAGTGTAATTATTCAAATATTCTTACATGAAATTAATATTTAACCATTCTTTATTAAATAATAAGTTCATACTTGCAATTATAATAGATAATTTTGATGAATATATAATTTAGGTACGTTCGACTACAAGAAGTAATCGTATACTATATTATTCATTTATCAAGATAGTTAGATATAAATGAAATATACAGTTTTTTATTGAGATTGTAATAAAATGGTAATGTTTAATTTAAGAACAAATGGTATAATAAGTATGCAAGTTATAAAAAATTTCAAACAGTACGTCAAAGTTTATAATGACGCCAATTTAAATATAAGTTATGTAAATTTTTGTTAGGTTATTAAATATTTATTAAGTCGTTTAATCGCACATAATATAATTAGGACTAGTGCAAGTCAAACAATTATATTTGTATTTTGGCGCCGCTGAGGGTCGCATCCGATGCGGCTCGATCACCGTCATCCGCCAACGTGCACATCCTCTTTTTTCTAATTTTTGGGAGTTGCGTAGTGCGCATCACTCTTGCTTGGACCACCGAAGGAGTGGGCGAACATACAAAAAGAAGAAAAGCGTGATTATAAAGAGAATAGTATAGAATAGATCGAAGGTGTAGAGCACAGTATAGAGCGAAGCGAAAAGGCGAGGAAAGAGAGAGACGCGAAGGAGAATAGAAAGAAAGAAGGTAAGAGAAGAGATAGAAGTAATAATAAAGATAAAATAAATTATTATAATAAAGATAGTGGAAAGAAGTGACTGAGGAAGGTGTGAGAAATAGAGAAGATGAAAAAAGAGCGAGTATAGTGGAAGAGATACGAATGAAAAAACGCGAACGAAGAGAAAGAAGAGGGAGTGTATTAGAGAATGAAGAATAGAGAAAGAGAAAGAGAGAGAGAGAGGAACATGGATAGGGAGTGATAGAATTAATAATCAATAAAATAAATTATTATATACAAGAACGGAAAGGAGATTACAAGTGTGTGTTATAGAAAAAAGGTAAAGAGAGAGAAGAAAGAGAAAAGAGCTTAAGAACAGGAGAAGAATAGACAGCGATAGAAGAGGCAAGAAATGAAGAAAGAAGGCGGCGAGAGAAAAAGTCTTCCATCAATGAACCCGAAACCATGACCACCCTCCGGAGGTCAGAGGTAGGTGCGCGACGTGCGTCGAGAGTGGTTTGTTCCGCGGTTGACCTCACGCGAGTGTGACCAGCCGGCGGCGACGATGTTCGGGTCGTGTAACAGAACAAAATCAAATTTCTCTTCGATTGCTTATATTTTTTTCTCTTTGGCGTGCTTAAATAAAGATAGATAACAGCGTATCGTCCGCCGTATGGTTTTGTCTCTTTCCTAAAATTCTTCGTTACAGGTCGGCGGAGCTCCCCCAGTGATTTTTGGAGCAAGTGAATAACATCAGATAACGATATTATTTGTGTGCGCAAATAAAAAAAATTATTAAGTTAAAGAAATTAAATCGCTAAAAGTTTGCCGCATCACAATATATATAGCAGATTTGTTATTAAAATTAAATGGAACAGTTTTCACTTCTTTCAAAATAAATTCATTCGAAGAGCTGTCTTCAAGCTTTACACCGCTACAATGTACTCTATTCTATGCTAAGTAAAAATATTTTTTCGTTAGTGTTGAAATTGTTTTTATAGATAATATGTGTATATTATATATTTAGTTTTCCTGTATAATATGCAGGAGGCATATGTTATTCTTTGAAAGCTTCTGAGAAAAATCATGATTAAATTCCAAAAAAATAAGACATTTGTTGGGTTCATGAGAAACAAGTATAATGACAGAAATATACAGGGTATCCAAAAAATCCCGGAACATCTTAATAATTTTCCAGGTAAACTGATTTCGGACAAGGTCAAGGTCAATCTAGAGGTAATTTTTGTCAAGGAATTTAATAGTGACCTTCGGTTTGTCTTTCAAGGTTATTTCAAGGTCAACTTTGTTTTTTCAAATGGGGACCCCTATTTTTGACAACCGAAATCGAAAGAGAAGAAAACTTGACGTCCAAACATATGCTCAAGTCATGGGTCAAGGAGGACCTTGATAGTCACACAAGGTCATTTAATTATATGCAGTTATGTGGAGCCTCAATGATTGATAGCATAACGTTTAATGAAGTTTCTTCATTTGATGCTGAATTTGGTTTGCCTGGTCTACGTAAATAATAGTACGTATGATAGTACCGTGATCATTAAACCTTGTAATGGTTCTTGACGCCGTTGAAAATGATGTTGGAGTTCTAGAAACTCTAAAAGTTGCATTGAAAAAATTCATTACTCCCCTAACAGATCGTAACCATTTCGCCCCAACCTCTCATCATAACAAGTGATATTCGTTCTCTTTCATTAAGTAGAATCATTTTGACTAATCTAACAAATTAAACCTTACCTAAACGCCGATCAAGTGATCAAGAGTTCAAGAATTAATTTTAATACGATCAAGTGTAAAAACTATCCGATCCTGTTATCGCAGTGAAGAGCGCAAACTTAGAACGGAGAAAAATGTTAAAAAAAAAATTTAAATAGTAATTTATTTTAAAGCTGTACTGCTTATTTACTTATTACTGGTATTTTAAATCAATAGAAATATTTCGTATGTAAAATTAACTCTAAATTCAACACTTCTCTAAATTCCAGTTCAAAATCACGTTCAAAATTATAAAGCTTCAATTTATGAATTGTAATCAAATTTTTAATGAAAAGAATGATTTTTATTTACTTTTTTATTAATTTTTTATGAATTCAAGATTTGCATGTTGCGCTATTCTTATTTTTTAGTTTATTTTTAGTTTTAGTTTATAAGGCAAGAGGACTCACGCTAATCAAGCACCCGAAGGAGAACAGATTTTACTACGGCCACGTCGTTGTTCCTGGGTACTGCTAAAAGTAAATAAGAAAATTCAAAGTAAAATATGCTTGAAGGACATCCTCAAGACCGTGCAGAGCGTCACCGTTACATGCACCTTGATAAAGGTAATAGTTTCTGTGGTAAAAATATTGAGAATTTCCTATGCGAAGAGGTTTTCAGACCTTGTTCGAGGTTAAATGACCTTGTATGACCATCGAGGTCATCCTTGACCCATGACTAGAGCACATGTTTGGACGTAAAATTTTCTGATCTTTCGATTTCCGTTGTCAAAAATAGGGGTTCCCATGTGCAAAAACAAAGTTGACCTTGAAATAAGCTTGAAAGTTAAATCCAAGGTCAAACCCAAGGTCACTATTCAACTCCTTGACAAAAGGTACCTCTAGATTGACTTTGACCTTGTTCAAAATCAGTTTACCTGGAAAATTATTAAGGTGTTCCGGGAGTTTTTGGACACCCTGTATACGAGTATACAAATAAAATTAAGATATTTATAAAATCTTTGAGTGAAGATATTTTTGAATTTATAATGGTATAAAGTGTATATATGTAACATAACATATATGTTTAGATATATATTTAGATTATGTTTAGATTATTATTGTCATAGGTTTAGATTATATTTGTTTTGCATCGAACGTATTAAATAATCAATTTTATTATGAAATTCATCCAATTTTATTCAATTATATATTATCTGTAAATTTTGAATAGTTTTCAAAGTAATTATCAATTTATATTCGACTTGTATTCTGTTATTCTTCCACCATTCGGGATTTTAGCTCGTTCAGAAATTATGACTATAATTTGGTGTTCGGCTTATTAGCAATCTTTTTATTGTCTAGATTTGTTACATCGTGTACACTATTCGGGTTTGGGCAAATGGGGGCGTGTTCCCATTCGTCTGCATCAATGGGGCTTCTCCGGATGGTGGATGATATAAGTACTGTTATCCAAGTCAATATGTTTTTTTTCAGTAAGATAGAGATCAGTCATCCTTTGAATCTTTAGAAAAGCAGTTCACTTGTATGAATCTCAGTTTAATTAAAAATAGTATTTAACTTAATTCACTCTCTTATTATTTTTTCCACACTTTCTGCATGAAATTAATTTTTAGTGTAGCGTAATTTCCGAATTTTCATTTTGATATTTTCCAGTATTTTAATCTCTATAAACGGTCAAGTTTTTCCAATATATTTAGATTATTATTTAAATATAATTAACTAATATTCTATATTAAACCGAGATGCATTTATTTATTACTCCTCATTAAAAAAAATCATACAAAATATGCTTATAAAAGATATGATTATTTTATAATATTGTAATGTCATCAGTTATAGTTCGTCAAGTAAGATCATGATCGTGTTAATTTATAAAAAAATTTATTTGATGAAACTATCATATTTATATGTACTTTGTACACATTACAAACGATGATACAATTCCGTCAATAATGTGTTTAGTTACCACCGGCATCGATAATTGCCTGGCATCTCCGAGGCATGCATTCTACGAGTCTCCAGATCCGGCGAATTTGGTAAGACAACTGCTTTAAAATATATGTGCGTCTTCCACGAAGCTTCTGTTTAATATATGCTCACATATTTTTAATAAGGTTTGCATCAGGTTTCCACTCAGTACAGATCTTGCTGCGGTGTTTAGGATCGTCCTGCAGAATCAGGTCTTAATTTTTTCTGATGAATTATCATTTGACCGATGTCAATAAAGGCTTTTTATAGCTTTTAATCATTTTCTTGGCATTTAGGTTGTCAATAAAGAGGAGCAAAGTGCCGAATTCCTGATTTGAGAAGCAGCCCTAAAAGATGCACCTTTATTCCGCGTTTTTACGGTATGCTGAACAAGTCTATTGATAGAAGTCGACCAGACTTGCATGAGGACAAAACTTGCCCATATAGAACATTCATCAGTAAAAATGACATTTTCAAAATCCTTATGAATATTCTCATGCACCCAAGCGAGTCGGTCACATATTTTTCAGTCAACAGAGAACCTCTTCATTGTGTTGCGCCATTTCAGGCTTTAGGGGACCAAGATGGGTTCGGACAGTTTCGTTACATATATCGAAACATTTTGCCATTAATTTTGGTTACCCTTACGGTAGTGATTAGCAGGATTACGCCTAAACAGATTCACTATTTTTTCTTCATCTTTTTTGTCCAATTTTCCTATCGAACCACGTTTTGGTAAATCATTGACATTTTTAGTCACGTCATGTGATGTCACACCCACTTCTGTACGAATGCCTGAGACTTTCTCATATATTTACCAGCCGCTGATTGGACATTTTGGACCTCTCGAATGGATGCAAAGGAACAGAGCCTCGTAGCCCGACGCGTACTTAGCACTCATGGCATTTAACGTGATTCTCTTTCAAAAGATCAACGACAATTGAATCTTTGTTGACAATGCATCAAGGACAAAGATTCCCTCTATCGGGTCGCGAAGGAATGAGAGCGAAATCCTTCATTACCTGCCAGTAAAGTCGACCACACTCTTACTTTACTGACTGTATAAACTCTCATTATTAGTCCAACTATTAGGTGAACTATATATTATATAGTATGGCGGTATGTTTGATACTTACTTGACATATCCTGGATTCGGTATCAATAGGGAAAACCTCATTATGTAATGGACTTCAATAGGTATTATGATATATATCAGGATTAGTATCTCAAATTTCGCGTTTATAACGTAAAGAAAAGCTTTATTGGAGGTAAAATCGAATGATCCCTTAGATCCAATGTTACAAGATTTAACAAAAAAAAATTCTCAAAGGCCATCGAACGTGGACAACGAAGCCTTGTTGATATTTCGAACAGTTTTTCAGCAACTGAATTGGCCAATACGATCATCAACTCTAAAATGTACATCTTTCTCTAGGTTTGCAGAGAATTCATGCCGTGCAAAACAATCACAAGAAAGAGAGTTTCTGCTTACATACTGTCAGGAACGGTAATGGGTAACAGATTATCATGGCATGATGATTAGTAGAAATGCATTTAGAACAATTGAAAGATTAGATTTGACGAGTTCAAACAGCGAGATCATCGCAACAGTTTCAGTTTAATCTCTCAATTCGAGTACGCGTCCGTTGTCTGTGGTTTTTACAGGGAGGCTGACGAGCAACACTGCTAAGCATAAAAATGTCAAGTGAAATGCGAGAAATAGGATCGATATGCACAGGAGCTACTCGTACGCAATGAATGAGCACTAAGTTCCAAATTGCTAAACAAATATCTTAAGATGGAAAGCCACACTGCGCAAAGTTGCCTCGTCACCAAGACCTCAACCAACTAGCAGTCTGGACCATCCGACTCGGTCTATAAAGAATGCATAGACTGCTACAAAACTGGGGATGAATATCAAACGAAGATAATGGCAGTAACGAGAAGGGGCCAAACAGAACCCATTCAACTGTTATAATCTACGACGACAATATATGCTCGCACAAATAGAGAAGAACAATATACCATGCATTGATAGATTCACTGCCATTATATAATTATAATATATTATTTTATGTTACTTTTTTATTGAATTGTTACTGAAGATGAAATTTAAATCTAATATGGTAGTGCAACACACAAAAAATTGCAAGCCAAGCGCGGTAAACCTGGACCAATCGCAGCCAAAGATAAAAATCAATGAAAATCAGGTAATATTACTTATTTGGTGGAATCAAAAGTGTTTTGCTATGCACTACTGCAAAATAGTCAAACGATTAATTGTTCATGCTACGTTATCATAATTGATAAATTGTAAACGAGCATTACGAGAAAAACCGCTGAAATGAGAAGACACCACAGATCCAGTCCCATTCCGACCGTTTTTCGATCAACTCATTATTCAAATTTATTACTTGTTGTCGGTAACAATTTTTATTCACCGTTTCACCAGGTTTGAATACTCGTAGCTAGACCATATTACACTGGTTCCATCAACTACAGAGCATCGTCTTACGGCTAAATCGATTTGGTCTTGCAGTCGATGGGCCGACTTTACCAGGTGAAAGACATGATTTTTTTTGTACGAGTTCTCAAAATAAATCCATTGTTCGTCGCCAGTAACAATCTGATGCAGAGAAAATTTCCTTTGGAAATGCTGAAGCAGTTCAAACGGTTTTTTGATTTTGCATTTTCCATCGTTCAGTTAGTGTGACATCCATTTTCCATACTTCCGGATTATTTCCATAGCTTTTAAAAGTTGGCGAATTGAATTTCGGATCATATTAAGTATTTGTGCCAACTTTTATTGTGATCAGGTTGGGTTTTCAGCTAATGACGCTTGCAGTTACTCGTCTTCGATCTGTTTTCTGCACCAGGGCACCAGTATGTTCATGATCTGCTAAATCGAAATCTTCACTTTTAAATTCACAAAATCATATTCTAATAACTGGAGCATGTTTACTATAAGTTTTTACCAACAATCGATACGCTTCAGCTGCTTTTTTCTTTTGATGAAATAACAAAAGTACGAATGCGACAAATGCGATTTACTTGCGGCACAAAACTCGATTTACTGCGAAACATATTCTCTCAGATATTTTTGAAGATTTTATCAATAGAAAAAATTGACATATATATACCAAACTATATAAATAGAACAAAATACATATCATTAGTCAAATCTAACAGTGAAACCCCCAAATTTCACTTAGAATTTTATGAGTAGCGTCATGGGCATAATATCTATTACGAGGGCGGTTCAATAAGTACCCGTGTTTGAAGACAGAGGACGTTCCTTAAGGTAGCTGGTGTTATTATCCCGTGCTACCGTCTATCAAACGGTGCCAAAAATCAATTTCAGACTGATTGATAGGTTTGTTTAGATTTGGCAGCCATTCAACTAAGACGTGTTTCGTAATTTTCGCTAAGATGGAAAAGAACAGTATCATTCGGTAATTCGCTTTTTGTTTTTGGATTGAAAAAAATGTGAAGAGATAAAAGCACAAACAAGCGGAAGTGGCTCTTAACTTCAAAGCAAAGTTTGGAACAATTTAAGCGAGATCTGAAAGACTTTTTGACCGGCGAGTTTTCACCGTTGATGAAACCTTGATTCAACATTACACACCAGAAATAAAGCAACAATCAGAACAATGGATTTCTCGCGGGGAATCTGTTTCAAAGATGATGAAGACGGTCCCATCGGCCAGAAAGGTCATGGCGACGATTGTTTGGGATGCGAAGGGCATCATTCAGATGGACTTTTTAGAAAAATGAAGAACGATCACTGGACAATAGTACAGTGAGTTATTGGACGAATTCACAATAAACAACACCTTATTTTCACCAATTCACATTTGTTGAAAAAAGGTGTTGTTTCATCACGATAACGCACCAGCATTCTCATCTGGAGTTGTCGCCACCAAACAGCACGAATTGCGTTATCAATTGCTGCTGCACCCTCCGCATTTACCCAATTTGAATCCCTGCAAATTCTTCTTGTTCCCTAAGATGAAGAAATGGTTCGCGAGAAAAAAATTTTGTTCAAACGAGGAAGTCGTCGCCGAGACAGAGGCTTATTTTGGAGAGTTCGAAAAATCCTTTTTTTGGAGGGGTTAAAAAAATGGTCAGAAAGTTGGGAGAAGTATATCTTTCTAAAAGGGGGCTATGCTGAAAAATAAAAAAAAATGTTTGAAAAAATGGTGTCTTCATTTCTAACACAGGTACTTATTGAGCGCCCTCGGATTAGATTTTTAGAAAAATTCAAAAAGTAACAATTACTCAAATGAATAATTTAAAATTATTAAAAAACGTAATATGTTAATATTTGCACATAAACTATCAAATAACAACTTCCAAAAAATTTCTATTTTATAAGTGACAGTTCCTATTGTATAAGACTAAATTTTTTTCTACCAACCTGAGAATTATATTTTGTAACGGTTTTGTGATTTCATATTGCTCTGAAATTTTCAATAATTTAATTATAAAATTTATATCCCGTATTCTTTTAAAAGCTTGTTCATATATAACGTAAACTTTTTTGAGTTCTTTAGGTACGTTTAAGCCATCCACAGAATGTGCTATTCCAAATTTACTTTGTGATTCTATATTTTGCCTCTTGGTAAGTAGTTCATCTAATTCTAACCTAAAACAGTGTATATATATATATATATATATATATATATATATATATATATGATAAGAGTAGTATAGTAACTTAAAACTTTTGCATTCTCCATATGTATTTTACAGAATTCCTTATCATTTAATTCTTTACTACTGGTGTTAACATTATTAGAGTTCCTTATTTATTCAAAAAATCATTTCATGTATTTCATAGTTATAAGAAATTCCCAAAATACATACTTTATTAATAAAATATACAATGATTATAATTGCAATATATAACAAATGTTTTAAATTTATTTTTATTAAAAATAATATCTACTTAAAAATTCCACAATAAAGTAACTGTGAATCTGGATGAAAGTGTAATCCTCTTAACAGAATGTTTTTAGCATTTTGTACATTTTTATTTTCTTCAATTTCCCAGAGCGCTGCTGCATGCCAACATTTCGGCTTATCTTGGTGTACTGAGAGCATTTTGCCGATCATTTGATTGATGCAACTATGAAATTTCTAAATATTTAATATAAATCTATATTAATTGTCCATATATTCGTTTCTATATCTCTTAAAAAGTAAAGTAGCAACTTACCAAATGCTTACAAAATGTCATATAAGCAATCCAAAATCGCAGATCATCTTGAAATTTAAAAATTGCAGATTTATAAAGCTGATTAATTTTATTTGCAATTGAAAAATCGACATCGGCCTTCTTCTCTGAAATTCCATATTTCTGTAGGAAATATTATTATCATTTTAAAAAATATCTAATTAAGTATTTATAGTTGTGGGAAATTACCTCCCTTCGTTGCTTAACAAGTTTTAATAAATCCATTTGATATTGTATATAATGCAAATAATCTTCCTTTGACTTTTCACGTCTTTGAAGCTTATATTCATGTTCCTTTAAACGTTTTGTTATCCCACTATAAATATACAAATCAAGCAAATATATCAATTACAAATAAAAAATGAAATTTTTTTAAAATTATAGATACAAAAAATTTTATGACAAACGAACTAGATGGAATTTGGAAAGTATCCATTATTATGCTAAAAGTTTCCTAAATCACATCTGAAATAAAAATTTCAAAAAGAATTTTGAAATTTTAGTATTCTGTGAACTAATATCTGTTCCATCTGTCACTGGGTCAATCCTAAATATCTACTTTATTCTTGGACTTCTTTATTCGACTAGAAGAAAAAATTAATCAAATTCGATAACTTCAAAGTATATCAGAATGTACTCGTAGTGTCGTAAAGTATAGTTAGAAAGTAGTATAGAAGACCGTATAGACAATGAGACAGAAATGTACGTTAACTATTATATCAATATCGACTGTGAATCACTTTTATTTATTTATGTATTTATAAATGTAAAGATTCACGTCTCTTATACTATCTCTGTTTTTACAATTAATTATGCCATTAATACAACATAAAATTATGCATATCAATTAAGGAACAATTAATTTGATTTATATTAGCTTGTCAAATATCTCCTTTCCGCCTTTTTTCTCTTCAGTCAATGCTTTATAAAAAGTGTTACAGTGGTCGGATTTACTTCAAACATGCACCGTTTTGTTCGATAATCTGTTTCCATCTAGACGGCAACTTCATAGTACCCCTGACGTAGAAACCCCTCTCTTTATTTGCAAAGAACTTGGACAGCGACTTTTCACAAGCCTCTTTTGAGTCCAACTATTGAATTTTTATTCAATATAGTAGGTGGAATGATAAAATAAAAATACAAGAAATAATCTTTTAACATGAACTTTATTTCAAACGAGGAAAGAAAAGACGTCTGTTCAAACGAAAGGAGAACGTAAGACTGACTGCAGTACTCGAAATTGAAAACTCTGCAAGCCTTTGTGAGAAACTTAAAACCTATTTAACCTTAAAACCTATTTAAAATTGTTTACTAAATTTAAAAATAACATCAGGCATCTAAACAATAAACTCATAAATCATTTGCCGCGCAGGGCAGCAAAGACGCAGATCGTAATAAGACCCACTCGACACATATGTTTACATCCTTTTACGATACCGTCCAATATTTAGTTTCAAGTATTTTTTGCTTTATTATTTATAGAAGGCTAAAATAATCTAACACCAACTTTACACCACCGAGGGCGTTCGACATGGACAGGAACAAGTGGTAATCACTTGGCGGTATGTCCGGGTTATATGGTGGATGCGATAAAACCTCCCATCCAAACTCCCGTAGCTTCTGGCGAGTCATCAACGAAGTGTGTGGTCTGGCGTTGTCCTGATGGAAAACTACACCCTTCCTGTTGGCCAATTGTGGACGCTTCTGGTGGATCGCCTGCTTCAAGCGGTGTAGTTGTTCACAGTAGATAAAATTAAGCGTCTGGCCATACGGGAGCAGCTCATAGTGGATGATTTCCTTCCAATTCCAACAAACACACAGCAAAACCTTCCTAACCGTCAATCCCGGCTTAGCCACTGTTTGGGATGGTTAACCGGCCTTGGACCACGACCGTTTTCGCTTGATATTGTCTTATGTAATCCATTTTTCTTCGCCAATCGCCATCCGCTTCAAAAATGGGTCGAGTTCGTTCCGTTTCAGCAGCGCATCGCCGGCGTTAATCGGTCCAGAAGTTTTTTTGCATCAAATCATGCTGCACCCACACATCAAGCTTTTTTTGTATCCAGCCTTCTGCAAATGGTTTAAAATGGTTTGGTGACTAAGTTTCATCTCCTGGGCGATGTCACGACATGCCACATCCCGGTCTAACTCAATAAATTCCATGATTTGATCGGTATTCGTCGTCACAGGTCTTCCACCGGCTGGCTTATCCATGGTGCGTGATAATTTGGTTTAAATAAATAAAATACGGTTTGGACAGCCTTCTGAGATAGATTGTATAGCCTGGACCATGGAACCTTTCTTAGAACCATCTAATTTGTCAACGAGAATACTTTATAAGAGCTTGTAACTTCGGAATACAGTAGACTATATAGATTACGAATCATCATCATTAGGATGTATTTTTCAGCGTCGAAGCATTGTGGTTTGTTTTCTTCTTATTAAAAAGGAGCTCCGCAAACTGCTTGAATATTCACCCATATACGTGCCGCATATTTTTTCTTTTTGTTTTATATTATTTAACATCGCTCTATTTATGCTTCCAAATACCGATGCTAATCGATGAAGGTCTATGATGTGTTTGTAAACAAAGCACATGTAAATTATTACAGCGGTGCCTGTGTCAATCGGTCGAGACCGGGATTTGAACTTGGATTAGCAAGTTACTAGTCCTTCGCTCTAGCGATCGAGCCATCGTAGGCCTCACGTGCCGCATATTATTTCGCGTTGTGTAATTATTGTATAAATTTATACTTTTCTTGGGAGATCATTGGATTTAGATCGCGAATACTAGAGAAAACTGGAGTAAGTAGCTTTTGGTTGACGTGGTTTTAATTCGCGCGTACTCCAGAATGCACGCAATTGAAAATCAATCTTGCACCCTGTGTATGAAAATGAGCGTATGTTAACATCGAGAGGGTACAAATAGGTATGGATATTCTATAATAATTATTATAATTATCGTCACATAATTATAGCAATTATATTTTCTCGTTTAAGTAAAGACATTTTCTTCTTTTAAATTCTTTCCTGATTTACGAGATTTGACTATTAAAAAACAAGACTGGTGATATAAAACATATTATTTTGATATTGTATGTATTTATTTTTTATCAGCTTCAATATACCATATGATCTTGACCCGGACTGAGGCATTTTAATTCCGTGCGTACACTGAATCGGTAAATTTTTTTTTCCTATATTGGTACAACCTTTCTTGATGTCCGTGTGAAATTTGACAGTTATATCTCCATTAGTGTATGTTTGTCGGCTGTTTGTCTACGGCGCAAAAGGTTTGTCTGGCGATATTGACTATGAACCATGGTGCGTTCCTCGAACTGGATTTTTGAGTTTTGGAAAGAGGAAAGTCACAGGGTGCCAAATCTGGCGAATACTGTGGCTGAGCGATGACTTTCATTTGTGTTTGGCCAAAAAGTCAGACACAATAACGCTGGACTGTGCCAGCGCATTATCGTGATGAAAAAAATCATGAATTGTCTGCCCACAAATCTCGTCGTTTACGACTATGAAGCGTCTTCAGGTAGACGCATCAAAACGGCCAATTAGTACTCCTTATTGATCGTGGGACCTCCTGGAACGAATTCAGGGTGAACCACCCCATGATAATCGAAAAAACGATAAGCATCACATGGATTTTCGGTGAATTGAAATACTTGCGTTCACGATAAAGTAGACTTCCCAAAAACACATTTGCAACATTTTCAACAATTCCGTAGCTGTAATTCAATTGGGAACACAAAATTTGACGCCAACTCGTTGATCAACTTTTTTTTCCATAGCCAATATCGCCAAACAAACTTTTACCATCGTAAACAAACAGATGACAGACACACACTATCGTCACAGGAGATATGGCGCTCAAATTCCACACGGACATCAAGAAAGGTTGTACCAATATCGGGAAAAAGTTTTTACTAATCAGCTTACGCGCGGAGTTTAAATACGCCAGTTCGGGTCAAATTTGATCATACGGTATACCCTTTTCTATCCTTCAATCGTTCTATGCGAATGCCCCAGGAAGTCTTTTTCTATGAGCTTCTCTAGAAGGTGTGCCGCTTTTTCTTTCACAATATTAGTAGACTTAAATCTTGTTCCTTTTAATATAGATTTGATCCTACAAAAGAAATAGAAGTCGCATGGTGCAAGATCTGGTAAATAAGGTGGGTAGTTTATCTATCAAACCAGATCCAACAAAACTATCGAATTTTTCGAAATTTTAAACGTTTTTTAACGTGGAGTGGCGACCCATGGGAGAATCATCTTCAACAACATCTCGGAAATACTTAAACTAATTAGGTATACGTAAATATGATAAAGATTCATTGCTATGCACTTGTTTCAATGAATTATAAATTTTAGTTGCATTTTTTCTAAATTTCATATAAAATTTCATAGCAATCCGTTGTTCTATTGATAAATCGATCAATTTTCTAGTAAAATAAAAAAAAATACAGCATCTATACAAATAAAGCCAAAGACTAAATTGATTTGTTAATCTTTTGCGCATACAAACTTCTTCTAAGAAACTTATATATTAAATTTTAAAAGAACAATTACCGATTTTTAAGAATTTAAATAACATATGGGGTGGAAAATTTGTAAACTAATATCGTAAAATACTCTGTTTTGGTAAGAATATATTTTTAAGTAAAAATTATAATTAAAATTTATTTTTTAATACTGATTTCACCGTAGGCTAGAGATAGAAGTCACACGGTGCAGTGTCCATCGAAGAAGCTGAGTGATCGAACAATGGAATATCGTATTTGGCTGAATATTTTTTCTCGAACAATGAAAAAGCAGCCGGCGTATTGGCTTGATGAACAAACCATGACTACTCCTCCACAATTCAAGTCGTTTTTGTCTTATTCTTTCACGAAGCTCAGAAAAACATGAAGATAGTAATGTCAGTTAACAGCTTGACCTTCAAGATCCCAGTGAAGATGAACATCGAAAAGAACAATCATTATTGCTTTGAATTTCGATTTGCACGTTATATGGAGTTTCACCAATCTGAATATAGTCCATTCGTGACTTCGTTTGCACCCTTCTACTATTTCGAAACACAATTGCACCAGGTGTACTGAAAAGTTCATTGGCTGAAACATAGATGATGCTATAATTTTAAATCTATATTAATTTTAGATAGTACCACCGTTTAAAAGATATGTGACAATATTGACAGTTGTTGGATAATTGGTTCCTGAGATATAAAATTGTTAGTAAAACAATTTTTGAACTTGTAAAAAAAGGAATAAAAAAGAATTTCGTATGTTAATCAAACGTTGCTTTTTCATGAAACAAATATTGTTGATGCTACAGCTTGGCTTGTTAAACATTATTTGGACTCTACTCCAGAAAAATCAACGTTGAGAAGTTTATTAAATTTATTATTACAATTATGAGAATCAAAGACGATGCAAGCAGTGGACGTTCGAAAAACGCTGTTTTTGTGTGTGGTGGTTGTTCAAATAGAAAAAAACATACTGCGTTAAAGAAAAAATAATAAAATATTTATTTAACAAATTTTACATATAAGATATAATTAATTATACTACAGAGAGAAAGGTATAAATCCTTTTATGAATTTTAAATATTCGAATCAGGAGTGCACCTGATCTCGCTTTCAGTCGATATTTGAAAAGAGAGTGAGTTGTTGAAAATTTTTGGCTAGCTATTAGAAATTAAAAGTAGGAGGGATAATCCCAAATTACTATAAAATAAATATTTATTGAAAGTATAGTTTAGAGTTGGTCAATGGTTTGGTGATGGGCGGAATAATTTGACAGGGCTCGGGTATTTATGATGTGCAAGCCGTTGAAGCCTACGAGGCCAAGGTCGGCTTATACCTGTGGTATATTTGTACTTAATTGCAATTCCTCAAATTTTTGAAATATTTATTTATGAGTGACAAGGGAAAGTGCTTAAATATATACAAGAGCTAACAGATGATTTCATAAGATATTTCTCTCAAGTTTTAAGAAATACAATAACATAATAAAACTAAAGTTAAAAGTACGATAATTCTGATAACTGCCGTAAATATGCTGTTACAGACGAAAATATTAAAAAAGTCCACAGCATAATTTTAAATGATCATAAAGTGAAGTTAATCGCTATATGAGACTCAAAAGATGTCAAAGGAATCTGTTGGACTTATCGTGTATGAATATTTGGACATGCGAAAACTATGTGTAATGTAAGTGCCGCGCATGCACACAATCGACGAAAAGCAACAACGTGTTGATGATTCGGAGCAATGTTTAGCGATATTCAACCATAATTAAGACAAATGTTTCCTTCGATATATTACAATGGATGAAACATGATTCTACTACTGTATGCAAATAAGAGTAAGACTTTATTTATAACTTTTGAAATCTTTATTCTTCTAAATATAATTCATCTCCATCAAAATAATCCTCCCCAGCTTCAATACAACTATGCGAATGCTTTTTCTGATTTTCAAAACATTTTTTATACTCGTATTCTGGAATGGCCACCAGTTCCTTCTTCAATTCGGCTTTTACTTCTTCAATCGAATCAAAACCGTGTCCACAAAGTGCTATTTTGAGTTTGTTCAGCAGCCAGAAGTCATACAGTGCTAAATCAGATAAGCACGGTGGTTACGGAACGGTATTGGTTGAATTTTTGGCGAAATATTCACGTTAAATCAATGCAGTGTGAGCTGGTATATCATAGTGATGCAAAAACCAAGAGTTGTCTTTCATACATCTGGCTTTTTGAGACGAATAGCTTCGTGCAACGGACGCATAATACTCAAATAATATTCTTTATTCACGGCTGATATTTCATTTCGCGCATAAAATTTAATGTTACTTCTTTGTTGAATAATTTCAGACATTATAAAAACCGAAGAGATATAGAATATATGACAGATGAAGATAATTGTATGAAATTTGGTACAGATAACTCTGACACTACTTCCAACTTAAAAATAAAAACATTTGTCTCAATCGATAAACCCCGGGAGTTTTAATTGAAAAGTCTTACTCATATTTGTACACAGTAGTATCTTTACACTCCAGAGTCGAGTCGACAGTCTGCTGAATAGACTCAACGCGATGAATTAAATCGAAAGTGTGGTAAGACACAACAGTAAAATTAAGGCATCTGTATGGTATAAAACTCATCAACTACCTTGAGATGGGAAGCATTGTTGGAGCTTGAAGAAGAAAAAACTATTGTCTCGTTTCAATAATGCAATGCACGGCCGTATCATATATCAACAAAAACGATGGCAGAATTATATAAATTAGCTATGAATTGATTGACCATCTATCGTATCTCCAGATCTGCTCACAGTGACTTTTGTTTGCTGAACTAAAAAGAATACTCAAAATTCAGCATTAACAACGAAATAATTGCCGCAACTGAAGCTTATTTTGAGACTCAAGAGAAATCCTACTATAAAAATGGCATTTGCTGTTAGCATAATAATAAATATTGGAATGATTAGCTATTGTGTACGTGTGTGCGCGTGCGTGCGTGTGTGTGTGTGACTTGCTGGTACAGCGACTACCTTTTAGCCATTATTATTTTTTGTTATTGAATTTATAAAAAAATAGCCCATCATATATATAGGTAGACTGCTACGTTAGGCCACGTACATCAACTTGCGAATGAATATGCAAATTTGTTGGAGCAATATAGAGCGAACTCGCGCGCATATGCTAGAGGCAAAATTCACCAATATCAGGTGATTCCCGTTCGCCCTCTTGGGGTTCTCTCTCTCTCTCTCTCTCTCTCTCTCTCTCTCTCTCTCTCTCTTCCATATAATCGATTTTATTACATTTAATTTCTTTGGGCATTGCCTTTAATTTAAAATTTGCTTTTGCATTTATCGTAACTCGCACGAATCACGCACGAACATACCGATTACTACACTTATAAAGAGATTCTTAACATTTAGAATTCTGTAGGTCAAGTTTCCCGTGAAAAAATTTAGCATTTGAAATTAAGTTGCGTTGCGCTGCGTACAATACAAATATATTATATATATTTTTATATATTTATATATATATATATATATATATATATATATATAATGTGCATAAGAAAAATATGTGAATATTATTATTCTTTATTCCAATCTAATATATAGTACACGTTTACATAGTTGAAGATTCCGAAAATGATGGCCTAATATGTGAAGATACTACAGTTCCATATTATATTTTATTTGAATTATAAGAAATTCAAAATTGTGCTTTTAAAAATATTTCTTTAAAGCAAATAAATATTTTTCCAATGAAAAATCGAATTTCTGAAAAAACATTTTCAGTTTTCATGCATCAAAAATTTGTTTACTATATCTAAATAAACATTTCCGCATTTTAAATATATAAATTACTTATTTTAAATAAATGGTTTACTAATGGTAAATGAATAAACCGTTTTGTTTAATTTAAATAATATGTATTTAGATATGAAAAATATTAACAAAAAAGGATAATAATAGCGGGAAACCGGTAACCGACATGATGAATATAATACAAATATTAATCTAATGTACGTAAAGGTAATGGTAAACTCGAAAGAGAGAGAGAGAGAGAGAGAGAGAGAGAGAGAGAGAGAGAGAGAGAGAGAGAGTACGCTATATCAACTCTCTCTCTCTCTATTTACCGCTGAATAGAAGGTGCGAAGTACACGGGAGGAGATCGATCTCGCCCAACAAGAAAGAGTCGCGCCGAGTGTATAAGCCAGCGCCTACTAACACATGCCACGTGCTCTCTCTCTCTCTCTCTCTCTCACACACACACACACACTATGTCATTAATTGATTTTACTTTATTGATGAAAATCATTTTACTTTCATCAATAAATTAAGTTAATGGTTTTAACAATCAGTTTCACCAGCGGCCAGTAGATGGCCTTTTGAATCACGAATATCAACTCAGAGTAGTTAACGCTTAAACTATTCAAATCAAGCCAGCTCAGTTGTATGGTCCTATCCAACTTTGGAATTCTTAACCTAAAGAAGGTGTAATATTAGTTGGTATTATTTTTTTTGTTCTTCAGGTTAATCTGACACTACTATCACACCTTATGGATATCTTTTGATTATTGTAAATTTTATTTTCTCTAATGTTGGAAAATCTCTCTCTTTGTCTGTCCGTCTTCTCTTATATAAATGGTTGTTTATGCCAAATCATACTGAACATAATTTGTGATTGCAAATTCTGTTTTTATTTTTATACGTTCTATTAATTTGAAAAGTGGCATGTTAAACAAAAGAAATGATGGCAAAATAGGGTTCTTTACCAACAACCTTGAAACTATGTATATTGCGTGCGCGCGCGCGCGTGTGTGTGTGTGTGTGTAATACATCGTCACTTTTGCATAAGAAGGCAATATCCAGCGTCCGCTTAAAAAATATTTTGGTTTAATTTGAGTTGGCACCAATGGGAGTTTAGTGTTCGGACGATAGAATACAATGTCTGGATGTTTTCGAACGACTTCTAAAGGGAGTATTATATTCCGTTAATAATAATATTATATTCCGTTAGGAGTCGGTAGGAAACGATGCCTAGCTTCCTCGGGACATTTTCTACGCATACTTTCATGATCGGACGATAAAATACGTTGTTCAGGTGTCTTTGGACGATTTCTATGTGGAGTTTCGTGTTTACTTGGTTGAAAACGATGTCCAAGTATTTGGGGACGACTTCTACGGGAAGTTTCGTGTTTGGACGGTAGAAGACGATGTCAATGCATGACGGGACAACTTCTATACAGTGATTCGTATTGGGACATTATAGTCCGATGTCCAAATTTTTTGAAACGATTTCTACGGGGATTATCGTGTTTGGTTGGTGGGATTTTCATATTTGAACGGTAGAATAAAATGTCCAGGAGCCTCGGGATAATTTCTACGACAAGTTGCGTCTTCGGACGGTAGAAGACGAGGGCCAAATATGACGGAACGACTTCTATAAAGAGATTCGTATTCTACCATTCGAACATCCAAACTCCCAGTAGAAACCGTCCCTGGATACCTGGACATGGTATTTTACCTCTCCAACACAAAACTCTCCATATCAGACGTACCGAGATATATTCTATCGTCCGAACATAATATTCTTCGTAAACGTCGTCTCCAGACACTTGGACATCTTTTTCTACCGCTCGAACTCGAAAGTACAATTTTCCCATAGAAGCCGTGTGTAATATACATATATATATATATATATATATATATATATATATATATATATATACTAGCATCCCCCGTCTCGGCTTCGCCCGAGATAATAATTTAACTGATTTCATAAGCAATTCAATAAGTAAAAATTAGTCTACATATACAAATCTATATTTCGATACATAATTAATTGTAATTTACCTATCGTCGATTCTGTATAAAATGCTGCTTCAATGTAGAGTCCACTTCAAAAAGTTAATATTTTGCCGACCATTTTTACAATATATATATATATATATATATATATATATATATATATATATATATATATATATATATATGCATATTAAATACGGCTTTGATGGAGAAAATTGTTCAAGTGTCTCGAGATAACGTTTACAGAGAGTATCATGTTCGGACTATAGGAAATGCTATAAAGTTTTGTGTTGGGGAGGTAGAATACAATTTTCAGGTATCCAGAGACGATTCTTACTGGGCGTGTGCGTGTTACAATGATAGAATATGAATCTCTTCATAGAAGTCGTACTCACATACCTGGACAATATTTCTCACCAACTATACACGAAATTTTCCGTAGAAGTCGTTCCAAAACACCTGGAAATCGTATTCTATCATCCGAGCACAAAACTCCCCGTAGTAGTTGTCCTGACATACCTGTCCCCCCATATATATCGTTTCCTACCAACTAAATACGATAGTCCCAATAGAAGTCGTCCTGAGAAAGCTAACACGGCTTCCTAACGACTAAACACAATACTCCCCGTAGCAGTCTTTCGGAAAAACCTAGATATCATATTTTACCTCCCTTCCCTTGCGAATCCCATAGAAGTTGATTTCCTCATACTTAGACGTCGTTTTCTATCAACTAAATACAATATTCCCCGTAGAAATCGCCGACACCTGGATATCGCATTCTATCATTCAAACATAAAACTCCCAATAGAAATCGGCCTGAGGCAATGGGAACACGAGACTGGTGATGCTAGTGAATTTATAATTACTTTACCCTATCCGTCGTCGGCTCCTAAAAATACTTCCACCCCTTGCAAAGGACCCTGGAAAAATACCGTGTAGGCTATCCCGAAGGAGATAAGGAACGTTACAAAATTAAAGAAAATCTCCAGAGAAACTAAATATAATACAATTGATCAATTTATTAATTAATTGAAAATTACAAAAATAAATATGATGTTTGCCTCAGTTATGAATGGTATTATGTTAAAGAATATATCTTAGAAAATAATTGAAAATGTTCTATGACTGCAGTTCATAATTAGATAACTTCTACGTTCAAATATTTAAATTTCGATAAAATGTATATTTGATAGTCTGATTCAATAATTATATCTATACACATAAAAGAGAATGAATATCTGTATGTATGTATGTTCTTTATAGTTGCCTAAACTACTGCACAGGCACAGATACAGGCGCACGTACGCACACACACACACGTGCGCGCGCGCACACATACACAAAATCTTGAGAAATTTTACATAATTTTGCATAATTAGACTTGTAAATATTTAAATGGATTAGAATACAAACGAGAGTTGAGAAATTTTTTTCATTCTGTTAGAAATGTGTAATATTTGTTATTAAGTTTTTTACTATAATTATTTTGTTTAACATTCTTAACATCATTGAATTGATTTTATTTTGTAATTATAGGTTTTGGATGAGCTTGTTATTTAATAAATAAAAATAATCATTAAGCTATAAAATATATTCAAATTTGGATTGCTGCTATGGGGGCATTGGGTGTACAACTAAGTTTCCAGCGTTTACTTCCATATATGAGATTTATTCCTATAGATATTATGAAACCATGTTTAAAATACATGTTTTTGTTTCATCGCGCATTGTCGAGATAACAATGATTTTTAACATTTTATCTCTGCGCGCGCGTATTTTTGCAACTTCGCTATCGCCCTTGCACTCTATAAAGTCTCTAGGCTATAATTGACTACCAGTCTGCGTTACAATCTGGCAGCTGTTTGAAATAGGAAACCATTACTTTTGAGTTCTCATTCCGTTTTTATGATGTCTCTCTCCTCTATGGAACCAGTCAACGAAAACGCTTACAAGGGTTCCAATCGTCATCATTTATCAAATTAATTTACAATCTCTTGTACCAGAGAAAAAAAGTATTTTTACTTGTGAAGTACTTTAAAACAAAGCACGAAAATATTTAATCAAAGTATGATCGGATAAAGTTTTGATTGACTTTAAAATTCTTATATCAAGATGAAATCAAGTGGCATGGTATTTGTGTCATTTGAATAATTTTTGTCATATTTATCTGTTATATTATTCTTTGAAAGAGTGTGACGCGAGTGTAAAATCTTTTTGTAAGTTTGAAACCACTTTTACATACAGCACCTTCCAAGCCACTCTAACATATTATAATAGGAAAATATATTTCTAATAAATTAAAGAGACTGTATAAATTATTTTTCTAACTTAAATATATTTGTGATAATCAAATTAGAAAAATGAATGTTATAGACAAAGTTCTCCAAATTTTATGGCGACAAGCATTAAAAACTTAGTATATAATAACATATAGATGACGATATATAAAACAATAGAGTTTATTAACATTCCATATGTTTTTGCTTTACAACTAGAATTTTCTGAGCAAATTTATAAATTAAAAAGTACTTGTATCATGTATCATCTGAACAGCGGGATAGATCCCTGACGTATCGACTGTAACTTGGGATTATTATAGTAGCATTGCGTTTTTCTCGATAATTATTAGCTTTACAGCAAAAATAGATAGAACATAAAAAATTCATTTGAATAGGATCTACAACTTTTGTTTGAACAATTTTTTTCTAAATTCAAAATTATTCCATAAAACTTGGTTTTTATCATTTTTACAAAGTTTAGGTGCCTGCTGTTGCCACATCCAGATTAGGTACCGCAACGGACGATTGCTCCACTATTCAGTACATTAAAAGGAATCATTTAAACTAATTTTCGGCTGATGATAAATTGATCACTAAAATATGTCGCTGACTCCTGGACTAATAGTACCTTTTTATACAAAAGCGATGATTTGAGATTTTGGAGACTTTATGTTTTTATTAATATAGACTTTTAGTTATATACAACTTATTTCTTATAATTATTATAATTATAATTATATTAACGTTTTCATTTTTTTATCCTATTTTATCGTGTCCTTTCCCACACAAAGAATTTTTCATCCAGGTACGTAATATCATTATATACTTGATCACAGGCATCGGTTTTGTGCATAAACTATGATTGTCACAGTGTACTTACATTTTCAGTCATTACATAGATATTAAGGACCGTCAAAGAAGATACTCCATATCTGCTATGGGTTTACATTTAAAGATATTGTGTATATATATATATATATATATATATATATATATATATATATATACAGGGTGTTCGAAATGTTTCGGGCCCCCCACTTATAATATAAAGTAAGCATTTGAAAGAAAGTATGAAATATAAAAGTTGTTCAGTTTTGAAGGCTGAACTACATAGTGACCTTCCATTTGTTATTGATTATCATTTTCAAGGTCGTTTGAAGGTCTTCTTCAGTTTTTTAAATAGGGACCCCTATTTTTTATTTGAGCTTCTGAAAAAACACAAAATTTTACATCGAGATATGTATCCACGTTATGGCTCAAAATAACCAACAGAGATTATTTAGGGGTTAAATGACTATTTAGTAGGAGCAAGCCAAGAAATCCTGATTATTAAAAACGTTGAGCGTATCTGACCAATATTAAAGTAATTTGATTTTGTAAGACAAACTTTATGGTGGCGTTAAATTGACATTGCCCTTGATTTTCAAGATCGTTTGAAGATTAACTTTAGTTTTTCAAATTAAACTTCCTAGTTGTAATTTTCCATTTTGCACCAGCGCTAAATTCTGCATTAGGATTGTAAAAGATGTAATTGTCACTGGCGTTCATTCAAATGTTTGATTTCTCTCTTGAATATTTTACGCTGAATCTCAACAGGATAGAGACTGTGGTAAGTGACTTTGTAAATATTTTTCAGGTCAACAGCGGATACTACATACATAGTTAGGTCTACATTTGAATAAGAATTCATTAAAAAAATTCACAATCACCATTGCCTGCTCTCAGACACCAAATCACTAAGAATGATGTTCAGGGCTTACAATGAGGACGTATCAGGATGGATTAAAAAGCCTCATATTGCTCAGACACGGGAGGTCCAGCTAATTAAGGTAACATAATGTATGATCCAGCCAAACAAGGCAAGACCATTGTTGGCCCAGCCAACTAAGGCAAGAACACTAGCGGTCCAGTCAGCTAAGGCAGGACTATCAGCGGCGAAAAGAGAAAACAATGTTATTGAGGAGCAAAGGGTCATAAGATATCATTTGCATCATTACATCGCAAAACTCCATCCTTCTATCAAAATCATCTTCAGATAATTCCTGCATCATCTTTAATTTGAAGGGATGCCATTTGTTGAGTTTCAAAATTTTATGTAAAATGCAGCTCCCTTTTCATGCTATTGTACACAATGTCTGATGCTGCAATGGGGGTCCTCAATAAATGATTGTAATACGTCTATCCTCTTTTCATAATTAGACGATGATTTGAATCTACCTGATTTAGGACGATCTTTAACATCACTTGTCTTTTCAAAACGTCTAATTGTACGAATTACGGTACTTTTTGAAATAGGATTGTTTTCTTTAGCTCTAAATGTTTCACTGAATAAACACTGTACCTGTTGGTAACCTCTCTTGATCATCCTACCCTCGCATCATCAACAAACATATTCTCTCGTTCAGTAAGATCTACCATGTTTCACTAAGATTAAAAGTACAATTATTGAAAATGTACAATTATCTGAATTTCGAAGTAAGAAAACTTCACATAACTAATGAAAACAGAGGAATAAAGAGGAGTAAACAATTATTAATACGTAAATGAACTGATTCCTAAAAAGAATAGTAAGCAAAATCTTCTAAGGTACAAGTAACAATCCTGAAAATACTATAAGTCATGCGTAGAAACTCGTAACCTTTATAAAAAATTATTGCAATAAAAATGGTTCTTCTGAAACGGTCAGATTATTTTTTTCGTTGAAATTAATAGCCCCTAAGTATTCTATGTAGATCATTTCGAGCCATGACGTCGATATTGTACATATCTCCGGACCTAAAATTTAATGCTCCTCCAGAATCCGGAATACAAAATGAGTCCCTTTTTAATAAGCTAAAGATAACTTTTAAATGACCTTGAAAATCAAATTATTTTAATATTGGCCAGATCCGCTCAAAGTTCTTAATAATCGGGATTTCTTGGCTTTCTACTACTAAATAGTCATCTACCCCCTAAATGACCTTTATAGATCATTTTGAGCCATAACGTGGATACATATCCAAATATTGACAGAGAAATAAAATTATCACATAAAGATTTTAGACAAAATAATTTACAGATAGTAAGAGAAACTTTCATTAATAATAGTTATCCAATTGAAAAAAAAAGAACTGGATCTTCAATTAGGTAAGGGTGTTCGGGACCGTCAAATTGCGCTTTACTAACAAAAATTTTTTCAGCTAATATTTTATTTTCAGATTAGTCTACGAGGGTGACTATATACAAGGACAGTCTGACTGTCATTATAATTTTTAATTTTAATTTTTATTATCATTGTGTATTGATATATTAACATTAATTTAGATATGTATTGACATTATTACGTATTGTTTTAGATTGATTTGACTGGACTGTAAGACCAATGAAAAAATATTTATTAATTTACATATCCAGATGTAAAATTATGTAATCTTTCAGAATCTGAAATAAAAATTAGGGGTCCCTATTTAAAAAAACTTAAGATGACCTTCAATGACCTTGAAAATGATAATCAATAACAAATCCAAGGTCACCATTAAGTTCAACCTTCAAAACTGAACAACTTTTGTATTTAATATTTGTTTCCAAGTGCTTACTTTATTTAAAGTGCCGAGTTATTGTCACTACTTTTCATTATGTAAAAGAATTGCACATATATAGTTTTGGACAACAATATTTTAACCCCGGTGCATTATACAAAATGAACTTCAAATAACAAAATTTCCTGATTTTAATATACAAATATTATATTTAAATTATTAAAACCATATGTCGAAACTGTACATGAAAGTTTCGCAAATTCTTGAAATCTAAAAAAAGAAACTGACAACACAAAAAATGAGTATCAACATAAATGTATGAATTTCTCTTGATAACGTTAAAGTGAAAATTGTTGAATTAACATTCATTAAATTAAAAATTTCATATCGTAATTTATCATTAATTATATCTTCATTTGAATGAAAGAAAATATTGAAACTTCATAGTATGGAAAGTAACTAGTATTTTGGATTTTTTATTTTTTAACTACATTTACATATTTATATTATTTCAGTCAAATCTATGTTTATATAGATAGTCGATTATTGAAGAATTTATTAACACGTTATTAAACTCTTTTCGATCGTTCAGTATCTGTGATTTATTAACATATTTTATATATAAAAAGCATTGAATATAAAGGTATTTAATAATGTAAGCTAACTATTAATTTGTACAAAAAAGTTTAAGTATAGTAAAAACACGTCTGACACAAAAAGACTCGACCTGCCAAACAAAGCACTGGAAAAAAAATTTAATCAGCATTATAAATTATCTTGTGTATTATTTCAAAATTACTTGTAACATGAGCACTTTGGTGTGGGCTAGTTCGTGCTCCGGCTCAGCGCGCCTCGGTCCCGATCGCTCAGCACGCCATCGGGTTCTTTTCACCCCACCAAAGGCTATGTTCAATTCGTTTTAACTTGCATAAACAAATGGCTCCGGCTTAACCCGCCTCGGCCCCTAGTCGCTCAACGCGCCACTAGGTTCGTTTGTGCAAGGATATTTGTTTTAATTTTTACGGTGTGTACTGTACTTTGGCCCACGCTCAACACGCCTAGGCCCTTGGTCGCTCAACCCGCCACCAAGTTTGTTCTAGTACACGCGAACCCGCGAAAATCCAATTCTCACTCTCGCTCAACCCGCCAGAGTTTGAATTGAATTTTTATTAAATTTATTTACCATTTTATTTCTTTCGTTGCTGGATTTGAGAAACTGAAATAAGTTTAAATTTTGTTAAATATTAAATAAGTTTATTTAACAAAAAAAAAGAAAATTAACAAAAATTTATAAACAAAAAAAAACTTAATAATAATGACAATAATAAAATAATTAATAATAAAAGGCTCTTAGTTATCAGCCGTTTCTCTAACGCCCGCTTTGTCGCCATTATCCACTGTAACAAAATAAACAAATTATATCATAAAATAATTTATTTCTAATTTAAAATTTACAAAGTTTTAATTATTATTTATTTTGTTTTTCGCGTCTCGCCCCGAGTGTGCGGAAACTTGTCGCCCGCTATCGCGCCGACGACAGGTCCCCCTCGAAAAGCCAGTTTCGAGGTCGCTGGCACACTGAATTTTCGCAGTCAGTGCGGCTCTATTTGAGAATTAGGAGAGAGCGCTCGCTCTCCCCTTACCGCACTGTACCGCGCCGTAGTTTTGGGCAGCGCCGTCGCCGCTCGCGAGAATTCGCGAATTGATTCGCTAATTATCGCTCGCCGCTGCTCTTCGAGCCGCCTGCGGCCAGAGAGCGCTCGCTCATCCTCTCCGCTGCCGGCGCTTTATCCCCGCGCCGCGCCGCGCCACGAAGCCTTCGGCGCTCCCCCTTCGCCGCGCCGCGCCGCTCACGACTTCGCGACTTATTACAAATATTAAAATTTCTGCGCGAGACTATTGTCTCGTCGCATACTTTATACAAGTATAAAATAAGACAGGTATGGTGTGTTTTGTACTTCCTAATTAGACCATATAGTCAATTACATAGAAATATGGAATTCTTAAAAGAATGTGAAAGCTCTTTAAAACTACTTGATACAAAAGTATAAAATAAGGCAAGTATGGTGTATTGGACTTCCTTACCATTTAAAAGCTCTACTCTATAATGTATTGTATTTATATAAATAAAATTTTTCATAATTAGACTTCACAGCCATACATAAATATTCTTCATTCTTAACAAAAAAGTTATTGTCTAAATTAGTAGTAAAATGATATTTCAGAATTATATTCAATTCTTTCTTATTTAATCAATTTTTACATAGTAGAGTATATGTAGAGTAGAGTCCAATTCTTGTAATTATCCTAATTCTGGTTGCTTTAAACAGTTTTTGTCAAAAGTTTTCATTTATTAATTAAATAACCAAACAAAATAAATAAATAAATAAATATATATATATATATATATATATATATATATATATAGATTCCCTAAGAATAAAATGACATATCAGAATTGTATTCCATTATTTTGAATTTGAACAAAAGAAAGTATTAAAATCCATGTTTGCACATCAAATATATGTAAATATACATAGGTCTCAATTCAAGTAGGTTTCAAA
Organism: Sycobia sp. Sy_11; assembly: GCA_018907035.1. Taxonomy (NCBI): domain Eukaryota; kingdom Metazoa; phylum Arthropoda; class Insecta; order Hymenoptera; family Epichrysomallidae; genus Sycobia; species Sycobia sp. Sy_11. The sequence goes on along the minus strand of JACCIC010000198.1, from coordinate 732,396 downwards.
ATTATTACTTACTATTATTAAATAAAAACGTTGCTCATTAAAAGTCTGCCTCTGCACTCACTTATTTAAAAGTTGGGAATACAGTACTATGAAAATATAATTTAAAACTTCTTTTGAGATGTATTTGCAGGCCCAGTGTTGAAAAGTTTTTTAGGAAACAAGAGAATTGTAAATACTAAATTATTTCATTTTTATTTTCAAAATACCTACCCATATGAAATTACACTGGGGAATTGAAAATCGTTTAACATCAGTTTAAATAGCTTGCAATAATCGCAATCATTTATGAAGGAAATTATTTGAAATAATTTTAAAATCACTTGAAAACCAGTTTTCAGCTTCGGTAACTTGTACTTTCCATGAAATCACAAGTAATAGACTCTTATAAGAATACTCAATATTTATTTGACAAAGTAATTGTAAGTTAATGAAGTGATAGATTACATCAAATATAAGATAGTAAAATAAAAAAATTTAAGAAAAATAATGTAAATTTATTTACTGACAATAAATTGTTTTATAAATAACAATATATATATATATATATATATATATTTAAAATTGCTTATTTAAAAATCTTGATGAAAACAAACATTACTGAAATCATCTTTTTTGTTTCATAATTTAACTAGACTTAGCAATAAAAGTTTGAAATATTTACACAATTGATATGTATCGATAGGATGGAATTCTAAACACATTGATGTTGTACTATTAGTATGGAACCTTTAAGTAATTCTAATAATTTTATGTTATTGAATTATGAGCTATTGATCTACTATTTGTTGACTCCAAATCCATATTGATGGTGTGGTAGTAGATTGAAGATTCTTTGATAAAATAAAGCATTAACATTGATAAAAATATTTTAAATTATTCAATGACTTCAAAAAACATTCATAAATATTCAACCTACAATTAATTAATTTTAATTAATTAGATAATCTGCGAACTATAGTTTATTTTGCATACTGTTCTGCAAAAAATACTATTCCTCAATATTTTTTAACCATTTAAATTACCACAAACTTTTCAAAGATGAGCCTACAAGTACATGTGAAAATAATTTTTCTATACATATTTTCATAATACTGTAAGCAACTTTTTTATTGCATAATAATAAGTAATAATTTTGAAACTTACACAAATTAATACTTATGTTTATTTACATATACTTGACTTTGCAAACATGGATTTCAATACTTTCTTTTTTTTTAATTAAAAATAATAGAATACTATTCTGATATAATTTTATTCTTAGAGAATCTATATATATTTATTTTGTTCAGTTATTAATTAATAAATAAGAAGTTTCGACAAAAACTGTTAAGCCAACCTGAATTCTGCAACTTACATGAATTGGTACTCTTACATATTTACATCTACTCGACTATCTAAAAATTGATTTGAATCCTTTCTTTTGTTTAAATTAAAAATAATTAAATATAATCCTGAAATGCCATTTTATTACTATCTTCGGCTGTAACTTTTTTTTTTAAAGAATGAATAATACATACAGGAAAAGGGAGTATGAGGAGTATAGATTTGTTGCATTCTTTGGATTTTGAAAATATAAATTTTTTGGAACAGGGTATTCAAAATAAATATAAGAGGAAAAGTCTTGACAATATTCATACTTTAAGATATTGCAATAATTTAATATTAGAGTCAAATACATTAAATAACATTTATCAATGTTTCTTAATATAAATTTGTGGTTAACATTTAGTTTAGTACCTAATGATGCATTTAAATTGTTCGAAACGTTGGATAAGGCAGGTAAAAAATTTTATAAATTTGATGTTGTGGCCAATTAGGTTGTTCTTTACTTATATTAATTTATTTTTATTTTTTTGTTATACTTTTTTTTGCACTTTTTCTTTCAAATTCTGAGGGGATGATTATAAACTAGCAAAGTTTCACTATCTTTATCATACTAATTTATAAAGACAAAGCGTGTATTTGTTTGTACACGATAACCGGAAAAACTACTGAACCGATTGTTCTGAAATTTGACATATAGATTCTATATTATCTTTGGAAGGACATAGGCTATGTTTTTTCTTGAAAATCATTTTACTTTTAACAATAAATTAAGTTAAGTTTTAATGGTTAGTTTCACCAACTTTGGGATTCGTATCCTAAAGACGGTGTGGCGTTAGTCGGTATTACCTTTTTTGTTCTTCAGGTTAATCTGACACTACTCTCACACCTTATGAATATCTTTTGATTTTTGTATATTTTTGAATTTTTCTCACCTGCAAAAAGGTTCTCTCTCTCTCTGTCTTCTTTTATAAGATGGTTGTATGCCAAATCATACTAAAAATAATTTGCGAAAACAAATTATAAGAATAATTTGATATTTTTTTGAATATTCTATTTTTTTCTATGCAAGAAGAAAATTGTATAATTATTTTGAATCATAAATTATATAGAATGTTCAAATAAAAGCATCAGAATAACCAAATAATTTTTGAAATGGGTTTAAAGTCTATAATTTTCAGATTTTTTTCTTGCTTATTAAATTATCAAACATAAATCAAATTATTTTAATTTTATAAGGGGTTTTCAGTATATATGTAGAGTTGTGGTCTTATCAGTTTTTATTTAAAAAAAATTAAAAAAAAAGAATAAATAAAATTATTTAAATTAACATATATCTATATATACCATTTCATATAGCCAAAAATGTAAATTTCAATATAAATTGTTAGAAGTGGTATCCAATATAAATTGTATTTTGTTTTTTTTACTAATTTACATTTGTGAATTATTAATTATTTACGCAAACAAATTGAAGTTTATTTCTATTGGGGCCCCTCTTTGATACGTCAACAAGTACAACCTCCTTAAAACTATTATTTATTTAACCTATTTAAATCATGACAATATTTCGAAATTTCAAATTCAAATTTTAATGTTAATTTATAATTATAAAAATTGATATATTTAATTTGGCCATTAATTCCATCAGCGATTCTACTATTCTATATGAATTTATACTTTTCTTTATATAAATTAAATTTTCTACTACGTTACTTTGATCAATGTTGTAGTTCTTTTTTTCGAATCTAAAACAAACTTATTTCTTTGGTTTTTTAAAATTATCCGATGGTATTAGGCAGTACAGGGTGCAATTGAAAATTTTATTTTAAAAAAGTGCTACATGTCAAAAAATGACATTTCGTTTTTAAATGTTTTCAATTGTATTAAACTGGTGACTCCAATAATTTTTCTACCATTCAAAAATAGATTTCAAGATTTTTCAATTCTGATGGATTTGACAAACTAGGTGAAGTTAATTTTTGGAACCGAACGTAGATTTTCTTACAATCATATTGATTAAATTGTTATAGTTAAATATATCATATCATGTCATACTTCATATCATAATCATATCATATCTTATCATACTTCATATCATATCATATCATACTAATTTATAAAGACAAAGCCTGTTTTTGTTTGTATACGATAACCGAAAAAACTACTGAACCAATTGTTCTAAAATTTGACATATAGATTCTATATTATCTTGAGAAGAGCACAGGCTATGTTTTTTATTGAAAATCATTTTACTTTCATCAATAAATTGAGTTAATGGTTTTAATCACATTTTGAATCACGAACATCAACTCAAAGTAGTCCACTTAAAGTATTAATACCAGGCTAGCTCAAACGAATGTTCATATCCAACTTTGGGATTCGTATCCTAAAGAAGGTGTGGCATTAGTCGGTATTACCTTTTTTGTTCTTCAGGTTAATCTGACACTACACTCACACTTTATGGATATCTTTTGATTTTTGTAAATTTTATTTTCTCTTACGTTAGACAATCTCTCTCTCTCTCTCTCTCTCTCTCTCTCTCTCTCTCTGTGTCTTTCTTTCTCCTTCTCTTATACATTGGTTCTGTATGCCAAATCATACTGAATATAACTTGTGACGACAATTATATTTTTGTTTTTATACATTATACTAACTTCAGAATTGTGACAAGAGATGTTTTTTTTTTAGTTTGAACAAAAAAATACCCATCGTCTGCTTCAAAAATCTGCTATTCGCAATACCATTTTGCTTGAATTTTAGTTGGCATCATTACGAAAGTATTCACGGTATTTAATTGAAAAAACGAAAATATACGAAATATGTAATATATGTTGTATGTATATTATATTGTACATATTATATATACACATTTTAAATACGGTTTCTACTGAGAAATATTGTATTAGTATGTACGGGCGATTGATTACGATATCCCGTTGCTTCAAGACGATTGATATATCCAGTTGTGTGTTTGGATGATAGAATGCGATGTTCAGGTGTCTCTAGGCGATTTCTACGGGGAATATTATATTTAGTTGATAGAAAACGACGTCCAGACATGAGGAAATCAACTTCTATGGGAAGATTCATGTTGAGACGGTACTCTTTCCGAACGACTTCTACGGCGAGTAATCGTGTTTAGTCGTTAGGAACCCATGCTAGCTTTCTCGAGACGACTTCTACTGGGACTGTCGTGTTTAGTTGGTACGAAACGATGTTTAGGTATGTCGGGACAACTTCTACGAGGAGTTTCGTGTTCAGATGATAGAATGCGATTTTCAAGTGTTTTGGGGCGACTTCTACGGGGAATTTCGTGTTCGGACGGTAGAAGATGATGTCCAGGTATGACGGGACGAATTCTACGGGGAGTATCGTGTTTAGTTAATAGGAAACGAAGTTCAAGTACATCGGGTCAACTTTTACGGGTTTTTTCGTGTTCGAATGATAGAATGCGATTTCCAGATGTTTTGGAACGGCTTCTACGGGGAATGTCAGGTATAGTTAGTGGGAAACGATGTCCAGGTATCTCATTACGACTTCTATGAAGAGATTATTATTCTATCATTCGAACACGCACACTCCCAGTAAGAGTTGTCCCGGGATAACTAGACATTGTATTCTACCTCCCCAACACAAAACTCTCTATAAAATTCATCCCGAGACATTTCCTATAGTCCGAACATGATGCTCTCTGTAAACGTCATCTCGAGACACTTGCACATCTTTTTCTACCGCTCGAACTCGAAAGTACAATTTTTTCCATTGAACCCGTATTTAATATGCATATATATATATATATATATATATATATATATATATATATATATATATATATATGTATATATATATTGTATAAAATGGTCCGCAAAATATGTAAATTATGGTCAATTATTTATAGAAATATAGATTTGTATATATAAGAGTACTTTTTACTTAGATATTATTGAATTGTTTATGAAATTGATTAAATTATTATCTCGGGCAAAACCGAGACAGGGGATGCTAGTATAATTATAATATTATTTCAAAAAGACTATTTAGACTGAAAAAAATTTTTTTCATTTGTTTATTTTATAAAAGTCAACATATATATAATTTTACTTTCTAAATCTATTATTATTATGAAGATACTCAAGCCAGAAACATACTTTTAACCATCTTGATATATAAATATACCTAAAAATATCTTTTAATATAATTATTTTAATTGAAAAAACTATTTTTTATATAGTTTAAATTGAATTTTTTATACTGAAACACTATGTATAATTCTCTTTAAGTTGAAAGAAAAATTTTAAAGTTTAAAGCAAGTATTAATCATAATTAGAATTAAAAATTGTATTTATGACGACTGTTCTGAATTAAATTAATAAATATTTTTATAGGTCTTACAGTCTTTATAATATAACATATTAGCTAAAATAATAACAGTCAGACTATTCTTGTTTATATTCACTCCCATAGAATCTGAAATAAAACTTATTACTAGAATAAATTATATTAAAATTAAAAATAAAAATAAAATAAAATTAATAATACAATAAAAGAAAAATAATAAAAGCAATATTCTATGTTAGCAAAGGACAACCTGACTCCATCCACCACCTCAAATTTAGAATCACTTTGATATCCAACATTTCGAACTGCTATGGTTCATCCTCGGAAACTAAACTAAATTGAAAAACCCAATATGCTACACCTTATCCCCATTTATTAGTATCAAATTTATAGAACCCCCCTTTCTTAACTTAAATGTGAAATACAAATTTTATATTAATAAGGAATGATAAGTGTTGTCCACTTTACTTGACTCTAACATTAAATTTACATTGGGATTCTTCAAAAATTCTTCAAAATATTAATCATAACATGTATTGTAGTATACAAATACTAGAAATGTCACTACATATACATGTATTGATCACATACAAACTTATTTGTTAATTAGTTATCTTTTTTTAAAATACTTTGTGTACTATTCTTACCAATATTTTAACATAACTACAATACAAACATTTTTTTCTATTTTATTTTTTATTTTATATTTTAGTATAACAAACAGTTAACCATTTAATTAGAACTCCGATTTCGCTACAATATAAAAATGATTTGCAATTAGATACTGTGAGCATAAAAATAATGACAAACTTACCATATCTCGTGTTCAGTAAATAAATCTATGTATTTCATTTGTTCAAGAATAGGACGCATTTCTTCGACCTTCTTCTGCACAAATTCCGCCATAATTCTACTTATATATAAATTATTGATCAAACCCTTGATTTCTAATAATTTTATCGTTTAGATACATGATCGTATGATAGAAATAACAAAAATATATGGTTATAGATATGGAGGGTAGAGAGAAGGAGTGGAAACTGCTCGCTTTACATCGAAAAAGTTTATCAAAATTTAGCCGATGATGGTGGTTTAGATTTGTCCGGTAGACGTCGCTGTCTTGGAAATCCCACGATGGTTCTGCATACAACAGAGAGAAAGCAAAAGTCGGAGTAAGAGGAAGAAAAATACAAGAGTAGAGGCAGAGATAAATGGAGATTGCTAGAACCAGAGATGAACGGAGATTTCCAGGGCCAATATAAATCAATGGTTACAAATTGGCGCCACAGTCTACTGTGGTAGGTGTCCGAACAATGTCCGTCTGCGATGTCGATTATCGGTAATTGCAGTGCACTGCTAAAAAATGTCCGAATAGAAAATAATAGAAATAAAATAACACATCTAAGCAGAGATGAATAGAGATTGCCAGGGACATAGGCGCATCTGGTTCCGTCGCAACACGACTAGAAAAAGTTTTTTATAATAAATATTTCTTGAATTTTACTAAATGGAACTACATATACGTAAAAAATAAAGTTAAATAAATAAATATTTGAAAAACTATATATATACTCAAATTTAACAAATATATTCAATTTTTGGTAAAGCTATTCAATATGAACAATTAAATAGCTTTATGAAAAGGTGAAATATATGTATTTGATCATACTTAACGAGTTGTTAAAAATTAATAAACATTTTTTCGATTTTATTAAACGAAGCACAAAGATTTAAATATTAAATTTAAAGGAATAAATCTTTTAATAAAACTATTTATATGTTATAAGTAAATAATTTTTTCAAAAATAGAAAATATTTTTTTGATATATATATATATATATATATATATATATATATATATATATATATATATATATTTATATTTAGTAGTTTTTACTATTTATTTATTACATTTAATATTTAAATCTTTGTGCTTCGTTTAATAAAATTAAATAAATATTTATTAGATGTTATAACTAGCAGGGAATAATCAAATAAATCTCATCCACCCTTTGAGAAAACTATTTCATTCTTTTGAGTAAAGCTTATTTTTTCTCAACAGCAGAACACAAATATTGGGAATTAAATGAATATTTTTTTATATTGAGAAAATATATCCTCAAACCAATAGATTCAAATTTAATATCAGGAAAATAAATTATTCGATTAATTAAATATCTCCTAGATTGTAGTCCAGATTTTCTAGAAAATGGGTGGCTGAAATTGGAAATTAAATAAATATTTTTTTATTTTGAGAAAATATATCCTCAAACCAATAGATTCAAATTTAATAAAAGGAAAATAAATTATTGGATTAATTAAATATCTCCTAGATTGTAGTCCAAATTTTCTAGAAAATAGGTGGCTGAAATTGGAAATTAAATAAATATTTTTTTATCGAAAGAAACTATTTTCTTGAACCAATAACTGAAGATTTTGAATAAAAACATTTATTTATTTGATTCAAGCCGACAAAATTAAGTGAATATATACTTGGATTAAGAATTTCAATACTTCACTCGAGAAATTGAATTTAAAATGAAGAATTCGATTCCTATCTTTAAAACAATAATTACTTGCAATACGTTTTCATTTTTTAGAAACATGAAAATTCAAGTATGCTAAATGTTTAACAGAAGTGCATAGTTTCTTGATTCAAAGCATTATTTTCTTGACTTTAAAAATCAAAAGTTTAAACTAAGCGAATAAGTTCTCGATGAAGGAATTTTTTAGATTCTGGTTTTCCTATTTTAAGCAACTTCTTTCGCAATATAAGAAAATATTTGTTTTAATTGTTACCTCGCCATTCATCTTTCATATTACAATTAACTAGTAACTGCAAGATATGGGAATAATTTATAAGTACAAGATAATATTGGGCAATGTGCATAATGGGCATATCCCTGTTTTTATAATTAATCTATAGAAATGTAAGAAATCAAGAATGCTACCATTTACTTTATCATAACTAATTTTTCTATAGAAGTCAAATAAAACTATCTACATTATATGTGAATGACTTGTTTGATACTCTAAGTTATACCGAGTATTTTTGGTTTCACTAGTTTTAATTCAATTTTTCTAAACTAGGTACAATATAAAAATACTAATTTTACGAATTATAAATATTAAATTAGTATTAGAATATACGTACACACGCGTATATATACATATCATACTCATACTAATTTATAAAGACAAAGCGTGTTTTTGTTTGTACACGATAACCGAAAAAACTACTGAACCGATTGTTCTGAAATTTAACATATAGATTTTATATTATCTAGGGAAGGACATAGGCTATGTTTCTTATTGGAAATCATTTTATTTTCATCAATTAATTCAGTTAATGGTTTTAATAATCAGATCCACTAATGACCACTAGGTGGCGCCTTGAATCACGAACATCAATTCAAAGTAGTCCGTTTAAAGTATTAATACGAGGCCAGTTCAAACAAATGTTCAACAAGTTTGGGATTCGTACCCTAAAGTAGTTGTGACGGTAGTCGGTATTACCTTTTTTGTTCTTCAGGTTAATCTGACACTACACTCAAATTTTATGGATATCTTTTGATTTTATAAATTTTATTTTCTCTTACGTGAGAAAATCTCTCTCTTTCTCTCTCTCGCTCTCTGTCTTTCTTTCCCCTTCTCTTATAAAATGGTTTTGTATGCCAAATCGTACTGAATATAGTTTGTGACGATAAATTATATTTTTGTTTTTCTACATTATATTAACTTCAGAATTGTGACAAGAGACTGTTTTTTTAGTTTGAACAAAAGAAATGATAGCAAAATAGAAACTATGTATATTAATACATAAAATATATAAAAGTATAAAAATATAAAAATATATAAAAAAAATATATAATAATATATAAAAAGGCAATATCCACTGACGGTTTAAAAAATATGCTATTCGCATACGAACATTTTGATCGAATTTAGTTGACAGCACTACTAAAATATTCACGGTATTTAATTGAAAAAACGAAAATATACAAAATCTGTATATATATGTATGTATGTGTATAATATATACATATATAGTATGTATATTACATTGTACATATTATATATACCCATTTTAAATACGGTTTCTACTGAGAAATATTGTATTGGCGTGTACGCGTGGTTCATTACGATATCCCGTTGCCTTAAGACGATTTTAATAGTCAGGTATTATATACACACAATATATGTATGTATATACACACAATTTAGGTGTGTGTTCGGATGATAGGATACGATGTCCAGGTGTCTCTGGGCGATTTCTATGGGGAATATTGTATTTAGTTGATAGAAAACGAGATCCAGATATGAGGAAGTTAACTTCTATGGAAAGATTCGTGTTGGGACGGTAAAATACTACGTGAAGTATTGTGTTTACTCGTTAGGACGCGCTGCTAATTTTCTCGGGACGACTTCTACTGGGACTATCGTGTTTAGTTGGTAGGGAACGATGTTTAGGTATGTCGGGACAACTACGGAGAGTTTCGTGTTCGGACTATGTTTAGAAGACGATGTCCAGTTATGACGGAACGATTTCTACGGGGAGTATTCTGTTTATTTGATAGAAAACGATGTTCAGGTATATCAGGGCAACTTTTACGGAGTTACTATGGGAAGATTTGTGTTGAGATGGTAAAATACGATATTTAGGTCTTTCCGAACGACTTCTATGAAGAGTATTGTGTTTAGTCGCTAGGAAGCGATGCTAACTTTCTCGGGACGACTTTTCACTGGGAATATCGTGTTTAATTGGTAGGAAATGATTTTTAGGTATGTCGGGACAATTTCTACAGGGAGTTTCGTGTTCGAATGATACAATGTGATTTCCAGATAATTTGGAGCGACTTCCACGGGGAGTGTCGTGTATAGTTGGTGGGCAACAATCTCCAGGTATGTGAGTACGACTTCTATGAAGAGATTCGTATTCTATCAGTCTAACAGGCACACTCCCAGTAAGAGTCGTCCCGCGTGTGTTCGGTGTTCGTCCTCTGCAACTGAAAATAGAATCAGTTATCCTAATTCATCCTGGGCCATTCGCCTAATTCTATCGGCATTTCTATGTTTGATCATCACCTCTTTTGCGAAACTGACTACTGCCTTCCAGTTTTCAGAAGATTCCAGCATTATTGATAGATTGCTCTCTGGTCTTATTGGCTTATTGATGGTGTTCATCAAGTGTTCACGTTGTGTTCTAAAACGAGGGCAGCTCACTAATATGTGCTCGGCATCCTCAACCAATGTTGGACAGATGGCGCAACAATCATTATTATCCAGGTGAAAACGGTGGAAATAGTACCTAAAACAACCATGTCCAGTCAGCAACTGGGTTAGGTGGAAATCTAGTTCCCCGTGTTTCCTGTTGACCCATCTTTGTATGTCTGGAAGGATACGATAAGTCCATCGGTCTTTGTCAGAATCGTTCCATCGTTTTTGCCATATTTCTATAGAACGATGACGTTCCACGTTTTTAGCACCTTGTAGAGAATCCACTGCGGCCTTACATATGTTGTGTAGCCTAGCCAGTTCATCTGCAGCTAAATCGAAAGGAAGAATTCTGGCAAGTACCTCAGCAGCGTCGGTGAATACTCTCCTGTAATCACTAATAATACATATACAGGAGCGGCGACGGGTCGCAATGGCCAGCTCGCAATACGATTTAATTTCACATGCATGATGCCAGATTGGCGCTGCATACATGCTGACAGACTTAACAACATAAGCTAATAGCTTCCTCTGGGGTGGGCGTGGACCACCAATGTTAGGCATGAGCCGACACAAGGCAGCTGCAACTCGTTGTGCTTTTTCACCAGATATCTTTAGATGCTCTTTGAAGTTTAACCTGGCATCAAGCTGTACACCCAAGTATCGTAAAGATGGCGCAGAACTAATGCAGCAGCTACCAACTTTAAGAGTAATACTATCTAACTTCTTACGACTGCTGACAAGAACTACTTCTGTCTTGTACTCCTCTAATTGTAGAGCAATCGACTTAATCCATCTATTGATGTTGCTAATTGCCTCATTGGCATTTTCAGTGAGTACATCAAGGGTCTTAGCCGTTACTACTAGTGCGATATCGTCGGCGTAGCCTACACTTAATGAACCAGCCGGTTGTGGAATCCTCAACACGCCATAATACATAATATTCCACAATATAGGTTCCATAACCGAGCCCTGGGGGACTCCCGCAGTAACCTTATGCGATACAATGCCTTCATCCGTTCGGTATAATATTATTCTATTCTCAAAGTAGCTGGCCACGACATTCTGTAGATAACCAAGTACTCCGAACTCTTTAAGAGAATTCATATTAGAAGACCAGCGCGCTGAGTTGAAGGCATTCTTGACATCTAGAGCGACAATGGTACAATACTGTTTAGTGCCACCTTTCTATCTCTTACCACTGATTGCGTTTCTTGCGGTACACACTACCAGTTTAATAGTATCGACTGTTGATTTTGATTTCTGAAATGAAAATTGGCGTGAGGATAAGCCGTGCAATCCTTCAGTGAATGCTTCCAGTCGGTTACATATTATTTTTTCAAATATGTTACCTACCGAATCGAGTATACACAATGGCCTGTATGATGACGGATCATCAAGTGGCTTATTGCCCTTAGGTAACAGGACTAACCTTTGAGTTTTCCAGCAATCAGGAAAAATTCCCTCAAGAAGTCAAGCATTATATACTTTTAGAAATATAGATGGGTTCTTCTGTATCGCAAACTTAATTGCAGCATTAGGGATACCATCAGGGCCACGGTCAGAATTGTCTCTAATCTTGGTGTAAGCATTATGTAGCTCCATTTCTGTTATAGGAGGTATATCGTCCGAGTGTTGCGTGCGCAGTACAGACCCTTGGATGTCATTGGGAAAGAGAGCGGAAACAATCTTATCAATCAATACCGTGCCAGTGGGTTGCATTGGTGCCCTACACAATCGTGCCATGACTGTTTTGTATGGTCGTCTTCATAAGTCATTGTTAGCCTCTGCGCACAGTTCAAGCCAGCATCGACGCTTGCTTGCCTTAATGGCCTTGACAAGCGCTCTTTGTGCTTCTTTAAATAAACTATTAAACGTATCACGATGGGTGCGGGCTCTTTGGACAAGTCTACGTGCGCGATGACATTGCTTGCGCAATTCTGCAATTTCATTTGTCCACCAGTAGACAGATTGACGATGTTTAAATCCTTTCTTAGTCCTAGTCATCGACGCATCGCATGCTTCAGACATATGCTTCATGAGTGAATTTGCCAGATGGCCTGGTGCACCATATTCTAAATGCTCTTCTGATATGATAGTGGCGAACACTTCACGGTCTAGCGATCTGATGTTCCATTTCCGTGTGGGCATCCACTCATTGCACTTGTTCTTTACTTTCTTCTCTACAATCTCGTACAAGATCGCCCTGTGATCACTGTGAGTATAAAGGTCGCTTACTCTCCAGTTAAGGATCCGCTGAATCAAGTCATCACTGGCGAATGTTACATCAAAGACTGATTGTTTATCTCCCCTAATGAAAGTGGAATCAAATCCCTTATTAACCACGTGGAGTTGAAGAGAATTAAGGCCATCAAGCAGCATACTACCTCTGTTATTTGTTGAAGCACTTCCCCAGGCTGTGGACCACGCGTTAAAATCGCCAGCGATTAATAATGGTTTCTTGTCCATGGTCTCATCAACTAATTTAGCTACAAGGATTTGAAACTGCTTGTCCGTCAAACTTGGAGGAGCATATACACTAAAGACGTATATTTCTTGTTTTTTAGCCCAGGAGATCAATTCGCTCCGATGACTAGACTGCTTTAGTATCTGCCTATTTTGACCAATCCAGAGGGCCGCTCTATTGCTTGTGTCACTTATCCAGCGCTGTGGTATGTCCCTGTTACAATATGGTTCGGAGATTACAGCAATGTCTATTCTTAGCTCCTTTATTGTCTGTTTCAGCAGGTCATGGGCCGCTATGCAATGGTTAGTATTCAGTTGGAGTATTCTCATGTTTTATGTCTGTTTAAAAACTCCACAGTGATCGGGCACTTATAGCTGTATGTTGGATGGTTAATCTCCTTTTTTCCTTCACATTTACAGAGTAAACAGCAGGGCTCATTTACACACAGCTTAGATAGATGGTCTTTTCCACCACAGTGCCTGCAAAGATTAGTTCTGTCAGGGCCCGAGCACACGGCCGCTAAATGGCCAGTCTGCCAAAATCTGAAGCAACGTCTTATTTCTATTTTTTTCGAACTCTGCAGCTGACCCATCCGATGCGAACATGCCCTGCACGTAGTAACTCAGCTGCGTGGCTATATGGTACAGACACTACCGCCATCTGAGTACCCCCATAAGCTTGCCGCAAAGAACGAGCAATTAGCACGTTAGTCTCCTTTAATTCGAGGTGTAACTTCAGAGCCTCTAAGACTTCATCCTTTGTAGTAACCACATCTATATCTTTAATCTCCAAAGTAATAAGATTAGTCAGAACCGAAGTGGATGCGCTATGACCAACCTTAGTTTCAACAATGCGAGCCAACTCATGTGCATCTTTGGCTGTCCGTTCTAACTGAAGTACCAGGGCACCGCTTGCATTTCTGCGTATCCTGTTAACTTCATTCTTCACATGAGATAACTCCGTGTCATTGTTTATTTGATGCAGTACCTCCGCGTATGCTACTCCTTCATTGGCCTTAATCAAGATGGAATTAGGTCTATTTCGTCCACTAAGCCTGCGTGCACTAGGTAGTTCTTTATATTTACCTTTGGGCTTCATGCGCTTGATGGTCTGCCATTGATTTTCCTTGGCCTCAGACTTCCTTGTAGGTACTCCAACTGATTCTGATGGTCTCCTTAAGCCCAGTGATGGTTCTTTCGACCTTTTGCTACCTACTGTTTTAGGAGTGGAATCAATCCCTTCGGCTGCGCTTCGTTTGGTATCAGAGCGTAGACTCGGCGTAGTCTGAGTCACCACTTCATGAGTACCGGGCCGGTGATACTGCAATAGATCATCCTCTGCCATACTGATGCATTTGTATGAGGCATTAATAGAACGAGCAAGATCCTTAATGGTCTTGTGCACGTTATGCCTATCTTTCACAAAATCCAACAGTTGGCTGATTTTCTCACTAAGTCGCTCCAGATGATTGTTCCTACACATGATGGAGATTTCTCGATCCGTCATTTCTTGATCCGTCATGACATCTCCCTTAGTACTCAGTGTACTATCTATGATGATGTTTGATTTGCCCTCCCCAGAATCAGAGGGGCTACCACCGACCATAGAGGCTTGCAATCTATCGGAATCGGTGAGAAGATTGACCGGTCTTGCCGGAGTTACTCCCTGGGGTATATCCTTGTTTATACCAAACATTAATCATAATTGGCCTTAAATTCGGGAGGCCCTCCCTATTAGCTTTTTCTGTCCGCCCTGAGTATTTTATTTCCTCAATGCCCTCTACAAATTGTAGTGAGCCATCTTCTATCCGCAACCTGGGGAGGTGCCAGATGGGAGAAAGCAACAAAACTCCACACTGGAGCGCGCGCGTGTGTGTGTGTTGTATAAAATGGTCGGCAAAATATCAACTTTTTGTAGTGTACGCTACATTGAAGCAGCATTTTATACAGAAGCGACGATAGGTAAATTAAGGTCAATTATTTATAGAGATATAGATTTATATATATATAGTACTTTTGACTTAGATGTTATTGAATTGTTTATGAGATCGGTTAAATTATTATCTCGGGCGAAGCCGAGACAGGGGATGCTAGTAAAGATATAATGAATATAATGAGCATTAATGAGTATTGTATGTGCGTATGTGTATACGAGTAAATATATGATAATGCATGAGTTATGTATGTATAGATATGTGCACGTGCGCTCATTCAGGTGTATATGCATACGGATATGCATGTATATGCAGATATGTATATCTACTGCATATACCAACAAATATTTCAAACATAAATAAACATTAAAAAATATAGACATTTAATAAATAAGGAAATATGACAACAACATTTACTATTACATTTGTAAGGTATATATAGATTATAAGTATAAATGTTATAGTTATAAGCAAACATTAACAAATGTAAGCATTTATTAACAACCACAGAACTACTCTAAAAATTTAGCAACAAATCATGTGGATTGCTCCGCACTCAATTAGAATCTCCACATGGCCGAAGCGGCGGTTCGGAGAACTGCTTACCCCGAGCTTTTATAAGCACGAGCGCGCCGGCGAACTTCAGTTTGTAAAACATGCGGTTAGTAAGAATTGTATGAAAAAGAGAGAAATCAGAAATAAAATATTTTTTTTTCCTCAAAGATTTTTATCGAAAGTTTCAAGTGTAATCGCATTTCTCTCTCTGCGTCGGATTGAACATCAATCATTAAATAAAAAGTAAGTGAAACAAAATTTTACTCTTGCGTATACACATTTTTTTGCTTTATTCACTGTCACTACTTCCTATTTCCGAAGAAGTGGCTAGGCTCCTTGTAAGCAGAGGCCGCACATACCTCATTCTCTACAAATTCCCTTGGGGTTTTAGATAGCCAATTAACTTAGAAAATAAGTTTATTGGGCTAAACAGGAGCATGGCACCTTTTTTTACAAGAAAAGCTTTCCACTTCCAAAGGGATTTTAAATCGTTTGGACTAGAGCTTACATAAAATCAGAATAGGTTTCGGTAGGTAATCCTACTCGATTAACTCTCTCATAAAAGAGAAAATAAACAAACTTAAGTTCTTCATTTTAAATTATATTTCTTGAGTAAAGTATTGAAATTTTTAATCCAAGTGTATATTCACTTAATTTGGTCGGCTTGAATCAAATATATAAATTTTTTGATTCCAAAATTTTCAATTATTGGTTCAAGAAAATATTTTCACCTATTTGCTAGAAAATCTTGACAAAAATCTAGGAGATATTTAATTAATCCAAGAATTTATTTTCCTGATTTTAAATTTGAAATTATTGGTTCAAGATAATATTTTCTTTAGATAAGAAAATATTCATTTAATTTCCAATATTTGTATTCTGTTGTTGAGAAAATATAAACTTTATTTTAGTAACTACTCACTTGGTTAAAGTTTATGCGATTACTTGGTTAAAGAAAATATTTTCTTAGTACAGAACAATCGCATAAATTTCTTGAATCAAGTAATATTTACTTTATATTAGAATTTTTGCAGTATATAATTTTAATGAATTATTTCGAAAAATATATTTTTTAAACTAAGAAAATTTTTATTTAATTAATTCGATAATATTGTTCTTTTGATAGTATCAGAAAAATCTTTGACCACAGATTTAATCAATCTATAATTTAAGTATTTTGATCATTTGCAATTCTAACTATTAGATTTTCTAAATTCGATGCATTACTTTTTGTTTTAATATAATAACCTTCTGATTCAAAATTTTGTTTTCTTAGATTAAGAACATATTTATTTATATATGTATTGCGTAACTCTGTTCTATATATACTGTATAAAAACAATTAAATACTAATTTCTAGAAAGTATTAGTTTGATTCTGTAAAGCCGTTTTTAGAGAATCAAAAGTATTGTATTCAAGTATATGATACTAAATTTAAGCAACTCAGGTTTTTCATTTTAATTTTGATCAGCTTGTTTTAAAGAAACGTTTTCTATAAAATGAAAATGCTTATTTTCAGATTATGATGTACTAAATTTAAATAATTAGAACATTATAATTAAATAAATATCAGGTATGTGAATAAGTCTTTCCCGTTTTTTTTCAAATTTTGAGCCTTTATTGTGAAAAAATGGTTACAAATGAATTATTGAAAGTATTGGCCATCGCTAGCTACAACTTTTTCCCATCTTTCTGGCAACATACGAATCCCGTTGCGAAAAAATTCGACCGGTTTGACCTCTATCCAGTCATCCACCCATTTTTTGGCTTCCTCGTAGGAATGGAAGTGCTGGTCAGCCAGGCCATGCGTCATCGATCTGAAGAGATGGTAATCAGACGGAGCAACGTCTGGACTATACGGCGGGTGGGGTAGGACTTCCCATTTGAGCGTTTCTAAGTATGTTTTCACCGGCGGTGCAACATGTGGGCGAGCATTGTCATGTTGCAAAATAACTTTGTCGTGCCTGTCGGAGTATTGTGGCCGTTTTTCTCGCAGTGCGCGGCTCAAACGCATCAATTGTCGTCGATAGACCTCGCCTGTGATCCTTTCATTCGGTTTCAGAAGCTCATAGTAAACCACACCTAGCTGGTCCCACCATATACAGAGCATGAGCTTGGCGCCATGAATATTTGGCTTGGCCGTCGATGATGATGCATGGCCGGGTAGTCCCCATGATTTTCTTCGCTTCGGATTATCGTAACGTATCCACTTTTCATCGCCAGTCACGATACGATGCAGGAAACCCTTTCTTTTATGTCGCTGAAGCAGCTGATCGCAAGTGAAAAAACGCCGTTCGACGTCTCTCAGCTTCAGTTCGTACGGCACCCCATTTCCTTGCTTTTGGATCATTCCCATGGCTTTCAAACGCTTGGAAATGGTTGTTCGGTCAACTCCCAATGCTTCAGCAAGTTCTTCTTGCGTTTGACAAGAATCTTCATCAAGCAAAGTCGCCAATTCTCGATCTTCAAAGATTTGCGGCCGCCCGGAACGCTCCTTGTCTTCCACGTCGAAATCACCGCTTTTGAAGCGTCGAAACCATCCGCGAACACTTGAATCATCGACACAACCTTCTCCATAAGCCTCCTGAAGCAATCGATGCGTCTCGGCAGCAGATTTCTTCAAATTGAACCAATAAAGTGAAACTTCCCGCAAATGACGTCGACTCGGCTCAAATTTCGACATTTTCACGATATCAAAAATTTATGATGCGAAAAAATTTTAACTAATGTGTTAGTATGGAATTGTTGACATATGAATAAGCTTTGATTATGACATATGTAACCATTGAATACTCGCACAGTATTGGTGGCGCCATTTCTTACAAAAAACGGGAAAGACTTATTCACACTCCTAATACGTGTTCTATACGGTCAGGATTAGATGGTAGGATATTTTTTATTGCAAATTTAACAAAAAAAAAAACAAAATGATGGCAACATAGTTAGTTGCATGTATATCGGTAGAATGCCTGCTAGGCCTCGTACAACATGAAACAGTATAAAGGAAAATCGAGGATACATGCAGGTACATGGTATGGCAATACCCACCAACATCGAGTAATCGATGTTAATCCGCTTGTTTTTCTTTTCTCCCCTCCCCTCTCGCTCTCTCATTCTCTCTCTTTCTTTCTCTGTTTTCGCTATACAAGGTAGTTATTTGTCAAATATGATTATATAGGATTCTGATATGATACTCCAAAAATATAAAAAGCAATAATTTTGAAAAAGAAATAATTTTTGAAAAGTTTACAGTCTATAATTATCAGCTTTTTCGAGATCTATTGCATTCGTAAAATAGATCAATTACTGACAGTGTCCATTAACATTGTCTCAAGTTTAAGTTAATTTTTTTAAAGTGTACATATATTTTGTTGCAACTTAATTATTTTAGTTAAATAGAGAAACATTACAAAATTAAATCAAACATACATTTTTTTATTTCCAAGTAAAACGCATGTCATAGAAATAAGTCTATACTGAAAAAAACTTTTATAGATTTAAATAAACGGTTGATTCGCATATCATTAATTAACCATTTATTCAAAATAAGTAATTTATACATTTAAAATACTGAATGTTTAGTTAAATACAGTAAATATTTTTTTGATATATAAGAACTGAGATTTTAAACTATAAAATTCAACTGTAGTATCTTAACTTATTAGACCGTCGTTTTCGTAATCTTCAACGATGTAAACATACACTATATATTATATTGCAATAAATACTAACTATATCATATAAATACTAACTAACTACTACATAATTTTTATTGTAATATATATATATATATATATATATATATATATATATATATATATATATATTATATATAATATATTTGTATTGTACAAAACGCAATGGTAGTCAATGTTCAACGCACACAATCTGCTGTTCAAGCTTTAGGCATCCCGATCAGAATGTTAATTCATAATAATCAGGAACGTTAATAATAATCAGAATTATTATTAGGACTTAATCTTAATAAATAGAGAGTGTTTAACTGTTTAATAAGTCAGTTACATGTACTCTTCAGCACTAAGAATCTTAATTTTAAAAATTACTTACACAACTAAAACATACGTTAAATTTATTTTATACAAAAGTATAGAATAAGACAAGTATGGTGTAATAGAAATTCTAATCATTTAAAAATATTTGTAACGTAACAAATATTTTTTGCTCTTCAAATAAACGTAATGATTCATTTCAAATACATGGTTGTTTCGAAATTACAGAATATTCGTTCCTTTTAAAGTTGTATGTTTTCGTTTCAAATAATAGAATTTAAATGAATGTTTGTTAGATTGAAATAAAAATACTTTTACGAAATTTACGCATTTGCATTTAGACATTTTTTCAGTGTGTAGCACAACGTAAATTATGTTATTAGATAATTAAAATTATGTTTATATAAACTTGTAGTCTTATTGTACAGTATATCACAGAAAATAAAGCAAATTATAAGATATTGACTGCCACCTACATGAATCTAAGAACACAGTAACACATAACAACGAATCAATACAAATTTGTTTTTAAATATTTAGAAGAAATTAATTTTGCAAATTTTCAACTTGGTATTCCATTACACTAACAAAAAATTTGAATTGTGATTACTAAAATATCCCGTAAGCTTCAAATGAATTTTTCTATATAGTTTTACGTGAGACATCTATTGTTTTAATTAATATGGTCCTGATAAATAATGTTTAATTATGCAGTAGTATTATAAAGATAATAAAACTTTAGAACCATATAAGAATGAAATTTCTGTTCAAAAGTTACAATGTGAAATTACAATTTACAATTACAATTTTTTTCTTGGAATTACAATTATTGTAAAAAATTCATTTTGAACAAATTGTCCTTGAAAAGTAATTGTTGATTTTGAATGACATCACGTTGTAATAAATTACTAAATACTAAAGAAAATTATTAAAACTAATTTTCTACTAAACTCTTCCTGGATTAAATAGCATTCAAATTCAAAATATTAAAATAATGTCCATGAGACTTATTTTAATAATAGTTTTGTATTGTATTTTTTCAAGTCTGTGACGATCTTGAGAAGAGATTCATAGAATAATTTTTTAAAATTAATTTCCGTTATTCATTAATAATTGTTTTTTATATTCATATTTGTTTATAATATCTATCTATTGTCTACTACACGAAGGTTTTGATTTTTAGGCCTTTAGAAAAATTTTATTTTACAAAATCTTTAGCAAAGTGTTTGGGTTGTTGAGCATTATTATATTACTCACAGAAAAATCTAGTTACTTTTTGAATTAACAAAAATGAGATTGTATCTGCATATTATATTAGTCGCCTTACTTTAGTATATTGAAATATTGTTTATGTTTTTTGGAGTGCTTATTATAAATATAATGGTGAAAATTTGAAGAAATTTCATTTTTATAGTGAAAACCAAAAGAACACCGTAAAAATCTGGTTTTTCCAAATTATCTTGTAAAATACGAAAAGTTTCAAAAAGGATTGGTAAGAAAAGTTATAGATTTCATCAAAAAACATATTTTTTATTCTACATATTTTTCTGTACCAAGAGTTCCCAAAAAAATATATTCAAACTAACGGAGGATATAGAATAGTCAATGAGAATGTTACGGTGTAGTATAAAAAACGTTTAAAGAAAAAATATATAGATTAAAAAATATGTATTTTGATGAGATTTTGAACTTTTAGTTAAATCATTTAATGGGATTTTTTGTATTTTACGAGATAAGTTAGAAAAACAATATTTTGACTGGGTTTTAATGTGATTTATTATAAAATTGAAATTATCACCAATTTTTACTACCACATGTATAATCAGATTCCTAAAAAACGTATATATAAAAATTTTAACAAAAATCACGTTAGTCAACTAATTGAAAAATTTGGTAGCTGTTTGCTATAAGAGATTTTCTCAGCTTTGATGTTTGCCAGTTTTCCTTAAACTTTCCGTAGGTTTCAAATCTTCGAGCTGCTTGCTAGCAGCTGCGAGCCTATATATATATATATATATATATATATATATATATATATTTATACATGTATCAATAAAATTTCTTTTTGGTCAGTATAAGCTACTCATCTTTAATTACACCCCCGCTACCAGCCTATTCTCTCGACAAGCTTTCCGTTAGCATGCGCCGAAGACAGTCGTCTTCCCCCTCGATCGCACCATCGCACGAGCTCGAAAAACAACATCTGGAATAGCGCACGAAACGGCCAGTACCTCGCTTTGGTCACCAGAGGCCCTCGTTCTCAGTTGAAATTTTTTACTGCAGTCTGGCCCGTAAGCGTCGGCGATCTCCTCTTATTATCTCTGGTAGTAGCTAGTGCAGCTGCAGAGGGCTGATGTGTCATAAAGGGTAGAGGAGGGAACCTTAAGAAATGAAAGCAGGCAATACCAAGCAACATTCGAGCAGATTCGAGACGGGATATTTGGAAACAAATTGAAATAAATGCACATATTCGTGCGTTTGAATTCCTATATACTTGTATATATATATATATATATATATATATATATATATATATATATATATATTGTAACCGTACAAACTATCGGTTCCGTATAGTATTTGAAAACCCAGCGTGTGCGCGGGTGCGAATAAGATACGGTATGTGCCGAAAGAGTGCGCGCGAAGCGCAGTGAGAGAGGGAGCAAGAGAAGCAGCAAGAGACTTTCCTTCTTAGCGCTCCAGCCATTCGGTAGACGCTCGCGTTGTTCGAGTGTGCGAAACTTCTTCCTGATTACGCTTCCTCACGTCCACGCCGAAAGGATAACCGCGCGTGCACCACGCGCCACGGTGAGAGGACGCCGCGCGAAGCGCGCTAACCACGCCAGCTGCGCAAGCTGTGCGAGCCACCATCAGCGAGCGAGAGAGAGAGAGAGAGAGAGAGAAATCGAGAGGACGCCGCGCAACCCGCGCCATATTGAGAGGACGCCGCGCTAGCCGCGCGAGCCACCAATAGCGAGAGCGAGAGGACGTCGCGCCAGCCGTGCGCCCCAACTGCGAGAGGACGCCGTGTCAGCATCTACGTCGGCTAAAGGGCAAGTAGTGTGACATTAGGTTAAATGCTATGTGTGCGCCCGCCGTCGCCGGCGTCGTTTATCCACACCCTCATGCAATTGACTGTGTGTGATATTCCCACGCCCCTCTTCCCTCATCCCCCCGCGTGCGCGGTAGTAATCATGTAATTGCGGTTAAACGTATGTGTATTTAGCGTGTACTTGCATCGCGAAACCCGCTCGCGGTAGGTAACCGTGCCTGTGTATATATTGCGTTCCGTGTTATGTATGTGTCGCATAAATAAAGAGTGTTCGATATACTTTTAGATTCCTCGTGTTTTTATTCCCTACCGTAGTACCTCTTCATTCCCGTAATTTTAGCCGCTACGAGTAACAGCGACAAGACGAGAATCGGGTGATTGCCCGACATGAGTAACCAGGTAAGCATTTAATTATAAGGTTACAATATATATATATATATATATATATATATATATATATGCGTGCACGCGTGCGTGTGTGTGTACACGGAACCAAGCGCACAAATATGTGCATTTATTTTAGTTATTTTATTTATTTTAGTTATTTCAGGTATTAAAACAATAATTTAAATTAATTTTAATTAATTTTAATTAAATACATATACAGATATTTTGAATTTAAATATAAAATATTCTGAACAATTCTACTTCGAATATGACTAAGATATTTCAAGAAAATTCCAATATTATTACACAAAATATTCATGTTTTATAACATCCTTTCTCAGAATGATTGAACGAAAATTAAGAAGTCTGAGTGGTCCTAAATAAAAAATAAATCTGTTTGTAAGAATTATTTTAAAAATAAATTGATATGATGGTTTATAATTTAAACAAAAGAAAACATTGAAATCAATTTTTACATAGTCAGGTAAATGTAAATATGTATGAGTACCAATTCGTGTAAGTTTCAAAATTATTTCTTATTATTAGTCAATAACATTTGATTATTGAAAGTGTGTCTATGCATTCACTTATTTATAATGTGACGTCCCGCACTATATAAACATACTCGTATATAATGACGAGTGCCCACCCGGTTGTATGCACGACGATTTGCTTCCGCGAAAGACCGGTCAATAACTTTCCCCTATTTTTGGCCTAGTCTCTCGACTACTAGCCAGGGATGTGGGGCCGGTGAGCCGAGGTGTACGCGTTTTTAGATGGATACCGAACCTAGGCAGTCTTGGCCGATCTGTAAATCGCGAGTTTACTACCTAATTCGTAATTTGACTTCGTCTATATGCTCCCGTACTAAGATTATTTTCCCCAGTCTTGTCTACTAGGACGAAAGGAGTGGCTTCCGTGTACAGGACTACGAGAGTCCCATCCGTTTAGCCTACTCAACAAAACTACCGGAGCGGCTTCCGTGTACAGGACTGCTAGAGTCCCAGCCGTTTAGCCTACTCAGAAAAATACAGGAGTGGCTTCCGTGCACAGGACTGCTAGAGTTCGATCCGTTTAGCCTACTCAGAAAAATACAGGCGTAGCTTCCGTGTACAGGACTGATGGTGTCCCACCCGTTTAGCCTACTCAGAAAAGTTACAGGAGTGGCTTCCGTGTACAGGACTGCTAGAGTCCCATCCTTTTAGCCTACTCAGAAAAATACAGGAGTGGCTTTCGTGTACAGGACTGCTAGAGTCCCACCAGTTTAGCCTACTCAGAAAAATACAGGAGTGTCTTCCGTGTGCAGGACTGCTAGAGTCCGATCCGTTTAGCCTACTCAAAAAAATTAGTGGAGTTGCTTCCGTGTACAGGACTGCTAGAGTCCCACTCGTTTAACCTACTCAGAAAAATTAGTGGAGTGGCTTCCGTGTACAGGACTGCTAGAGTCCTACCCGTTTAGCCTACTCAGAAAAATACAGGTAACAGATATATATATATATATATATATATATATATATATATATATATCGCAATTAGGTTTAGTGGAGATTACGGACAAATAATGTTAATAAGGATAAACCATGATTATTGTTGGTTACTTACTATTTATTTACTTCTTTGAAGTACTCCTTATACAACGGTATAATATATAAAAAGAAACTAGATATAAGTCGGGTATACAAAGTTAGTTAACACGTACAAGATGAAGTTCGAGAACCACGAAAAATTTCAAAGTCTGAAAAATACGAAATATGTCAAAGGTTAAAAATCGCAAGAAAAAAATCTAGGTCAGAAAAATCCTAAGTCCAAAAATGTCGAAAAAATTCTAAGTCCGAAAAAGTCGAAAAAATGCTAAGTCCGAAAAAGTCGAAACAATTCTAAGTCCGAAAATGTTGGTTCAACATTCATGTGTATATATATACCTATACATATATATATATATATATATATGTATAGGTATATATACATATATATACGCTAACGCTTTTTACATTATTCTTACCCATTATTTCTAAGATGCGAAATGGACCCAAATATTGGTTTGATAATTTTCCGGGTTTGGGACCACTTAATAAAAACACATAATCTCATCTTTCTAAAATTCACTTCGTTGATATTCCGATCATATAGCTTCTTCGACTTTTCTTTAGATGCAATCAAGTTTTCGTACGTAAGCCTTTTTAGGCCTGTCAATCTGACGATTAAGTCCTTAATGTATCCTTGGTAAGTTGGAACTAAATCAGCTTCTCTGAGCGGATCGTTCGACGGCAACCTTGCTAATCTGCCAAACACTACTTCGAAGGGTGTGTGTTTGGTGCTCTACTGTACACAAGTATTATAATTTAGCGTGGCCAGTTCTACCCACTCATCCCATTCACTATCTTTTTCGGTATACTGCTTAAGAAATTCCCCCAGAGCATGGTGGGATCGCTCCAAAGACCCATTAGATTGTGGGTAGAACGCAGTCGTCCTTACTCTTTTTATCCGAAATCTCTTTGCTACTCGCTGCATCAAATTGCTTAAGAAGTCTACCCTGGTCTGTAAGTACAACCGTTGGAGCTCCGAAAACACAAATGCACCTTTTTATGAACACGTCTGCGATCGTGGATGCCAAGGCGTTGGGCAAGGGCACAGCAATGCAATACTTCGAGAGCTGGTCTTGCATGGTTAATATATACTCATTTCCATTCACCGTTTTTGGCAAAGGTCCGACAATATCTAGCGCCATTTTTCAAACGTTGTTCCCGGTGTATCCGTTATTATCATTGGCTGTCTTGTTTTCACTCGTACTAATTTTTTCGGTTGACAGTCGATAAACTGATGTATACGTCTTTGTACGTCTGCTTTAAGGTTCTCCCAGTAGTATTCTTGGCGTATTCTGTTAAATGTCGTTGAAAACCCTCTGTTTCCTCCTATTGGTGAGTTGTGTTTTTCATAAAATATTTCATCTCTTCGTTCTTACTGGACAAACTTCAGATTTCCTTTACAGATTATAATTTTAATACCAGCGTTATGAAATTCGGTTTTATAGATATCTAAAACCTGGGTCCATGTAAGTCCCGCTATTTTCTGCGAATACGCTAAGCTTACTTCACTTATTCCTCTCTCTATTAGAAATGCCCTTAGCATTTTATAAGTTTCTTGCATATTTTCTTTTGTAGTGGTCAAGGATTGAGGCTGATCACCTTTGATGCACATGGCAATAAGGAATTTTCGATTACTTCTTTCCATTGTTTCGTCTGCTTCGATTACTTTCCTCTTATTTACGTGGGCGCGTGTGCACTTGGAGTTTCTTGATTTTATTGTAATTTCAATATCCCGATTTTCATTTTGATTGGGTTCCTTGGCTGATACCCATTTTGGGGGACGCCTTCTTCTTTTCCGATTATGCTCCCCTTTCGTTGTATCACTAACAAATTCTGTATTCTCTAATGGTTTATTATTACCATCACTCTGTATTATGTTCTTGGAAGGTTCAGAAATTATATTTTCATGTGCACCGTTGTACCATTGGGATGGTTCTATTTCTTTAATCTTTTTATCAAAAGTCACCCTTTTCTGCGGGCGGACGCGTAATTCTGACGGATAGCATAACCCTCGGTCTTCTACATCGCGTTTGTAACGGCTTTCTTCGTGTCGTGAGGGTATTTTCTTTAAAACTGTCGCCTTGCCAGGTTTCTCTCGCCAATTAGGTAATATGGTGCTACCCCTGATCTCACGCCAGTTTTCGCATTTTTGCTGGTCTTCCCCTTCACTCTATTTATTATCCTTTTTATTATCCTTGGGTTGACGTAAACGTTGACGCCAGTTAGACGGTTGAGCCTGTACATTGTTATCGTTAATAATTGACGTATCATTTTGTTCCTTGTTACTACAATATCCTTTACCTTTATTTGCCTTTTCTTTTGTAAAGACGCTTAGGCCAGGTTCGATCGTAGTTTTACGTCGTTGCCGACGGTGGGACTGTATATTATTTCTTAAATTATCCAAACTATATGTGTTGTAAGTATCTTTATTTCCGCTTTCTCTTGAAAATTCTGGAGCAATTTCTTTATGCAATTTGGGATCTTGGGCGGCTTTAACTTCTGGTTCTTTATAGAACTGGTCGCTTTTTGCTTGTCCTCTCGTAACTACGTTTAGACCTTTTATCGGATTCCGAGATAGGGCATCAGCGTGTACGTTCGCCTTTCCGGGGTTGTAAACTATGTCGTAGTTATATTCAGAAAGCTTAAATCGCCACTTAATTACTCTGGTATTTAAATCCGCTTTCTTAAACCACAATAAAGGCTGATGATCTGTTATAAGAGTAAAATGTTTTCCATAAATATACGGTCTAAAGTTTGGACTGCATGAAGCATAGCCAGAGCTTCCTTCTCATAAACTTCATATCTGAGTTCGGGTCCGCGTAAGACACGGGACGTATAAGCAATGGGTTAATCTTTACCGATTTTTCCTTGTGACAATATCCCCGCAATGGCGTATCCCGATGCGTCTGTAGTTATTAAAAAGGGTTTATCCATATCGGGAAACTGAAGTACAGGCGCAGTACATAATGCTTGTTTTAACTGTTGAAATCCATTTTCAGCATTATTACTCCAAACGAACGGTTCATTACTTTGGCGAAGTTTCGTCAAAGGCTTTGCTATTTTACCAAAGCCCTTTATAAATCGACGATAGTAGCCGGCGAGACCTATGTTTTTTACGTTTCTAGGGTACGGAAATCTTTCGATCGCTTCTAAGTTTTTAGGGTCCGGCGTAAGTCCTTTTTCGCTAAGTACGTGGCCCAGGTATGCTACTTGCCTTTGCAAAATCTTGCATTTACCGGGTTCTAATTTCCAATTAGCGTTTCGTAATCTCTTCATAACATCATCAAACAACCTTGCGTGTTCGTCTAACGTTTTTGCGTAAATGACAATGTCATCCATATACACGAATACACCGTTCCCAAGAAGCCCCTCTAAGGTGAAATTCATCGCGCTCTGGTATTCAACGCCAGCGTTTTTCAGACCAAAAGGCATTCGGGCAAACTCAAAATGACCATCGAGTGTCGAAAACGCTGTTTTATGCATATCCTCTGGGCACATTGGGATTTGATGGAACCCAGATATACAGTCCATTACTCTATAATATTTCGCCGAGTCTTATCATTCAATGCTCTAAAGTCGACCACCACCCTCCATCTAGGTTTATTATCTGCTAGGCTCTTCTTTGGAACAACCCATAGAGCTGAGGAGTAACTGCTCCTAGAATGTCATATTATTCCCTTTGTTAATAGATTTCCAACCTGTGTGTTTACTTCTTCCTTTAAAATGTGGGGTAATCGATACTGACGCGTAAAAACAGGTATATCGTTTATTGTGGGGATTTTGTGAGAAACGACCTTCGTCGTCGATAATTCGTCTCCTTCCAAATAAAAACGGTCTTCATTCCATCGCAGTAAATCAGAGGCTTGGTTATATTCTGTTTCCCCTAGTTTAGATATTTCTGTTATCTCGATGATTTTTTCAATTCGATCGGTACTAGTAGACGCCTTTGTAGTGTAATCAGATACCATGAATAAATCTTTATGTTCATCGCAACTAATATTACAATCATTCAGCGAGGTTCCATCGAGTTGCCACCACATCTTAAAACCCTCGAAATCTGGTTTATATGTATGTAACATACATACATATATATATACATAGATATATATACAGACATACATATATAGAGAGACATATATACATATATACATACACATAGATACACATATATACACATATTGTACCTCGAACTTCACCTGGTGCGCGTCGTAAATAAGAGGAGGGGACGGAGTGAGTTAAGCGGAGAAGAATAACGCCAGCAAAAGGGAATTTGCTCTTCGGATTGGGGTCTTCATTTCCTTTTCCATATATATGCGTGTATATATTGTGATGCGGCGAATTACGACCACCCAGAAAAAAAATTAAAATTTTATTGGGATTAAAATCGTTCGCGCACACACATAAAAAAATTTTTATCTTCACCTACTTACCTCTATTTCCTCAGAGGAGGTCCCGCAAGCCTGAAAAGGGGGAGGAAATGTATCGGGAAAGAAAATGTTCCTCCGATATCAGTTTCACTCAAGAGTTTTATTTAGTCCGATCGTTTCCGCGGTTACACAAATACTACGATAACGCACTTATACAATGCCCGGTTCACGTGCTCCGATACCCCCCCCCCCCCGACCGCGATCCGTGCCCCGACGCGCCCACCTAACTTGAACTACTTCGAGGGAGAGGGGAAGGGGGGAAGGAAAGGGGAACACCAAAAAGGAAAAAAAAGCCCCGGGACGGGCTGAAACTCCGGAAACGGTCGATAGCCTGTACGAGGCCAGTGGGCGTGCCACCTCTCTTCCGAGCCCTGAGTGGTGATGTGTCCACATCTGGCTTATTCCTAAAAGAATAAGTGTAGGGTTAAGGGATAGCTCCACCACTGGTCTGGTGTAACTACCAGGGAACAGGGAAGGGAAGGGTCAAGGAAAACGAAACGTCTCGTGACGAACCTAAGAGCCGAGCCTGGGACTGACAACGTCGCGAGGGAAGGGAATGTATCCCTTTAGTTACGACACGTGCACCTTCGCGTTTCGCCGACTCGAGCCCGTCTCGAGCACGTCAACCGTCGGGGAAAGCTGATCGGAAATTCGAAAGGGGCCCTCGTACCTAGGAGACAATTTAGAGTAGAACCTCTGGGTCCCACTTGATAACACGCGTATCCTGTGCAACACTTGGTCTCCCACCCTGAAATTCACATCTCATCTACCCCGATTATAGTACCTCTCTTGAGTGGCCCGCGCCCCGACGATGTGGCGGACGGCAAGGTCGTCTAATCGCCGCATACGATCCTTCCATACCTCGGGGTCGATCCTCGAAACTAAATTGTGTCCCTCAACCTCTCTTCTCAAGCTTTTGACCGGTTGCGGATGCCGGCTGAAATTTAAAAACGCTGGTGACACTCTAGTTGATGTTTGCGTCGCTGTATTCATGGCGTGACGTAGTTCGCACAGGTGCAGGTCCCAGTTGCGATATCCTCACACGGTTCGAATGCAGCAATTTCTTCGAACTCATTTTCGAACATCCGGGACAACGCGTCCGGGACGTGGTGAATCGCTCCGCGCCTATGTACTATCTCAAAATCCCTTTGCTGCATCTCTAAGGCCCAGCGGGACAGGCGGCCAGTAGGTTTTTTCAGATTGGGGAGCCAACGAAGTACGCTGTGGTCCGTAGTTGCCGTGAACTTATAGCCTTCCAGGTATGGTCTCCATTTCTTGATTGACCACAGCAACGCCAAGCACTCTTTCTCTGAGGTCGTATAATTTCGCTCAGCGGCGGTCAACACTGGATTGACGTATACTATCGGATGCTCGCCATCCTCTCCCTCTTGCGTCAGTACTGCCCGGATCGCGTAGTGGCTCGCATCGCACTGCACCGAGAATGGCTTCGAAAAATCCGACCGTGCGAGCACTGGCGCGGTCGTCAACGCCTCCTTGAGTTTGTTGAATGCCTCTTCTTGATCTGTGTCCCAGGTCCATGGTTGGCCCTTCCGTAATAACTTAACTAACGGGATTTTCAATTCCGTATCTTTATCAATGAACCTTGAGTACCAGCCAACCATGCCTAGGAACCGGCGCAGTTGCTTCACGGTCCTCGGGGCTGGATACTCTAGCAATGGTCTTACTTTCTCTTGGTCCGGTCTGAGACCTTTACGGTCCAACAGGAAACCGAGGTACGCCACTTGAGAACAGCAAAACTCACACTTCTTCCTATTTACGGATAGTCCTGCACCTCTCAGTCGTTCCAACACGCGCTTTAGCCAGGCCATGTGGTCCTCAAATGATTCTGTCGCGACGATAATGGTCCAGGTACCCAAATACATTGGGTTCATACTCTGGTCCGAACAGTGCGTCGATGAGCCGCTGGAAGGTCATGGGCCGTTCGTCAGGCCGATCGGCATTCTGGTGAGACCTGATCCGGGTACTGCGAAGGTCGTGAACTTCCTGCTCTTTGCGTCTATTGGTATCTGGAAGTACACTTCCTTTAGGTCTACCTTCGATAAGTATCTGGTCTTACGCAGCTTATCCAAGATAGAATCCATACTATGTAACGGATAGGCGTCCTTGACGGTGACAGCGTTCAGGTCTCTGTAGTCCACAAAGAAACGGAACAAACCGTCGGACTTTTTCACGATAACAGGCGCGCTGCTCCACTTACTGGCCGAGCGCTCGATCACTCCTTTCTCGAACATCTTCTTCACTTCATCTTGTGCTACTTGCATCATCATCGGCGACATGCGTCTCGGCCGGTGATTGATTGGAACCGCGTCCTGTACCTCTATTCTATGTTCGGTCAGGGTAGTCGCTCCCAATCGTTCAGCGGCCTCGGGCAACAACTTACTGACGAGGTCCTCGACTAAGGTCCTTTGGTCCTCGCTGGCTTCGACGATACCCGCGCATTCGGCCGATATGGCTAACTCTTCCTCATCCGCTTCTTGTCCCGTGCGACTCAACTCTCTCCACCTACCGCCTCGTATACACCACTGTCCAGGTCCAACACGGGCTTCGACTTCTCAAATCTGGCAAAAGTCCATGCCCAAAATAATGTCATGGTCCAGGAAACTCGCGGCTTTGACTGATAACCATCCGACAACTCCATCCACTTCTATTATTAGAGGTAGCTCGCCTAGCATGGTCGTCCCTCCGCCGAAGGCACTCTTCAGCCTCGGATGCTTCTCGCGCATCTATCGTTGGTTGGGGCAGTCTTACGATACGCGGTCTTTCCTCTGCATACCACTTCGCTCCCTCGGTCTGACGCTCCCTCGGGGACTCCCCGATCTGTACTTGACTTATTCAACAGTCCTCAATCTCACTACACTCTCGCCTCTCATACCGGACTCCGGTGTTCTCCTTCCGTACATTTCGCTCCAACCTCGTATGCTCCACCTGATCTGTTGCCTTGCACGCCGGCTTCTTTGGTTCCCGCTTGACTTGCGGCTAGGCGTCACCGCTTAGTGGCTCCTTTTTCTTTGGGATGGCTCCCTTGGACTCCGGCATGGGGTTCGGTCCTAACGGCGTCCCGAAGGTGAACGGGGGGTGGTGGGACTGTTGCGTCCCCCCGTCCTCTCGTTTCCCAACTTCGTACAGATGGGGGCGCAATCAGGGCAGTCACGGATTGTAACTCCCTCTCGGCCGCACCACTGGCACGACAGCGTGCTTCTCCGACTGCTCGGGCAGTCGGAGGCATAATGGCCGCGTTGATGGCACCGGTAGCATGAGATGCACGGACAGTTCGCCGCCCGCTGTCCTACTGCTCTACAGTGGAAGCACGACCCATAGAACCGTCCGTCTTCCCTGTCACGCGCTGGCGGCGAACTTCTCCGAGTCTCCTCGCGACCACGATTCTGCTCTCGTTATCTTCGAAACGGCGACTCGGACGTTGTGGCGATCGGATTCTTGGCTGCCCCGCTTCTCAACTTCTTGGCCGCTGTCACGGTACATTGGGAGATGGCCGCCTCACGGCTGCAGCATAGCTTTGCGGTCTCTCCGATTCGGTCGTTGCCATCGCTCTCGGCGTCTGGGTCTCTACAGGTCCCTCCACGGCCGCTACCTCTCTGACCTTGGCTTTCGCTCCTTTGGTGCTCCGCCGAGTCTCCTTACTATATCCCTCGCTATCGGTCGACTCAGTCCTTCGGCCTTTATCACTCTGCGTGATGGCCACGACCTTCGTCGCCTTGGCCTTAGCTACGGCGGGAGCAGGACTGCGAAGTCTCATCTTTTCCTTCGCGGGTGGTGCGCACCACCTGTTTTGGAGCTCCATGGTTCGCTCTATCTCGAGGCCATAGCGTGTTAATTCTGTAAAGTTGTTGAACGCACTTATACAATGCCCGGTCCACGTGCTACGACACCCCCCCCCCCCCCCCCGACTGCGATCCACGCCCCGACGCGCCCACCGAACTTGAACTACTACGAGGGAGAGGGGAAGGGCAAAAGGAAAGGGGAACACCAAAAAGAAAACAAAGGAAGGAAAGAACAGCGACAAAAACACAAACCACGATGACGCTCACTGGGTGCGCGCGGTCCTCCGATCCTGGCGTCCACGGGCTTGCCGTCGGTGCCGGCGTTACGCGTCGTCGAGGATGAAGGCGGCGCCGGCGCTGCGAGGGCCGTTCGAACTCGTCTTGAAACTGCTGCCTCCGATGGCTTTCTCCCCGTTAACTCTTCCCGTTATCTCCTCTTCTCGCCCAGCTCACGATGAATCTAAGCCGGAACGCCTCTTCAAAGGCCGCCCAGCTACTGGTCTCCGCCCGTATGGGTCGATACCACTGCTTAGCATCTCCCTTCAAGGTACTGGGGATCGCCCAGATTAATTCGCTCTCTTGATACCCTGTCCTTCAAGATTCTGGCTGGCGAACGCTATCCGTAGCCACGGCTACTCCCGTGTGGACACACACGGGGGCGACGTTGGCCTCACTGTGTCCCGTTCTAGGCTAGTCCCGGACGACAGTCTCGGACAGTATTTCCGGTCCGTTTGGTCGGCAGGCGTTCTCGCATCACGGTCGGTCCGTATTCTGCGGCTCTGCTTTCGGTCCGACCTGCTTTGCTGGTCCCAGGTCTGGGAGTCGGTGCACACATGGTTTGCGTCGTCATCGACCTCTCCCCTGACGCGAAAGCCAGATACGTTGAGGGCGATGCTTCTACCATCGCCTGGAGTGGATGGAGGATACGCGTCTGGAGTGGAATGCTACGGCGTCGACACTGTTGGTCGAACTGCGTCAGGATTGATCGACGTTCGATCTCGTCCTGTAGCCGTAGTCGCTCTTCTTCATTGCGTTCCATAGCCATCTGGAGTATGTGGTCCATTTGTAAGTTTGCCACACGTTTTTGGTCTTCCAGACGGCGCAACGAACCCGACTGGTCTGCCAGGCTGACCGTTGACACCATCCTCGGGTTGATCGAGACCGGTTGGGAGACTGACCTCGGTATGGTGTTCCCCGCCGTGGTGTACTTTGGCGTGGTGGTGGTGCACGTCGTCGCGGTGTCCGTCACAGACCTGCCCGGAATCTGCGCGGCCATGGGCGGCGAGGTTCGTAGACTCTCGAACGGATTCACTCCTACCGTCGTCGGCGGGGTCGCCCGTCCTGGAATATCCAGCTCGTCCAGGGTGGTCATTGGGCGTCCACGCCCACGTGCTGTCCATCTACGGCGCTTATCGACGAGAGAATCATCCTTGACTCGGATCTGGTCAACCCCGCGCGTAGGCGACGAGTCCCGATCTTCCTCGTCCTCCGTGGTCCAGGATATTTCCAAAGATGGCTCTTGGTTACGAAGCTCGGCCCTCAGAAGGTGTCTCCGTAGTGTATGACGATCACCGTGCGTACTTGCACCTAGCGAACTTAAGATAGCCTTCAGCTGGTCCTGGTCCAGACCGCGAATCCGACCGTACATCGTCCAGGCCCCATCGTACTGGTCCATAAACAGCTCCAAAGACGCGTTGCTCGTGTCGCTCTTCACGGACGCCATGGTCACTTCTAGAGATTCTGCCTCGTCTATTCGCTCCTGTGTACGATTGCCCTGTTCGAAACGCGATCTGCTTTGCCGTCCGCAATCGTCAAACGGAGGCGGGCTAGCGGACGAAAAACGGGGGTGCACGTGTGTGGGAGCGAAAAGGGGGTAGGGGGCCGAATCGGGTGCCAGAGGGATCGTGAAACAGCAATTTATTCAATTATATATTTATAAATTTAAAATTAATCTGGCGATTATCTTATTCTTTAGTATCTAGAAGGGATCGAATGAGAGAGAAAAACAAATTCGACGGGTAAACTTTCAACTATCGGCTTTGCAATACCGTTGATGCTATCTCGTCTAGATATTCCGATCTCTTCCGTATTCTGATTCAATCTTCTTGCAAAATTCCACCCGATTGTAGATTTTCAGATTTAATTCTGGTTTATCTTCCTGAAAAAGGAACAACGCGAGGTGCCTGGTAAGCGATCGGGATTACCCGATGGGCATAATCAAAGATATAGATATATATATATAGATTTATAATAATATGTGACGATCATTGGGTCACATCAATCAATAGTGATTTGTTCTTATAACATATAATGAGATCAATCAATGTACCTCAATCGACAGTTAAGTTAGGACTACCATGCCCCAGGCTCGTTTCCCGATTCGGGCGCCCCTCTGAGGGTCGGTCGAGCTCTACAGATTCTATTGTAGGATGTAAGGCCCCCGGGCGACCAAGGCCGTAATCCATTCGAAATGGTTTGGATCTCTCTATCGAAATCTCGGCGCTCTGGCGCAATATGACGAGATACCCGTTCTACGGTTTACTATCTATCGAGTTTCGATATACATTTCTCATCAAATTATCGCGTAATGCCCGTAAATCTCCCTTGAATTCGAAAAGAAACAAAAATTTTAATTCCCACTATCTAATTCAAAAATCGATATACAGAAAGTATACGAATCTGCTATTTTCCAAATGTCTGAAATTATATAAATAAGTTAATTTATAAAAATTGGTGCTAACTTTCAAACCTCAATTTTACGCAAAAAAAATTGCTTCTTAAATTCAATACTCTCGTAAAATTTTTAAGTATTCAAGCATATAATTGATTTTACGAAGGTATTTAAAACGATAATTTGATTACTTTGAAAGTATTATATAAATTTTTATTATCTATGTAATTTATTTTTCTATAATTAAGCAATAACTGTGAACCAAACCGCTGAGACAACCTTTTCCTAATCTAAGTAAGTAGTCAACATAAACCACCTATTAGAATATTCTGTTTCGTTTTCTGTAGCAATTATATAAATTAAATTATTATGGGCTAACAAATCCAAACAATAATAATAATTGTACAAATTATGCTACAATTGTGGTCTGCGGAACATATTTGTAATTTATCTGGTTTTAGGTTTCTAGCATTTCTATCCATTACCATAACTTAATGATAATTGTACCTTTTAGTAACTCGAATACTAGCGATACAAAGTTACCAACACAAAAGTAATCTTATAATAAATTTATAAACTATTTACTTATAGTATTTAATTTGCTTTCACTATGTAAATCCAAAAAAAATCGATCTCCAATTTATTTCGGCCCAATTCAAAAAATGTGAATTTCACCTTTGTTTGGAAATAATTAAAAATAACGATACCCCTTCATCGTAGATTATATGAATCAATTATTATGTGTAACTATAATGCAAAATAATCTCTCTTAAGAGATGGCAACTGCATAGACAACAAAAAAATTACTATAGTACCAAAAAAAAATTTTGTCGGGTTCCTGCAGGATAAACTTAAAGTTTGTTTGAGAAAATGTTAATACTATTATATAATTCCATTAATTTTTATGTTTAGTTCAATAAATTATTTGCATTGTTTATTAGCCTTAATACAATTTGTAGAATATAATTAAAAAAAAAAGTACGGCAAAAGCTTTGATTATTAAGGTAATCCTTAAATCATTATTTAAATTGTACTGGTTAACTAAGATTTTTTTTCCTTGAGTTTGATTTTACTTCTTGATTTTCAATTGATTAGCCAGAAGTAATGCTATAAATCAAATATATTATAAAGCTCCTTAACAAAATCTAATTTCAAGATTTGATTAGAATTTATGAAATAATTTTTAATTAAATGAGAAAAGTGCCAGTACCGACAATTATGTGTGAATTATCATGTATAATAAGGATCACAATTTTTCGTAAGTTTATGTGTAATTCAATAGAGAAATAGCAAATTTATTTAATGTAAAATTTATCCTATAAATTTCCTCATTCGTATATGGAAATTTATAAAATTTTTAATAAATCACGTTAAAGCTTGTATTTTACTTAACTCCTAATGTGTTACTTTCCATTTCTATCTAAATCTTAATTTTTATAGACTACTCCGACTGTCGATTATAAAAAAAACGAAATAATCTGTACCATCATATAGTTCATTTAGAAAATAAAAGGAAAATTTCTATAATGCATCGCCGAATAAGAAAATATTTTTTTTTTTGGCAAAATGGACATCCGTGTTTAACAACAGTGCGACGGCCAAAAACATGGCCGCGCAAATTCATTCCGAACAAAGAATTTATTATACACGTTAAAATTTAAATACTTATGATGGTGTTACATCTAATTTAGTGGATGTATTTTACATACATACACGGACTTAGATGTATAAACACCAAAAGAAAAAATTACGAATATCATTAGAAATAATATATTAAATATATTATTTCTACAATTAGAAAATTAAAACTCGCGTATACACCGAATAAACACCGAAAACCGGGCAAAGGTCGCGGCGACTACTGGAGAAGGTAGTCGTCGTAACTGCCGAAACTCGAACGAATAGAGAGAGAACGCGATACCTAGTCTCTCTCTCTACCACTAAGTTAAGTACAGAGTATGCCGTAGAGGGGATACACCTCGCGCGGCAAGAGAGAGCGCGTTCAATGTATTAGACCGGCGGCCGCTATCCCCTCTAATACATGCCGCACGCACACTACTACACGCTCTCACTGAGCAGCCTGAGCCACAACGAATGTAGCGAATGCGCGAATACCAGCATATACAACGGGTGTCCGAAAACGAATGCACCCGCTGTATTTAATTAAATTAATTAAAACAAAAGATTTAATGTACGCATGATGTATAAATATATGTATATAAATATTTAAACTTGTGTACATGTATATTATTACTGTGCGCAGCACACCGGCTACAAATAATAACGAAATATAAAATAATAATTGTTATAATTATTATTGAGTATTATAATTATTATTGATTATTATAATTATTGTTGATTATTATTGTTATTATTATAATTATTATTATAATTATTATAATTCGGCGCCTCGTCCGAAATTAACCGAGCGGCGACGGAATTATCCGATTATTTTATTATAAAAGGGCCTGCAAAAGGCAAAATCGGCAGTTCGCCCGGTGAACCAACTGCCCCGAAGTTGTTTCACACGAACTCCTCCCGGAGATATAAACTGTCCAGAGCTCAGAAATTCCTGACTGAATATCGTTTCGAAATTATTAGCTTGATCTCTGTTGCGAGGCGCTCCTCAAAAGACAGACGGTTAATAATTTACCTTTCCTAAGTAAACGTGATCCTGGTTGCGAGGCGCTCCTCAAAAGACCAGCAGTTTACTTATCCTGACTAGAAATTCTCCCCTTAACTCTTGATCCTGGTTGCGAGGCGCTCCTCAAAAGACCAGCGGAGTTAAGTTTTCCTTATTCCTTTTATTCCACTTAAAATCTACCTGTCTCGGTTCATTAAATCCCCGCGTGGAAAATCACACCAGGTATTCGTGCGGTAATTAGCGCCGAATATTAGAGGCATTGCGGAAAATAGCGCAAAATTAACTGTAATAAAAATATAGATCTAGCGATAAATTATTATTATTAATTATTTTTTTGGTGTTTATATTTATTTGTTTCAGAATCCTGTAAATAGAGGAATTGGACTAGTTTTTTTTAGATAAATAAATTAATTTTTGTTATAGAAAAATTTATACTGTGTTCGTGTAATATTATTTTCCTGCAATCGCTGCCCGATCCTGAAAAACTTCCTCCTCTCTCAAAACTACCCTGGGAAGATACCGCGTAGGCTATCCCGAGGGGGATAGGAACGTTACAACAGTAATTTCACATACTGAAACGACTGTCACCATATATACATAATTTTTTCACCAAAGCGAATAGCTTCGAATTTTCAATAATAAAAATTTTTTATAAGATTTAGTCCAAAAATAGATTGTAAATAAATATTGGTTTAAACTATACATTTTGTCAGAAATTCTCAAGAAAATTTCATTCAAAATTAAGTAAATGCATGAATACATACATAATAGTGCTAAATTATTGACCCAATAAATCACCGTTTAATTATATTATTTTGTTAACGTAAATAACTGATGTCGAACAACCTTTAATATTTTCCCTGGTATTTCATTAATATTTATTAATTCATTGTCAAAATACTCATTGCATTCACAGCAAATTTAATGCTATTTATTTTTCCATCATGAGAGCTTGTTTGTTGAAAAATTGAATTGTATTAATTTCAAGCAACATGTAAATTACGTACAATATAATTTCATGTCAAATAAAGTTAGTTTAATTTACAAAAAAAAATTCAAGTAAAAATAAAGAAATTCATATCTCACTTTAATGGAAAATTTGCAAAATTTTTAAAATAAAAAAAATTATGTGATTGCTGCCAAATGAAATTTAATTCAATCAAAATTTAGTAATCATTTAAATTTAACATAAATTTGCTCTCGCAATCTTAGGTGAAAATTCAAGAAATAATACTAAGAAATCAATACGTCAGATATAAATTTACAAGATACGCTGTACACATAAATTTATTAAATAAAAAAAAAAAATTCAATTTAAATCCCTTAATTCGTATTATAAATGACTCGTGATGTATTGATCAATTTTCTCTACATCTCAGTTATTTATTTTTAATAATTCTTAAATAATTACCATAATCTTTAGTAATATGTAATTAATTGAGGCAAAGTCTCTCTATACATTTATATAGAAATTTATTATAATTTAAATTATATCCAATCCTAAATGTCAATAAGTTAGATAAAAAAAATTTATTTCGATAACTTTATTTCAGAGCATTCTCTGAATGGTGAAGAAAATAACCTTTATAATGATTTTGATTAAATTCGTGATGAGAAATTGCAATTTAATATATAACTAATTTAAAACCAATAACAAAGAAAAAAAGTTTTATTTTGAATGAACATCTAAAGTAAGCCTCAATGAATACCATCAAGAGATAGTTATGATTGGCAAAAATTTAAAGAAATTGAATTATTTTTCGTACATCTGTAAATAACACTAGAGTGCAATCAGTAAGTAATGTTGTATATACAAACCTTATCCCTAAATCTATCACTAATATCAACAAATTCGAGAAACACAAATTAATAATCTGACTGTCTGAATAAAATCCCAGGAACTAAATAATCATTTCAATTTAAATTAAAATAATAAATAGTATATTAATTCAGAAAAATTCACTACTATCCACTTAATTTTCCGTATGATTTTAAAGTCAACCATGATACTTCTATACATGTAGTCGCGTATTGATATAAACTATTTTCAAAAGTTTTAGAATTACTAGAAAGTATTCATATTTAATATCATTTAATAACATTTAAAATCTAGTGTTATTGCATAATTATTTATTATTGATATTTAATTGAATATCCTTTAAGATAATTATTAATTTTTTTTTTAATTAACATCTTTTGCTTTAATCAGCATTTCTGGTTTTGATATTTGATTCTAAAAAAGTAGGAAATTGTATATTGTAAAATTTTAAAGGACTTGCGGAAATATTAAAGATTTAAATAATTACTAAAGATTATTTGGAATTTAAACTTATAAACAATTTTT
This sequence comes from Sycobia sp. Sy_11, assembly GCA_018907035.1. Classification (NCBI taxonomy): domain Eukaryota; kingdom Metazoa; phylum Arthropoda; class Insecta; order Hymenoptera; family Epichrysomallidae; genus Sycobia; species Sycobia sp. Sy_11. Next base: position 691,642 of record JACCIC010000198.1, on the reverse strand, counting down.
TTCCATTTTATGAATCAAAATCGACCAATTTGATATTTTATACAACAATAGACACATTTATTGAATGTGTCTATTGAATTAAATGAATACCAAATAGGTTACCTGAAGCTTTAATGTAAATATGTACTTCGATATATTCGCACAGTACAAATAACTCCAAATACCTCAATTTATCTCGACATTTTCAATTCGAAATTTCCTCTCCCTCACGTCCTTACACCAGTATATACATTTTACATTCATGCGAAACAGAAAACATATTCAAAGTCCGTAAAGCATAGATTTCCTGGGCATGAACAGAAACCTCATCGGGAATTCTAAATAACTTGCACATAATCCGGGTAGACATAAAATTTGTTTTTCCAATTTGCAATGAGTTTAATGTACCTATAAATATAAACTATTAATTAATTTGTTTAGGTGGAAACTTTTACCTTGTTTAAATGAACTCTTTATCGTTTCCCTCGTCGCGCACATCCGCCCGTAGGGAATCTCGCGGCAACGGTCGTTTCCGCTGCACGCGGTCGTATAGCGACAAGTGGCCAAGATGGCCGCACCACATGGCGACAAATTTAATCTCGCGATCTAGACCGGCCGGGCCCCACGTCGGGCGCCATTTTTGTGATGCGGCGAATTACGACCACCCAGAAACAAAAATTTAAATTTTATTAGGATTAAAATCGTTCGCGCACACGCACAAAAAAATTTTTATCTTCACCTACTCATCTCTATTTCCTCAGAAGAGGTCCCGGCAGCCTGAAAAGGGGGAGGAAATGTATCGGGAAAGAAAATGTTCCTCCGATATCAGTTTCACTCAACAGTTTTATTTAGTCCGATCGTTTCCGCGGTTGCACAAATACTCCGATATCCGGAGTAATCTCGGTCCACGTGTTCCGACACCCCCCGACCGTGATCCGCGCCCCGACGCGCCCACCGAACTTGAACTACTACGAGGGAGAGGGGAAGGGGGAAAGGAAAGGGGAACACCAAAAAGAAAAAAAAGGAAGGGAAGAACAACGACAAAAACACAAACCACGATGGCGCTCACTGGGTGCGCGCGGTCCTCCGGTTCTGGCGTCCACGGGCTTGCCGTCGGTGCCGGCGTTACGCGTCGTCGAGGATGAAGGCAGCGCTGGCGCTGCGGGGGCCGCTCGAACTCTTCTCTCCACTGCTGCCTCCGATAGCTTTCTCTCCGTTAGCTCTTCCCGCTGTCTCCTCTTCTCGCCCAGCTCACGATGTCTCCCTTTTTTTTAACGTTTTCTTTACACTGTATCTTTGAACTTACTCTGCTCTGTCTCTCTCTCCGACTTCAACTCGCACCTTTCTCTACGGCCAACGCTATGCCCTCCGCCACTTCTCGTTTTCTTTCTCTTCTTCTTTTACAACTCGCGTGCTGGGTGATTGAGCGCGGAGAGACGCGCATCTCCCGTTCGTCGGGGAAGAAGAATAGGATAAGGGGGGGAGGAAATTCGGCGGCGGCCGGCGACGGCCGACCGCGGTCGTGACGTGCTGAATACGCGCTTACAAAAGAATCGGTTTTGATTAATTTACGGATATTAAATTTAAATTACAGTCTAATATTTTTTTCTCTAGTAATTTACAGGTCTAACACAAAAATGTTCTCTTTAGGTTACCAATCAAAAAAGATTATAATTATAGTTTGTGCCCCTTTATAACAGTTTCTAAATTTAATAAAGAAAAAAAATATAACAAATCTAGATTTCATAGTTATATATACTATTCTGATTTTACTTCTATTATCTCTATACCTTCTATTATTTCTTATTATCTATCTTATTTCTATTGTCTTTAATTATCTTCTATTGTTTATCATTATCTCCTATCATCTATCTTATTCTACTATCTTTAATTATCTTCTATTATTTATTATCTTTTATCATCTTTCTCTATTCTATTATCTTTAATTATCTTCTATTATTTCTAATTATCTCTATTATCTATTACTATATCAATATTGTAAAATGCCTACCAAAAAAAAATCCGAGTTTTTTTTCGATACTATGAAAGAAGCAGTAAAATAATAATAAAAAAATAATAACATCACTAATAATAATAAAAAAATAATAACATTACTAATAATAATAATAATAGTAATACAATTTTTTTCTTTTTCACTAACAAAACAAGATACAATGGTGACAATTCATTATCGTTCTTCGTCATCTCGTTATTATTCCTTTTCTTCTCATTTATTTTCAACTTGAATCTATTGACATTCCAAAACAATTTGTCTCTTGGTTCGTGTGCGGGACGAACAGGGGGGGGGGGAGCGGCCGTGCCGAGCACAAGGCGCGGCGGCGCGCGCGAGCGCCTTAAGGTTTTCTTGTCCGCGGAATGGTGCGCGCGTCGTCGTTTTCCGGACAAGTCGGCGCGGCGCCTTGTGACGCTCATCACAAAATATATATATATATATATATATATATATATATATATACATATATCTTTAAAATTACTTTCTACAAAAGTATGTGAAATAATGCAAGTATGGTGTATTGGACATCCTCATCATTTAAAAGCTCTTCTCTATAATGCATTGTATTTATATACATGATATTCTTTTCTAATTAGACTTCACAATCACGCGTAAGTATTCCTCATAAAGATTTTAGAAATGATAGATTACATCATCACGAAGATAGTGAAATACAAACGTTAAGATAAATAATGTAAAGTTATCTACTGACAATAAATTAATTTAGAAAAAACGATAAATTGAAATAGATATTAAAAATGGATATATATTTAGAAATCTTGATGATTTCTATTATAAACTCGGCTATTATAAATTATCACATTAATTTATAAAGCTGCATTTCCGATAAACCTATTTATTTATTATTATTTTGCGACGGCCAAAAACATGGCCGCGCAAATTTACTTCGAACAAAGGATTTATTATACGCGTTAAAATTTAAGATAGTATTACATCTAATTTGGTGGATGTATCTTACAATACATACACGGAATTAGATGTATAAACTTCACAAGAAAAATATCGAATATCATTAGAAATAATATATTAAATATATTATTTCTATAATTATTAAATTAAGACTCGCGTATACACCGAATAAACACCGAAAACCGGGCAAAGGTCGCGACGACTACTGGAGAAGGTAGTCTTCGCAACTGCCGAAACTCGAACAAGTAGAGAGAGAACGCGATATCTAGTCTCTCTCTCTACCACTAAGTTAAGTACACCTTATGCCGTAGAGGGGATACACTGCGCGCAGCAAGAGAGCGCGCGTTCAATGTATTAGACCGGCGGCCGCTATCCCCTCTAATACATGCCGCACGCACACTACTACACGCTCTCACTGAGCAGCCTGAGCCACAACGAATGTAGCGAATGCGCGAATACCAGCATATACAACGGGTGTCCGAAAACGAATGCACCCGCTGTATTTAATTAAATTAACTAAAACAAATGATTTAATGTACACATAATGTATAAATATATGTATATAAATATTTAAACTTGTGTATATGTGTATTATTATTGTGCGCAGCACACCGGCTGCAAATAATAACGAAATATAAAATAATAATTGTTATAATTATTATTGAATATTATAATTATTATTGATTATTATTGTTATTATTATAATTATTATTATTATTAATATCATTATTATAATTCGGCGCCTCGTCCGAAATTAAACGAGCGGCGACGGAATTATCCGATTATTTTACTATAAAAGGGCCCGCAAAAGGCAAAATCGGCAGTTCGCCCGGTGAACCAACTGCCCCGAAGTTGTTTCACACGAACTCCTCCCGGAGCTAAAACCTTTTCCAGAGCTCGATTTAATCCTGACTTTTTTCCTTTCCGAAATTATTAACTTGATCTCTGTTGCGAGGCGCTCCTCAAAAGACAGACGGTTAATAATTTACCTTTCCTAAGTAAACGTGATCCTGGTTGCGAGGCGCTCCTCAAAAGACCAGCAGTTTACTTATCCTTACATTTACCAATTTCTCCGAAGTTATTAGCTTGATCTCTGTTGCGAGGCGCTCCTCAAAAGACAGACGGCTAATAACTTTACCTATCCTTAAGTAAACGTGATCCTGGTTGCGAGGCGCTCCTCAAAAGACCAGCAGTTTACTTATCCGGACTAGAAATTCTCCCCTTTATTCTTGATCCTGGTTGCGAGGCGCTCCTCAAAAGACCAGCGGAGTTAAGTTTTTCCTTATTTTTTATTCCATTTCAAATCAACCTGTCTCGGTTCATTAAATCCCCGCGTGGAAAATAACACCGGGTATTCGTGCGGTAACTAGCGCTGAATATTAGAGGCATTGCGGAAAATAGCGCAAAATTTATACAAATAAATATATAGATCTAGCTATAGTTTACCATTATTAATTATTTTTTGTGTTTATATTGATTTGTTTCAGAATCCTGTAGATAGAGGAGCTGATTTATTTTTCGCAAATAAATTTATATTTTTTGTTATAAAAAATTATATACTGTGTTCGTGTAATATTATTTTCCTGAAACCGCCGTCCGATCCTGAAAAACTTCCTCCCCTCTCAAAATTACCCTGGGAAGATACCGCGTAGGCTATCCCGAGGGGGATAGGAACGTTACAATTTTTTAGGTGGTTTAGATATAGTTGTGTAAACAGTACATGCTATTATTTATAGGAATGCATAAAAAAAGTATTAGACATTTGTTTGAATGATCCATTGTTTTAAGACGTTATTCTGTTGTATAATTTATTTTTTGTTATTTTATTTCGAAAGATGTTAGAAAAATATTTTGTATTAATATTATTCTGGTATATGAATATTTGTTTTTTTACTATGAAAAATTTACAATATAATTACATATATATGTTCTTGCAATTTTTATCTTAATATATTATTAAATTTACAAAAATATTTTATATAATGTTTTTATAAAATAATATAAGATTTATACGTTCTTAATTTCATAATATTCTAAGAACATATATTATTATGTTTCAATTTATAACAGTCACTAGGAAATCTGACTATATCAGTAAATTGATTTTTAATTTTTATAGAATATTTTTTATGTTATAATAATATTTCTACTTCCTTTTTTCAGAATAATTTTAAATTTTCTTTCGGAATTTGTACAGACAGTTTGAATTTTTATACATCATATCTTTTAGATGAAAAAGTAAAAAGTATAAATCTTTTTTTAAAAATTAAAAAAAGTTGTTGTTTTTGCCACTTCCTACTTAGACCGCATCGAGAAGAATTATTAATGTGCAGAACAAGATACATAAAAAGTCAATGCATTTTATATCTATAATTTGATTTTATAATAATATTATTGAAAAGAAACTCCTTTCTTTAAAAGTTAATATATCTAAAATATATTTACAAAAACCACTTATCCAATATAAATTTATCAGTTTCGGGATGATCTAGAACGCCCAGAGCTTACAAAGTCGACGTCACAGACCCTGATGTTATGGGCCCTGACGTCAGCGACCTTTAGCACTATATACTTTTCTCTCTCTCTCTTATAGGGAGAGAGAAAAGTATGTAGTTCTCTGTCTCGCCACGCGCCGTTTTACTAAATACTACGCCGCAAGGCCACTGGCGGCATATGTAAGAGAGAGTGCGCTATATACTTTTCTCGCTGACAATACCAGTTGCATGTTAGAGAGAGAGAAAAGTATATAGTTTTCTTTTTTCCAATACCGTCCGCTGTATTACAGTATCGAGTCTATGATGTCTATAGGAGCTAGACGAAAAGAGAACAATATACTTTTCTCTCTCTCTTTCTCTCTCTGCCAGGGCCCTTCTCTTAATAAAATAGAAACGACTTCAGCGACACTTCCTTCCTGATTTTTAATATATTTTCCACTCTACATCGCTGTATCTATATTGAAATTGTACATTTCCAAATACTTCAAACAGATATCTTCCTGGATGCTCTGTGTAAAGTTTCTGCAAATATCCTTCTTTTTCGAGTTTCTTATTAAAGCTTTTATAAATTTCTTCAGCGATGTTCTTCGCTTCCAAACGTATTAAATTAACACAATTAAAAATGGCAATCCAAGCCCACGTTGTAAACCGCACTAGCGTATTGTGGACAAAATTAACACATGTTTTCTTATTACAACGCGGTGCCATTGTAAATTTAATATAAAATGTCGACGATATAGCTAGTTAAAGCACAGGTTTGGAACTGATGTGAATGCTGCAGTCAAATTGTCTCATTGTGTTAGATCTACATTTACAGTTAGAAAATTTCTTCACCGTTTTCTCTTTTTTCCCAATTCAATGCCCTTCTCCATTTCCTATGCATTTGCCTACGTCGCGTAGCTATCCGTATGCAAGGTCCCCGGCTGCTTACACCAGAGTCAGCCCGAGCTCCCTTACTGTTTACATTAGAGACAGTTCAAGTAGTAAAGGAGGACGTTTTCAATGCCGCTTGCTGTATTTCATAGACAGGTAGAGAAAAAAAAGATTTTTCTACACAAGGCAGGCAGCTCAGTCGAAACTCTGTTTCGAAAACATTACAACATCAATGAAAAGTTTTTTCTCTATAAATGCATGTTACTTGTATTACGTATACATTAAAAATAAACCTGCTTCATCAATTTCTTGCAGCCTTCGATGACGATTTTCGAATATCCAAGATTTTAGTAAATATGCATTCTGTATTGCGCATACAGGCCTAAAGCATAATGTATGATGACTGCAGTACGTATTGCCTGAACCTTGTAATTTCCATAATGGAGGGCACTTTGAATCCTCAAGATTTTTAATATTGTTTGAAGATTTTTGCAGATATATTTTCTTTTGAAGACCTTTCACATAGATCGTTCGAGCATTTTTTAAACAATTAGCAATTATTTTTTAAATTTCTTCATATGGTATATTGCCTGACCTCCATGGTAACCCGTGATAATTACGTTCTCACCATTGATTCTCACTCTTTTCTTTCTTACACAGTCTACACAATTTTTTCGGTGCTTGAAATAAATAAACTATTGGTGCATCGTCTTAAAGAGTAATTATTGCAACTTCTTTCAAAATAAAATTTCATTCAAAGAGATTTTAAAGCCTTGCACGTCTACAGTATACTCCATAATGAATACGAATGATTTTTTTTTATTATTCAATTGCTTTTATAGAAAAATGAACATACCCACTATTATCTTTTCTTTGCATATGCAATTGTTATATAACATATTGTTCATTATTCGCATATATTGCTTTTCAGTAATTTTTAATTCAGTTAAGCTTTTCATTTAAAGCAAGAAATATACGTTTGACTTGAAAAATGAAAGGATATTTTCTAGCATATATTAGGCATGCTGTTATATCAAGGTTTACTTCTATAGAAAGGTCACTGTAACAAAAAAATTTTTGAGGCTACGCTAGTTATACAAGTAAGAAGAAGCAGCAAATTTACAAAGTATAGATTTGAATTTCAAACTATTCACATCTTTATATATTGGTAGCTTGTCGTGATCAGCTTTTGTTTTAACCTATACAAGTTACTGATATTTATAGAAAATAAATTATAGTGCAATAGTGTTTTTTTAAAGGTGTATTGTTTTAATGATATTAAATCATCTTGTCTTGTAAGTGTGTTGTCAAGCATTATGACGTTATTAAAATATTATCAGGATGTCATTCAGAGGCTCGAAGAATTCTGTTTGTTTGCAACTAGACATATGGCTGATAGTAATGATATCGTTCGATGGATGGATCATTTGTCTGCAGTAATCACATCGATAAACCGTCTCATGAAAAATACTAGAATCACGTCTGAGAAACGATGTTATCATGCACTTGCAAATCATTTTCAAAGCATTTTTTGCAAATTAAATAGTTATGCTAAAAAGGGGGGTGGCTTAGCGCAAAAGGAGGATGAGAAGTGATGTTGAACTTGGATAATATTGAATCTGCTTTCAGCAGTTGTATAAAATCTGGACTTGTAACGAATATTAAACATCAAGATATTCATACATTTTTATCTGATGCATTTAAATTGGTTGAATAGAAAATTAAACTATCTTTACAAAATCATACAGCTATTAAAATTAATACAGTGCTCTCTGCAGAGTATATTGTATCTAAAAATCAGAGCAAATAGTAGAAAGTATTTTAATATAAAAAATTCAGAAATATTTAGCACTACGAATTTAAAAGAATTCAACGTGAGATAGATGAATTTCAAGAGAAAGATTCTGGCTGGTCGTTACGTTCTATACTAAATTTAGCTATCAATATGTATAAATTCAATCCTGTAAAAGGTAGCTGCATATATAAAAATGAATTTGAGAAATTAATTTTTAAATTTTTGAATAATGCAATTTACGGCAAGACTATGGAAAATGAAAGAAAAAGAGTCGACGTAAAGTTAATAAATAAATGGGTTGGACGTTATGGTGCAGACGCACTAATCGCTAGTCCAAATTTCCACAATTGCTCCATTTTTTATGAAAATTTCGTTGCCATACAGTTATTGAGAATTAAAATTCATATAAGATGACCTATATACGTTGGATTGTCCGAATTAGATTTATCTAAAACTCTTGTTTATAGATTTCATTATGAATATATGCAAAATAAAGTAGGTGAAAACTGTAAATTATTATATACAGATATTGATAGTCTTGTATACCAATAAAAAAGATTGATATGTATGACTTGATGCTGAAGGATAGTCATGAATTTGATACGTCAGATTATTCTGAGAATAATCCTTATCAAATATCTCAAGAGCATATCAAGAAAATTGTCGGGTTAACGAACGATGAGTGTTATGGTAGAATTGTAACTGAATTTGTTGGATTGCGAAGTAAAATTTATAGTATGAAAATTCAAGGTGAAAGTCAAATCACGAAAGCCAAAGTTGTTAAAAGTGCAGTAGTGAAAAATACAATAAGTTTTAAAGTTTACATACAATGCTGGGAAGGAAAAACCATCATACATAGAGATCAGTTTAATATTCTCTCGAGACTTTATATTCTATAAAAGGAAAAACAAAATAAAATAGCATTGAATCCTTTTAACGATAAGTGTTTTTTAGAAACAAACTAAACAGGCACTCTTCCTTGGGGACATTATAGCATTCGTGAATATGAACGTGTATTAAATGGATAAGTCGCTAGAAGAATCATATATGACACTGAAAATGCACAAATACTTCAACTATCTACTGAACAAGTTGCAACCGGAATAGTAGATGAAGTCGTGGTGAGCAGTACCTTAGTACATTGCTCAACTGAACAAGTCAGAATCTGCATGGAAGACGAAGTTAGCGATAAAATTTTACAAAGGTCATCTGAGTAAGTCGGAATAGTGAGCGACGAGTGAGAGAGCTTGTGCAAACGACGTCGGAGCACGTTCAACATGAAGATGGAAAATGGAGGGGACATGGACCTTATGGAAGGAGTAAAACAACCGAAAAAGCGAGTGTAGAGAGAACTCAGTCATTCAGTAACTAGTGCTTGACTGTAATTCTCCACAAGCAGACGTTCGAAGCAGTGCCTCTGAAAAAAACACACACATTTTTCCTAAAAGCAACTGTTCAACGATAGACATAGACAATGGATCAGAGTCCCGAAATGCCGTTCACTGGTCCCGAGTCGTCTACTGAACTGCTAGTACAACTGACGGCTGCTGATTTCATATCAAATTTTAACGTAGATGGCATACAACTAGAGAATTCATCTCTTCAGGTGTGTTTTTTTTAATTGTAAATAGTAGAAAATAATTATATAAAAATATTTTTAATATACTTTTGTTAATTTTTTAGATGTATTTGACAACATTGGACCATATCGCAGGAGGAGGTTTTCTTTCCACTAAAAAATTGCTGAATTAGAAAGAAATAGATATTATATGATTACAAAAATGAAAAAACTTAATACGAAATTTGGGTGAAAAACAGTGGTTGAGCTTGATTGTGAATTCCAATCTTTTTACCTAACCGATGCTTCAACAATATATGCGAGTATGCAAATAAACTTAAATTATTTATAAAATCTTTGGATGAAGATACTTTTGAATTTAAAACAGCATAATATGTAAAATGTATGTGTAAAATGAAATAATTAAACAACAATTTATTTAAACAGAGATGTACTTATTTATTAATCCTCATTATCAAAATTATACAAAATTAATTTACATATTAAAAGTATAATCATTTTGTAATTTCTTATTACTTAAGTTATAAACTCTCTTTATTTGCCCAACTATTATGAGAGCTATCAAATTCAAGCCCCTTGACGAAAACTTTAACTCCTCGACGTTTAAGAACTTTTTCAACGAGGTAAACATCTGGATACTTAGTTCTTAGAAGCTCTTATTCATAGAAACATCCAGCGATAGGTTGATGTTCATAATCTTTTAAATGGTAAGTTATAGGACTCGTTGCTGTAAGTCTGTTGATTGTGAATATTTCTGTTGACCAGTTAGGTGTGTATACTTTTTTAAAACTATGCTTCAGTTTACTCACTCGTACTTTATCTCCAACTTTAAATTTATTAAGTTTCTTCCTTATCTTTGCTCTATCAACTAACGTTCTTAAACTTTGTGATTTATTTGCTAATATAACATCTTTCGGTTTAACATCGATAGTTCGATGCTTTGTCGTATTATAAGCAGTAATTCAAATTGTTAAAATATCAATCCACTTATAATTTCCGCGAAGACTAAACTGTATCCACATTTTTTTCTTTCAAAGTACAATTGAAACGCTCGCATATAGATGCTTTTAGATTGCTATATGTTGAGTATAGATTAATATTTTCTTTTTTCTTATTAGTTCCTGAAAATCTACATTGTAAAATTCTTTACCTCTATCTGTATGCAAATTCTTTGTCATACGTCCATGCTTGAGAATAGTATTAAAAGCTGTTGCCACATCTTTACCAGTTTTTCGCTTCAAAGGTATAGCCCGTGCAAATTTAGATAAGGTATCTATGACTGTAATCATGTATTTACATCCTTTATTTTTTTGCGCATAAAGTTACATTTCAACGAGATCTGCTTGCCATGTCTAATCTATATCACGTAGTTCAAATTGTTGTGGAATATAATGTCGACGTGCAGGCTTATGAATTTCCCTCACTATTTCCCCTTTTTTCTTTGTTTGAATAATTCATTGTGTGTTTTTCCTGCTAACTCTATAACTTGTTTTACCTTGCTATTAATAGAAATCAATTCACTTCTAATTTTTGGTTTATACGCATTGAATAATGTTTTTGAATCAGCAATCATTTTTTTCTAATTCTACAATAGATGGTGGTATTGCTGAAAAAACATCGATTTTTTCATATATCTCGCTTAAAAGTTTTAAGAAGTTTGAAGTTTTCCCTTGCACATAATTTAACTAGCGGTGAGAGATTACAGAGTCGTTTATTTTCCATATCATATTGACTATCATATGTAAATTTAAGTACAACGCCAGATGGACCTTGTCTGCTTTCAGTTTTTTCTAGCTTCCGTCCGAATATTTCGACAATCATTGTTAAACTGATTGGAGTATTATGTTTATATATTAATATATAAGACTAGCCTCACGAAACTCCTCGATAATAGAGTATATTTCATTCGTGTGACTCTGATTTCCCACAGACCTTTCAGCCAACAATACCCTTAGTCGATTTACTAACTCATTCGGGTTATCCTAGTATACATAGTCTAAGGGCATATTTTTTTGTACAATTTTAAATCGAGGTAAAATACCTCCTCCTTTTTCCGTAAACATAGGTAAAATAATTTCTAAAAATTTTTTATTTTTCATTACACGAATTCCTTTATATTTATCATAATGTTTTTTATGAGCATTCGATACTTCGAGAATTTGTTGATAAGTTAGACGATCGTTATTGTTAATGAGTTTTACATCTGGTAATTTTCTAAATAATAGTTCTAACAAGCCTTTAGTGATGGGATATTTTGTATTATTAACCATGACATTACCGTTGGCGAAATTTATTAGTAAATTTCCAATCATGAGATTATTATTTTCCTTATGAACTCCATACAGAAAATCAAGAAATGTATGGCGATTAAGGTCCACTATACCTAAATATTTTTCAAGACTTTTATCATCTTGTTCAATATCATTCTCAGCTGATTCAAAAGAAGTATTAATATTGTCAGTGCTGTAATCATTTTGTAGAGTGTCATTATTACTAATATCAATATTCGAATCATAATTACTCTCATCATCAGACACTCTCCTTAAAGCTTGATAAATTGTTCCTCTCTGCTTTTTTAATATTTGATACATCTTATTGCTTCACGCGACTTGGCTAGTTGACGCAATATAGTTTTTTCTCGCTAATAGTCGACCATGTTGAGTGTTCAACTTTTAAAACCGGAATGTTCGACATATTTATGTTATGTTATATTTATAGCAAAACAGTAGAACCCTTTTCTATATCCAGCAGAATTTATGTTTTGATCTTTATCAATGACTATAAAACTATGTTTACCATCATTCCAACAAGTTGAGCAAATGTTTTTAAATTGATTAAAAGACATGCCTGAGTTTACATGATCGAGATATATATGTTTTAAATTGACCTCACCTTGTTGAAACAATATAAGTAAATTAACATTATCCCTTACAAGATGCTTTGGAATGTGTAACTGACAACGATAAAAAAATTTTTATGTCTTTCCATGCAAAAGTAAGCTTGAATATTGTCCTGTTTCTCGCAAGCAATATCATCGAAAATCATAATAGAGTTCGAAAGTACGTCGTCAGATGATACTACTGCTTCATGTTCACTAAATGGAAAATATTGTATACCTTCTATTGGTTCCAAAAGTTTTTCTAAATACTTGTATTTTGGTTGATTTAATGGTTTTGAATATATGTATATATTTTCAAATCTCAGACCATGCGGATGTGTTATAAGAGTCAATAAGCTATTGGTTTTTCTACAATTGGAAGGTCCCCAAATCACTGATCGTATACTATCTGGCAGTAAATCTCCATGCTGTTTACTTTTTTTATTCTGCTCTGTAAAAGAGTCAAAATTTATGATTGGTAATTTTGTCGAGTACTTCTGGAATTCCATGTTTACACATTACAGTTTTAACTGAAACTGTGAGAGTAGAGTATAAATAGCACACTTATATATAAATTCAAGTAGTATCATTTTAACTTTCAATATAGAATAATCGTAGATAAGCGAGAAGGTAGTGGAGTATTTAATAAGATACTTAGTAAATTATCTATTCAACTGCATTTACCAGGTTATCAATATTGTGGTCCTGGGACAAAATTGAAAAAAAGTATAGCTCGTAGTGGTAAAGAGATAAATCTCGTTGATTCCGCTTGCAAAGATCACGACATAGTATATTCTAATCTTGTTAACGATATGCAAGCTACGCACGCAATGGATCAAATTCTCGTAGACAAAGCTCGCTTGCGTTTTAAATCAAAGGATGCAAGTATAGCTGAAAAGGCTGCTGCACTAGCAGTCTATAAAGCAATGAAACTTAAAGTAAAGTTAGAATTGGGATTGAAAAAAACACAATTAAGAAACAAAAATTACATGGTAAAAACAATAAATGAACATTGAAAAAAATTATTAATTCTGCTGCATATTCTATGATTTCAAGTTCGAGTTCTCAAAAATTAGTTCGTTCTGCATTAAAGGGAGCTCTCGAGGCTGTTAGAAAGGCAAGTAGTAAAGGTAATGTGACAATTCCAAGGATATTATCGGTTCCTCATAAACTTGGTGGTGTTTTAACATTTCTTGCACCTTTATTTGCCGGTTTGAGTGCAACAGGAGCATTGGCAGGAGGTGCTGCTGGAATAGTCAAAACTGTCAATGATGCCAAAAAAGCAAATCAAGAATTGGAAGAAAATCGAAGGCATAACAAAACAATGGAAGCAATTGCTTTTGGAAAAGGTTTTTATTTAAAACCTTATAAAACAGGTTATAGTCTTTAGTTAAAACTATATAAAAGTAATGGGAAAGATCTCTACTTAAAACCATACACAGGCAAAGGATTAAAAAAAAAGTTTCTCTGTAGAATTGCCAGATCGACCATTATCTGTAATTTTAAAATTCCAGCTTTTCGAGGTGTATTTATGCGTAATTCACTGCCAACTAATAATCCGCATTATAATAAATCAGGTATTGTGAATCTTGATGATGTTAGCGGTCCTGGAACTCATTGAGTCGCATATTGCAAACGAGGCAACAGAGTACTATATTTCGATAGTTTTGGCGATTTAAAGCCACCCTTAGAGCTTATATCATACTTTGACCATGCTGAAATTATGTATAATTATTAAAGATATCAGGATTTTAATACATAATTTGCAGTCATTTATGCCTGCAGTTTTTATGTAACAATCTTGCAAGTATTTCTATATAATCTCAAACTTGACTTAACCATGATGAATGAATTATTTACTTTGAAGCTTTCCCGTACATCGTCTATTCTTGATGCTCAATATTTTCCTCCTATTGAACTTTCATCTAATAAAAATTATGTTCTAGGTTTAGTTGAGTTTTTAACATTTAACTCCATTTCCAATATGGATGAAAATAACAATAAATTTTATGTCGATAAAGAAGTAATTAGCCTACCGACTGGCAGTTATGAAATTGAAGATATTGAAAATTATCTGAAGGAGAGATTAAAGGTATAATATTAAGTCTTAAGACTAATAATAGCACGCTTCGTAGTGTTATTGAGTGTAGTCATCAAATCAACATTGAACCAAAAGATTCACTTAGTAAACTCTTGAGCTTTCAACAGTGGATTTTGTCAGCATGTGTTATACACAATTCCGATTTACCTGTGACCATTTTAAAGGTAAATTCCTTGAGAATAGAGTGTAGTATTACAGCAAGTGCCTATATAAATGAACGGCGTGTGCACACAATTCACGAGTTCTTTCCTGCAGTGCCGCCAGGATATAAGATCATTGAAATACCTTCATATTTCATTTACCTTCCAGTAACCGTCAAGTGCTTAGGTCATATAGAATTACGCATTGTTTATCAAAACGGAGATCTAGTGAATTTCCGAGGAGAGATTATAACTATCAGATTATACGTTAAACAAGTAGCTTAGTGAGCGATGAGATGTATTTACAACGCTCCTAGGTATATGAATAGCCAGTCATGTCAGCAAACGACCAGTCTTTCACCGACTTTCAAACAATTCAGTTGCCTGAGCAAAATAAAAAAAAAAACAAAATCAAAATGTCATCGTCGTTCTCGTCAGAAGACAGCTCTGAATCACAATCCAGCAGCCAAAGTACTTACACCTCAAAACATTCAATTCTTAAAAAGCGTAGGTCTAAAAGTCATCGCTCCTGATGGAAAATAAATTGTATTTTTTTCAACTGTATGCAGCGAAATGGTGGACGTTCTAAGTATATAATCTCCTGTCGTATTTAATGATTCGATTGTGCATTACGAGGTTCACGCTCATCAGCCATACACATCAACTAATTTTAATAATAATGATGAAATTCATATATCTATTCTATCTTCACGTAGTTCGCTACGAGTATGCGGTAAACTTTCTAAAAATGTGAACATGCAGCTATTACAAGCCTTATGAAAGGATGGGTTTGTTTAAGTCCGAGTCTAAGTTTAATAATCGAAAATGTAGGGTGGATTGATATAGAAGAATCCAATAACATTACCTATGATTTAGGCCATTTTGATGCATCCCTTCCCTTCAATATAATTTTCGGTTTTGCTGATGATTACCGTTAAATTATATTTAATGCAAAGGATGAACTTGTTCTTGTCAGATCACGCAACGATTTAAACGCTGTTGTGCAAACAGCAACACTGAGATCGACTGATAACGCAGAACAATATGAAAATTTCAAAATAGAAATTACAAAAATCGATTGGTTGATGCCATACTCCGTAGTATCAGATGAATACAAGCTTTGACTACTAAAAAACTTGGAAAAAGATCATCCAATCTCTATGAGTTTTCGTACTTGAGAGCTCTATGAATATCCACTCCTTCCCGCTACATCCAAGCATGTGCGGACAGTGAAAACGACAAATCAAATGGAAAAACCATGGTTTGTCATTTTGGGACTTCAAACAAATAGAAAAGGGCAAAAAGATACAAATTACAGTCGCTTTGACCATTGTGATATCAGTAAATGTGAAACTTTCTCAATTCTCAATATTATCCATACAAAAATTTAAAAATTGATATTACTAAAAATCAATATTCGATATTGTATGATATGTATGCAAATTTTCAAAATGTCTACTACAACAAGGAGTCTCAGCCTATTTTAAACAAAACAGATGTCCGAGATCATGTGCCACTTATAGGTATTGATTGTTCCAAGCTATACGTGACTCTGAAAAGTGCGCCCGTTGATGTACGTCTAGAGTTTGAATCGAAAACTAATTTTCCACAAAATACATCAGCTTACTGCTTAATTTTGCATGATCGTATTGTGCAATATCATCCTATGAGTGTTGACGTTAAGAAGTTGTAAACTGGTTAAAATTATATATATATATATATATATATATATATATATATATATATATATATTGTGATGCCGCGAATGCGATCGTAATTCGATCCCCCTTTAGGGGGATTCGCGCTCACAACAAAGTTCTATTTAGTCCCACGTACCTGGACTATCTCACTGGGGGAGTTCCGCCAGCCTGCAAGAAAGAAAGGAAAAAAAGAAATTATGGGAGAAGGTTACACAACAAATAATACGACATCCAGTGTGTTCCAAAATTTTATTCGGCGCACACGCCTACGCACAAAGCCACCTCGAAAACCGCCTGCAGACCCCCGGTTCGCGTAACCGGCGCGTCCCGACCGTGAGCAACGACCGTCGCACCCGCCCGAGGACGGAAAAAAAAGGAATAATGGGGAGCACCGGGTAACCGTGCACTTGTACACGGTGATACCGAAGAGAGTCGGCAGCTCCTGTCGCCGCGCGTCGCACACTCACCACTGGATCTTAATGGAGGTCGGGTGCAGAGGCAGAGCCCTATGGAAGGAGGTGCGTCCGGTACACGGCCGACGTCTGCATCTCTTCTTCAGTCCTCTTCTCCTCGGCGTCCGTTGTTCGCCCTCACTGCAGCTTCTCTCTCTCTCTTCTTACCTACTACGTCTATTCCGCTTCAACTTCAGCTCCGTCTATCCCGGAGTTGAGGATATTCCACATCTCTTCGCCTACTATTTCTCCTCTCTCTCGAAAAATCCTCCCTTTTTTCTTTCGAGCCTGCTTCTTGATGCGTGCTACCTCGACCGCCGATAATGGAGTGTCTCCTCGTCTCGCAGTTCACCGAGGATGAAGGACGGGAAAGGTACGGCGGCGACCGACGACTGAATATTAAATTCAAAAAAAATGTTAACGCACAACTTTACTCATGTTTAGAAGAAGCCTCAAATTTACTCAGAATAAGCGATAATTATAAACACATATGGTTACTTTCAATTACTATAAGAACAAACATAAAAAGGCTTTCTTGATTTGGTCAGCCTTTGTAGAACAGTGCGTGGCTGTCACGAAATAATAAAGAAAATTGAAAATTACAACTAAGGGACGTTTTACACGTCATAACTTGAATAACTTATGGCTACGTATACATAAGGCAGAATCAAATTACATTTATTTTTTTCTTTACCACATTTCTTTAAGCAGCTTTCAACCTTATATATTATTTACCCACCGTCTTACATACTAAAATACTTGACATACAAAAAAAATTAGAGAACGTCCTACTTACTATCCTATTTACAACGATTAATTATTTTAAATTATAAGAACGAGATCCTTTAATAACTAGTGAATCGCTTTCTATGATACTTATTATGCTAATAAATAATTTTAAATAAAATCAAAAATTCCTGTTTAGTTTCAAAAAGTTCTTTTTCATTGAGTAAAAACATCAATATAAGCATATAATATCAAAAAAAAATTTTATTTTTTTATATATCTAAACTAGCTTCTTTAAATATTGAATTTAAAAAAAAAGATCCTTTTGAAAATTGTAATGTGTACAAAAATTATTAGAACTGTTGATATAAATTCGTACCACTCATAATTATAAGTTTTATGTTATGACTTCAGAAATCACTAGTAAATTTATACTTTATCTTAGTTTTTACGTTATATATATGTAAGTTGCAATAATTTTTTTTAATATATAATACTTTATAAACAGAAGCCTGTTTTTCTGTTTTAATTAAAAATGACAAATTTTTTTGTTATAATTTGCAGCAGTATTTTTATCTTACAACCGAGTACAGATTTACATATCACTTATACGGAAGGACATTACTTAATTACGTTAATTATTTCCAAATACTATGCATTTATAGGAAAGCTTTTCAATAACTCTCTTTAATCTTATTATAATTTAATTATAATCAATCTTATTATAATATAGGCAAGTGAACGTATACAAATTTACTTATTCGTAAGCTATGAACTACCAAGTTTTAATTTCAAATGTTCATGTTTCTAAATTTGTGTGACTTACTTGAACAGTCGTGAAACAGATAAATTAACACTATGTGATAGTGTTTAAAAGACGAGATTGATAATGATAAAAATATAGATAACTTTCCGCATAATCACCAATAACTTTACTCGTACCAATTTTCGATATGTTAAAATAAAGTATAAGATAAACAATTTAGAGGTAAACTTCTTTGCATTCTACAACTTCTTCAAAGCTTTACAGATCTTTTTATATATTTTCTTTACCTGGTATTTCTAGCATTCTGCTCATCTCTGCAACTATTCATCGTTCCTCTTTCAGATTTCATTAATTTATTTGTTCTTACTAGATTTAGATTACTTTTTCTTTCATGAATTCCTTATTATTCTTATTTCTACTATGTTAGATTTATTACTATTATATTTTTTGTTGTTGATTATCTCAGGTTTCTCATCATTATTAAAGTAAAAAAAATTCAATTCGCTTAAAGTTCCTTTGCCGGATTAGCAGTATATATCATATATTGTTATTCTTATTTCACTTTTACTGTTTATTTTGATTATTTCTAATTATTACACCTTTACACTTATGCACGGTTGTTTTTTTTTCATTTGTTTTCTACCTCAGCTCACAATTTCATCACTCTTATCTAATATCATTGTTTTAGATTCACTAATTTATTTATAATATTATCAATTTATTCATAGTTTTTTTTCTCTTGGTTTGATTGTCTTGTCGACTTAAATTAATCATTAACTTAATTAAATCACTTACTTAACTTAATCATTAACTTCTTTTTTTCACAATTGTTTTAGATTCACTACTTGTATTTAATATTTTCTTCACATTATTAGTGGTCGCCTTTTCAGATTCATAGCCATTACTACTTATTATAATTTCTTTTAGATGCACTGTTTGTGTACATCATTTTATCACAATTATTTATAGTTGTTTTATCATACTCGCTACTTCATTATTAGTGATTTTATTATTTCATTGACGCTACCTTAAATTGGCTAATTTACCGGCGCACTTTATAGTTAGATACCGTTGCCTTTATTTTATTTATTTTTCACTGTCTAATTTTTGCACCTTTCACCATAATTTTTTTTTTCTATCCACTGTACATAGTTCTTTCCCATTCTACAGCTTATTTTTCCTTTTTCTTGTTGTTCATTGTTCACTTTATCTTTACTTCACTTTCCTTTATCATTTTTATCTTTACATTCACATTGTCTTTTCCCTTCATTATTTTATCTTTATTTTATCACTATCCATTATTATCATTATTCTCTTTATTTTATCATTATTCATATATTTGTCCTTTATTATTTATTATTTTATCTTTACTTCACTTTCTTATTTATTATAACAATGTGTTTATTGCGTGAGTGTGTCTCGGCACTCAGTCCGTGCGGTGGCATAGGTTAGGACCTAACCTCGCCGTCCCATCAGCAGACGGCTATGCGTGGCTCGTGGAGCGGGGAGGTATGGGGGAAAGGAGACAGTGTCGAGCATAAGGCGCGACGGCCCGCGCGGGTGCCTTAAGGTTTTCCTCTTCGAGGAAATGGCGCGCGCGTCGTCTTCTCTCTCTGAACAAGTCAGCGCGGGTGCCTTGTGACACTCGTCACAATATATATAAGTAAAACTTTTTGTCAGAGGCTGTCAGTCAAGATGGAGTACATAGTTGATATGCAGGGCTTCAAGTAGGGTGATAATGAATATTTACTTAAAGAGCTTGCCATTTTACCACTCAAAGGCGAGTCAGAACCCATAGTACTTTTATTTAAAAAACCATTCTCTCGTGAACGACTTGCAGATCATATCAGAGCGCAAAATAAATGGCTTGATATTAATTATCATGGTATTCCATGGAATTCAGGACAGTTTTGCTATAATCAAATTGACAATATATTTTATGAAAATTTACCCAATGCAACTGAAATATTCATCGATGGAGAAATAAAAAGAGAATGGTTCGCTAGATTTAAAAGATACAATTTTATCGTTTACAATATTAACACTGTGAATTTACCATGCTGCGAGTGGAAGAAACAGAAGCGCAAGAATACTCTATTAGTATGCATCAATCATAATGCAGCATACAAAGTTACGTGTGCTCTGCATAATATAAAACTATTAAAAAAATACAATTTCAAAACACGGACACAATCGAGTTTTTACTCGTCAAAAATAATCATTGTGAACGAGCAATAGTACCACACACACACACAGCAAAACAGGCCCGTGTTTTCGACTCAGTTGCCTGCATCAGATGGCAATAATAAAAAAAAATA
This sequence comes from Sycobia sp. Sy_11, assembly GCA_018907035.1. Lineage (NCBI taxonomy): Eukaryota > Metazoa > Arthropoda > Insecta > Hymenoptera > Epichrysomallidae > Sycobia > Sycobia sp. Sy_11. The sequence goes on along the minus strand of JACCIC010000198.1, from coordinate 670,896 downwards.
AATAAACGATTACAAAATCGTCCTCCTTGAATTGACGTAAACACGTCCATGCATGCGGATAGCAACGCGACCGTGGCAAGTGTGTAAGAGAAGGGCCCTGGGAGAGAGAGAGAGAGAGAGAGAGAGAGAAAAGTATATTGTTCTCTCTTCGTCTAGCACCCATAGACATCATAGACCCGACTTTGTAATACAGCGGACGGTATTGGAAAAGAGAACGCTAAATACTTTTCTTTCTCTCTCACATGCAACTGGTATTGTTAGCGAGAAAAGTATATAGCGCACTCACTCTTACACACGCCACAAATAGCCTTGCGGCGTAATATTCAATAAAACAGCTAGTTGTGAGACAGAGAACTACATACTTTTCTTTCCCTCTACGAGAGAAAGAGTAAAGTATATGGTGCTAAAGGTCGCTGATGTCAGGGCCCATGCCATCAGGGCCTGTGACGTCGACGTTGTAAGCTATGGGCGTTCTCGATAATCCTGGAACTGCGTGTGTCGCTCGTGACGTAACCTATTGTAAGCTATTAGAGTTCTGGATCACTGGTAGTAATCCGGAACTACCGTGACGTCAGAATCTGTGACGTCACGCTGTGAGCTATGAGAGTTCTGGATCATACCGAAAGTGATCCAGAACTGTCATAGCTTATCTACTTCTCTATAATGCATTGTATTTATATACATGATATTTTTTCCTAATGAAACTTCACAATCACACGTAAATATTCCTCATAGTGATCTTAGAAATTATAGACTACATCATCTAGAAGATAGTGAAATACAAATGTTAAGATAAATAATGTAAAGTTATCTACTGACAATAAATTATTTTATTAAAAACGATAAATTGAAATATATATTAAGAATTGATACATATTTAGAAATCTTGATGATATATATCCATCTATATATATATATATATATATATATATGCTTTCTATTGTAATTATTTTCTTATTTTATTGGTATTATTTTATATTCTATTCTATTCTATAATTAATTTCTATTGTTTTTGCTGTTTTCCAATTGCTGGAGTATTACCGAGAAATTGGTTGTTCATCTAGTGAATTAATTAATTTTACAATTTATTTAACAACTATAATTAATTAATTTCCAATTTCTCGCTTTTTTAAAATTTATAATTAAAGAACAAAAATATTTTTTTTTGCTGTTCTGTTTTCTTTTTCTCGCTTCGTTTTTTTTTTTGTTCGTTGGTCTCTCTTTTGTTTCCCGTCAATTCAACAAATAAATGATGACAAACCCTCCAAACGATTTTAATGACTGGCTCCAAAGCCTATACGAGGAGGAGACAGGCATCATTACAACGGAATTAGAGTTAAAAAATTATGGTTTCCCATTTCAAAGGACTGCCAGGTTATATCGCAGACTGGCAGGAAATTATAGCCCGGGAGACTTTGTAGAATGCGAGAGTGGGGACGATACCGGAAAAACACGCGCGCACAAAGATAAAAATCTATTAAAAATTATTGTAACCTCGAGAATGCGCGATGCAATGGAAACTTATATTCTAAACAAAATGGAAGCGACATACGCCGAACTAACTGATGGATCAGCTGACAGTAAATCAAGAAACCGCAACTAATCACAATGGCAATATTTTTATATATAACGAACACAAATTTATTTTTCCTAAATAAGTAGACCGGTACTATAAACTGGTCTAACAACTGTAAATATACAAGTAGCAATAAGAAAAATCAGCCTATAAATACATGGTGCAATAAAAAGTGGTTCGGTACCCACTATAAACTGAAGGTCCACAAAAGTCGCAATGATGTACAGATCTGCACCAATAAGAAAAGATTAACAATACTGAAAAGTTTTGGAGCACAAACGGCCGATAAAGCGAAATCGAGGTGCGGCCGGGAATGTTTATGTGCAACAAAGCATAACTGAGCGGCTTTTTTTCGAATGATAGAATACGAATCTCTTCATATAAGTAGTACTGACATACCTGGACATTGTTTCCCACCAACTATACGCGACACTACCCGTAGAAGTCATTCCAAATCATCGGGAAATCGCATTCTATCATCCGAACAGGAACTCCCCGTAGAAGTTGTCGAGACATACCTAAACATCGTTCCCTAGCAACTAAACAGGATAATCCCAGTAGAAGTCGTTCCGAGAAAGCTAGCATCGCATCCTAATGACTAAACACAATATTCCCCGTAGAAGTCGTTCGGAAAGATCTAGATATCGTATTTTACCATCCCAACACGAATCTTCTCATAGAAGTTAATTTCCTCATACCTGGACGTCTTTTTCTATCTACTAAATACAATATTCCCCGTAGAAATCGTCCAGAGAAACTTGGACATTGCATTCTATCACCCGAACACACAACTGCCTATAGAATTCGTTTCGAAGGAGGCAACGGAATATCGTAATCAACCGCCCGTACACGCCAATACAATATTTCTCAGTAGAAACCGTATTCAAAATGTGTATATATATTATGTACAATATAATATACATATAATAAATATATATATATATATATATATATATATATCGTATATTTGCGTTTTTTCAATTAAATGCCGTGAATATTTTCGTAGTGATACTATATTTTATTTATATATACATAGTTTCGAGGTTGTTGGTAAAGAACCCTATTTTGTCATCATTTCTTTTGTTCTAACTAAAAAAAAACAAAATCTCTTGCCACAATTCTGAAGTTAATATAACATATAAAAACAAAAATATCATCTCTCGTCATACACTATATTCAGTATGATTTGACCTACAAATCCATTTTATAAAAGAAGGTGAAAGAAAGACAGAGAAATAGAGACAGAAGGAGAGAAAGAGAGAGAGAGAGAGAGAGAGAGAGAGAGAGAGAGAGAGAGAGAGAGAGAGAGATTTCCCACGTAAGAGAAAATAAAAATTACAAAAATCAAAAGATATCGATCGAGAGTAGTGTCAGATTAACCTGAAGAACAAAAAGGGTTATACTGACTAACGTCACACTTCCTTTAGGATATGAATCCCAAAGTTGGATATGAACATTCATTTGACCTGGCCTGGTATTAATACTTTAAGCGGACTTCTTTGAGTTGATGTTCGTGATTCAAGACGCCACGTAGTGACCGCTGGTGAAACTGATTGTTAAAACTATTAAATTAATTTATTGATGAAAGTAAAATTATTTTCAATAAAAAACATAGCCTATGTCCTTCCCAAGATAATATAGAATCTCTATGTCAAATTTCATAACAATCGGTTCAATAGTTTTTTCGGTTATCGTGTACAAACAAAAACACACTTTGTCTTTATAAATTAGTATGATATGATATGATATGAAGTATGATATGATATAATATGATATAATATAATATGTATGTCTGTATATATATCATATTTATGTATATATATATATATATATATATATATATATATATATATATATCTATGTATATAGATATGTATATATTTAAAAATCTTGTTAACAAAGATTACTGAAGTCATCTTTGATTCTTAATTGAACTGGACTTAACGATACAAGTTTGAAATATTCGAACAATTATGAATTGGTACCAGTAGTAAATTAGGCTATAATAGATTAGTAACATATGTATTATTAGTTTAAATTTCTTTGATAAAACGAATCATTTACGTTAATAAAAGAAGCATTCGTAGATATTCAATCTACAATTAATTAATTTTGATTTATTCGTTGGACTGGAAACTATAGTTTATTTTGCGTAGTGTTCAGTAAAAGCTGGTAAAAGATACTATTCCTCAATGTTGTTTAACATTTAAATTACCATAAAATTTTCAAATCCGGGCCTGCAAGTATATGTTAAAATAATTTGTAAATTATATTTTATAGTACTGTATTCTCACGTTATAAATAATTGAGTGCATAAACAACTTTAAATGATCAAATTTTATTGAATAATAATAAGAAATAATTTTGAAACTTAGACAAATTGCTACTGATACATCTTTACATATACCTGACTATGTAAAAATTGATTTCAGTGTTTTCTTTTGTTTAAATTATAAACCATCATATCAATTTATTTTTAAAATAATTCTTGCAAACAGATTAATTTTTTATTTAAGACCACTCAGACTTCTTAATTTTCGTTCAATCATGCTGAGAAAGTGTGTTATAAAACATGAATATTTTGTATAATAATATTGGAATTTTCTTGAAATATCTTAGTCATATTCGAAGTAGAATTGTTCTTAATATTTTATATTTAAATTCAAAATATCCGTAAATATATGTAGTTAAAATTAATTGTAATTAATTTAAATTATTGTTTTATACCTGAAATAACTAAAATAAATAAAATAACTAAACTAAATGCACATATGCGTGCGCTTGGCTCCGTGTACACACACACACACACGCACGCGCGCGCGCACACACACACACACACACACACACATATATATATATATATTGTAACGGGGTGGGTTCGATTAACAAAACTCAAGTTCGAATATCGACGCGCGACCGCTCCCGTACGGTCCGCGCGCAATCCACGTTGATTTTTTCTCGCCGTCTGGGGAATAAGCACCCGTCGGCGGTTGAGTCTCGACGCGCCACGACGCGCCCGCCCGTTACAAAGCTTGACTCGCGAATGTGCGAGTACTTACGTGTCTTGTACGCGGTGCTTTCGCAGCGTGCACAACGTCCGCAGCAAGGCGGCTCCTTCCCCAAGGAGGTCCGTGGCCAGCTCAGATCACACGGCGGAAGGATTTCGCCGTGCCCGCGGTCCTAGGTACGGGATAGATACTATGAGGAAAAAACAAGGGAGGTGGAGGAAGGCAGTACGAGGAGGAACAAGTAAAACTTGAGCGTGATTGTTAATTACGACGTTTATTCTCAGCACGGCGGACTACACCGATTAACAAATTAAGAAGCGTAAGGCTCACGCGCGTGCGGCAGCAACCTCGGAATCGACCGGACCGCAGTACGCGCGTACACGCTCTCTCTCTCTCTCTCTCTCTCTCTCGAACACACACTCGTTCGCTCGATAGTGGGGCGCCCCGCAAGGGCGCTCTCGCGTGGACTAACCTTCTCGTATTTACAGCGGGGCGTCCCCCAGGACTACGAACGTACACGCGAGCACTCGCGAGCAGCAGACGGCAGCGATCCGCCTACACCGTCTGCGCTGGCTCCGTGCAAATGTGTGCACGAGCGCGACGCGCTGGGACGCGCGGGAGGCGCTGGCTGCCTCGACGGGAGTTCGAGGGCCTCCTCCTTGATTCCAGCGACACCACCGGTCGTCGGCTACTGCGGATACTCCACCAGGTTTCGCGCATAACTCTCTTCAGCGAACTCAGTACACGCCGCTGCAGACAGAATGGGACCGAATTGGAAGTAGGGGAAGTGTAGAGTCGAGCGAAATAGAAAAGAACTGCGCGTATATACATACATATATGTATACCTACATATATATATATATATATATATATATATATATATATTTATATACATACATACATATAAGAAATGCATGCACTAATTCTTTTCTCTATTTCGGCAAGTTCGGACCAATTCCAACCGTGACCATAATCCATTCATCTCTCTCTCTCTCTCTCTCTCTCTCTCTCTATATATATATATATATATATATATATATATATATATATATATATGAATATCTACGGATTAAATATTAATACTAGTTATTGATATGCTCTCTCACACACGCACACACGCACACACACATTTACATTACGTCAAAATGAGGAAGGTCGAACTTTGAGTATCAGTATTTTAAGTAAAGAACACAGCACGTATATATGGAAAAGATATGCATGTAGTATTTCTTTTCTTTATTTCGGCACCTAAAATCCATTCCCCCCCTCCTGTGTGTGTGTGTGTGTTTTATTAAGAAAGGTAAAAATGCTTTTTACGCATTTCAGACACAGACATTATTGTCTGGATATATCGGACTCGGAATCAGGATCATAACTACTTCCGATACCGACTAAAAAACCACTCTATCCCAACACATCACCCGTTAAGGCATTACTTCGCGGATGATGGAATATACCTTTACAGGCCCACTTATCTTCCCAATTGAACTAGGGTTATACTCGTCAATACTCACGTAACCGTGTCATTACTCTTTCTGATATTAATCAATTTGACGACCACGGCTTGAGCAAAAACGCTAAACGCCTCCCATCCCTCCGGTGATGCCAACATGCATCTCCCCATACTCTCCGGAGTCAGAGGACCCCTCCATTGGACTTGAAATTCCTCGCTTATTGTGTCAAACCTTGGACTGTAAAATAGGGAGTGTTCCACCTCTTCATCTGTACCAGGGCATGCGGGACATTCCGCGCTATTGTAAACAAGGATACGATGTAAGTAGCTGCGAAAGCAGCCGTGTCCGGTAAGCACCTGTGTAAGGTAAGCACCTGTGTAAGATAAAAATTGACGAAACCGTGTTGCCTGTCTAACAACTTTGTCACTTTCGGGATGATACGATGAGTCCATCTCCCCTCCCTAGCTGTATCCTATCTTCTTTTCCACTCTTCTAATGCCTTTTTCGACCACTTCTCGTGGCTATTTCCTGCTGTTTCTCCTCTACTAAGCCCCCTATTTTTACGGTAGAGCATATTCCTCTCCAAGGCTAATATATCAATGGGAGATACCCCTATGATTAATGACAGCGATATATTCGCTATACTACGGTATGCACGAGCTACTCTAAGTCTAGCTATATGGGCAGCGCGCTGGCAGACAGCGCCATAACTACTATTTGTGAGCATGGCATCTGCCCATAGTGGTGCTCTGTAAAGCATTACTGAGTCCACCATGGCTAGAAGAAGAGCACGTTTGGGTTGTTTCGGCCCTCCTATATTGGGCATTATGCCGTGCAGTGCTCTAGCTATATTTGTCGTTTGATACCTACGTTCAAAAGATGCTCTAAAGGACAAACAAGTATCTAGCATGATACCAAGGTATCTTAATTTTTTGCTAGAACATATCTTAGCTCCTTCTACTGTGAAATTGGCATATATCCTCTTTTTTGTTCTGGAGATGAGTACGGCCTCAGTTTTTTCTGCCGCTAATTTCAGATCTCTCTTTCATAACCAACTTAAACTTCACTAATACTTCTAGATAAGATCGTTAAGGCAATATCGTCTGCGTATGCTATCATTGATACCCCATTTGGAAGCGGCTGTCGTAACGAGCCATCGTATAGTATGTTCTCAAGCAAGGGTCCAATCACCGAACCTTGAGGCACGCCTCTAGTGATATTGTAAGAGTGCCTGCCCTCGTTAGTATCATGGCCTGGTGATTTTCTAACGATAATTTTAGAGGTAACCATATTTAATTCCTCTACACTAACCTCCAGCTGTTCCTCTGTATCGTCCTCTGTCGCTATACGTAGTCGACTGCCAGTCGGTCTTTCCTGATCTTTCGGAAACAGTTGATTAATCACTGTTTTGAGAAGAGTTGGGCTGGTTGGTGTATTAGGATCCCTGGGTTTGATCTTTCGCATGACCGTTTTGTATGGCCTCCCCCATGGATCGTTGTCCACCTCTTCACAAAAAGCCTGCCAACACTTTCTTTTGGCTCTTCTGAGGGTCGCCTTGAGCTTCTTTTTTTTAATTTCATAATTAATTTTTAAAACTACAGTCTGCATTCCGCGATATCTCTTAGTTGCCCATTGATATAGTCTTCTAGCTCTTAGACTTTCTCGTTGCATCGTAGCAATGTCATTATTCCACCAGTAAAGAGGTGGACGTCCACGCGGGTTAGATTTTGTAGACATTGACACATCACAAGCCCACGTTAGCACTCGGGAGAGCTTGTCGACTTTCTTTTCAGCTGTTCCAATCAACCTTATGTCATCGAATTCGACTAGGAAGGCCTGATGATCAAAGGTGGATACTGCCCATCTTTTATTCCTAATGCACGATGGCTTTGTAGTTATCTTATTTAGACTTTCGAGCCAATATTCTAGGGGTTGATGTCCAGAGTATCGGTCACTTACTCTCCATTTCAACCTTTCCCCCATGAGCCGGGGATCGATGAAGGTTATATCTACTATAGATGTCTTATCCCCCTTGATATAGGTTGGTGTATGTTCCTGTATTGTCGATCTCTAGCTCCAATATGGCCACCATCAGAAGTGCCTGACCACGTATGTTTGTCCTCGAGCTACCCCATTCCACTGCTCAAGCGTGGAAATCTCCCCCGATCACAACGGGTAGTTTGAAATCTCTGACATTTTCAACTATATCGTCCAGTACGCTTTGAAATGTGTCAATGTTTTCACTGGGTCGTATATAACAAGTATATAATCTTATTTCTGGCACCTCAACCCAAACAAAGTATGGTCGGGAGGACGACATTTTATTGTTATTACTGAGTTTATCAGTCACCCAAACTGCAACTCTACCAGTACTGTCTTTTATCCAGCTACGTTCGTGGAGATTTCTGTATTGCTCACTGATGAGAACGATATCCGCTTTCTCCTCTTGGACCAGTTGAAATAATAGATTCTGCGCAGTGGTTTAGATTTAGTTGAATCACTTTAGCCATTATCAATTATTATTTCGTTCTTCTTAGCATCATTTTTATTGCTGGCTTGACATTCTTTAGCTTTGTGACCCTGCTTACCGTATTTAAAGCACAGCTCCGATTTGTCGACTGGGCTTTTACATTCTTTTGCCTGATGTCCCATCTCGTGGCATCTAAGGCATTTATTGGTTCGTGGCGCACGCGGCAGTTGATCCAGCCGATCTTCAATTTCGCTGTTTTCAGCAGTTTATTTGCAGACATCGCTGGGAATAAGACGATAGCTGCTTGCGTGCCAGACTATAATGCTCTTAGCCGTACATTTTGGGCAGTTACACTATCTGGGCCAATTGCATCAGTTATTGCTACTACCACTTCCTTTATTGTAGTGGCTTCATCGATATCAAGTATCGTTATCATTTCCTTGTGAGTTAAAACAATAACTTCTGCTGACTTTAGGGTCGCTGAGATCGCAGTAGCGAAATTCCCCAGCTCGCATGCGTCTTATTCTTATAATCTTTTCACTTAGGCATTTCAAGGTAGGGTCTTTCTTTATTTGCTTTTATAGATCTGCATATTTAACCTTGGTGGATGATCTGATTTTTATTGCATCAGAACGAACGTGCATCTTCTTTTCTTTTATCCTAGGAACTGCCTGACTATTGCTCTTAGGTTTTCCCACCTTCTCATTCTCATTATCTTTTTTATTCCCACTTTTTACTACCTCCTCCCATTGTTGACTTAATGGAGCAGGAGGTGCATATGAGGTAGTAATAGAATTATCCTCCATTCGCGGCTTTTTGATGGACATATTCTCTGGTCTTGACGGGGGACGCTGCTGTTACTGGAACTGCCGTTGCTTTTCCTCTTGTTTTTGAAGATAGGTGACGTTTGTATCACCTTATTCTCCTTGTTCACTCTTTTGGTGTTCTGGCTTCTTCGCACTCTAGCCTTATCATATTCCTTAAGGCTTGTCAAGGTTCCCATGGCCATTTCTCCATAATGAATTTGGTCAAGACTCCCAGTTCCTTCTTTAACTTGCTGAATGTGCTTTCAGCTTCTTCGTCACTTGTAGCATTGTCAGTTGCACAGGCCTAGTGACCAAGCTGAGAGTAACCGCTTCGTGAGTTTGGTCTCCCCCAAATTCCAAGACCGGCATCGACCAACGGGGCTCGCACCCGATCGAAATCGATGGCGGGATCCTGTCCAATGTACATGCCCGCTTGAGGAAGTTTCGTTTTTAGCTCACTACTCATACTTAGATATTTTAGGTTTTTAATTCAGGTTACCCATCCCTATCCAGTTTTTGTCCACCCCGGATATTTAGTTTTCCCGATACCACCCATATCTGGGAGGCATTCCCCAATCCACAACCTGGGAAGGCGCCCGATGGAAGACTGGCAACTCCACACGGGTGTGTGTGTGTGTGAATACACTTATTTTTCGATTTTTTGCAGCAGCCTGATTTTTACATCTAATTTGTTGTAAAAATCTACTGAATCTTATTTGATTTAATATTATTTTAGTAATATTTATATATATGTTCTTTACATGAATACAATACATAAAAATATGTATGATAATATATATATATATATATATATATATATATATATATATATATATATATATATATATATATATATTATATCATACACATTTTTACGCCCGAGATAATATAACCGAGATAATATAACGAGATAAGATAACATAATCGATTTATGGAATAGCTTTAGACGGAAATTGAATATTTATTCCTAAATTCATGCAAAGTCCATAAAGATCATGATTTGTTCAATTTATCTTCAAACATAAACAGAGTTAGAAAAAATTTTAAACTATAAACATAGAGCTCTTTCAAATACATATTTTTTATTTTATACAGTTTTCGGTGCAAATACAATTTCTCGAAAAATTTCAACTATTCAAGTACACTAATACAAAATTTGATAATTTTAAATAAATATATTTCTTTAAACTGAAAGGACGAAAAATTTGTTTAACATAAACAACTGTTTTTAATTATTAAAAATGGATATTTAAATGTATTAACTGATTTAGTTGAAACGATATTTTTTAATTTAAAAAATATTATTAATTGTCTAAAAAGAATTTATTGAAATTGCCTAAGTCAATTTCATTTTCTTAAAAGCATTAAATTCTATTTCATAGCATATCATTAATTTTCATATCTGGTTAGTTAATAATAAAAATGTTTCCAAAATTGTTACGCCAGGTGTATCCAGGGTTTTCATCCCAATTCGCATATTAACTATTATGTGAGCAACCAACTTTTCTTACGTTAATGGGCAACCGGGTACCCGAGCTCTCATATCTGGTTTTTTTTATTTATTGAGTAGTACTATAATTGAGATCAATCCAAACCGATTCCATGTAATAAATAAACATAAACAGAAACAATTTAGACTATTTCCATGACATATAGATCAGTAGAGATATCTTAAATGGAAATCGGAGCAGAGGTTACGAGCGCACAGCAGGTACCGCACAGTCAGCTTTCATGTTTAATGGGTAGGCAGCTGCTCGCAATCTTAGTAGTGGTGGTAGTAGGGTCGCCTATGGACGATGTAATAGTAGGTATGGACGATGCTCAATGCAAATTTGGCTAAAATATATAAACCAACAGAGAACTTAACTATCGCTGAGCAACTTTATCCTTTTCGCGGTCTCACCAAATTTACACAGTACATTCCTTCAAAGCCTGCTAAATACGGCATCAAAATTTGGTGGGTTTGCGAAGCTGAGAACGCGTATCCTTTGTTCGGAATTATTTATACTGGCAAAATGGGCAATGTTCGCGAGAAAATCCAAGGAGAGAGAGTCGTGAAAGAACTTGTAGCTCAGTTCAAAAATAGTGGAAGAAATATTACGATGGACAATTTTTGTACTACCTTGCCTCTTGCTAAACATTTGTTATCGTGGAGATTGACAATCACTGGTACTTTGAAAAAAAATAAGCCTTACATTCCTAAAGAAATGGCTCGTAATAAATCTCAAGAACAATACTCTTTTCTTTTTGGTTTTCATGAACGTAACGTTATTATTTGCTCATATGTGCCGAAAAAGAAAAAAGCTGTTATCTTACTTTCTACTATGCACTCCTATACTGCTGTAAATGACGACGAGCAAAAGAAGCCACACATGATTATTTATTATAATAAATATAAAACAGGTATTGATACAATGGATCAGATGGTAGGCAGATATAGCATTCACAGACCAGGTGGCCACTCGCTTTGTTTTTTAACATTTTAGACATTGCTGCACTTGCAGCGTATATAGTTTATCAGCGTCGTATTTTTTTACGTCAATTGAGTGAAGAACTATGAACTATGCGGCACCACTCAATGTAGAACGCAGTCGAGGACATACTAGGAGTTCACGTCGGTTCTGTGCCTGCCGCTAAAAGAGATGATGAGCCTCGCGATACTACTGGTAGATTGAAAGTAACAGGCTCTTGTCATCTTTGCTATCGATTGACAATCAAAAGACGTAGAAAGACCAGAAAGAGTTGCGTAGAATGTCAGAAACCCGTATGCGATGAACATTCTTCAACAAAAGTATTGTGCTCTGATTGCGTTGACTAAATCTAAAATTATTCATTTTCAACATTGGAATTAATAATTACGTTTATTAATAAATCAATTACGTTTAACTTAATAACTATTTTAATTATTTATTTATAGACCTGTATTATATAATTATCATATTTTTAATTAACATTGCTCATTTCCAAGTGAATATGTCACTTATTTTCTAGTGGGTACTCGGATACCCGGTTGTCCCTCAGAGCTACTTTTTTTCAACAGCTGAATTTTCGTTAATAAAAAATTTTGTTTATACATCTAATATAGTCAACAGCTTCTGAAAACATTAAATCGTGGGAATACGGAGCCTCAGATCGTAAAAAAATTTTTTTAAAGAGTAATCGATAAAAATATAACGCGGTGGGTACCCGGGTACCCCGTTGCTCACATAAGGGTTAATGCATGACTCCAACATATATAGACAGAGAGAGAGAGAGAGAGAGAGAGAGAGAGAGAGAGAGAGAGATAGAGAGAGAGCGAGAGAAGGGATTTTGGTCACGGTTGAAGCCGGTCCGAACTTGCTGAAATAGAGAAAAGAATTAGTCGCGCATTTCTTATATATATATATATATATATATATATATATATATATATATATATAGACGTATATACGCGCAGCTCTTTTCTCTTTGGCTCGCTCCTTCACTTCCACTCTTCCTCTCTTCAGCAACGTTCCAACCTGCCACCTTGCCCCTCCCCTTAACAGCAGCCTGTACACGCGCCCGCTATTTCTCCTTCTTTGCTTTGATGCGTTAATTATATATAAAAATATCTGAATAGCTATTCGGACATTTTTCAGCAGTGCGCTACATTTATCGATAGTCGAGATTGCAGAAGGACCTTGTTTGCGATTCTGCCGCAAAATCTGGCGCTGTCACGGAACCAACATCGCCTATATCTCTGTCAATCTCTGCTCATCTCTGCTAGAGCCCATGTAAACGGACGGCTCTAGAAATGGCAGTGTTACTTGCTGCGGCAGAACCCCGAACAAGGTCCGTTTAGAATCGATAATAGTAGGATCAGAGATGACAAGGAGAGATTACCGATTCTATAAACGAAAGGCTTGACGATCTTCGAGTGCCGGGAACGTGCGCCCTCAATAGGCCCAACTGCTACACTAACGCGTCAACGAGACGTCACAGCTACGTTAGCATAAATTAGTGTGCGAATTTACCTACGTCACGAGCTGTGACGTAGGCAATAAATATATATAGATATAGCTGTACGATTCTGTTCAATGCGACGCTACTGTTTTCCTTTGAATCATACAGAGGCTAAGTTAATACATATCTAATATGCGCACGAGTATTAGAAAGCAACTCCGAACCAAACTCCAATGCCAGCTTCATAATGCAGACGAGTTTTTCATTCTGCATAAAGTCAAGACTTTCCTTTCTGCCGTTGTAGAAATTTCAAATTGAATCTTTTGATTTTGTGCTAAAATGGATAAACCTTAATTAGTTTAAGAAATTTATTTTTAATATTATATGCTTATATAATATTGTAGGAACAGAAAGAGAAAATTCATTAGTTGTTTCAAATATTAAAAATATAAATAATACTATAAACCGAAAATTTAACTTTTTGATTTTTAACAGTTATACGTTTTCTAAATTATAAGTACAAGATATAACATTTACTTTGTATAACGTTTTACAATAGGATAGAATTTGAATTTTTGTATTTTCTGCAATATGTGTTCACGCCGCTTACATTATAATGGTAAGTTTCAATTCTTATATGCCTGGAAACTGGCATTCAGCTTTGTCTTACTGAAGTAGACAACGAAATGTCAATATTAGTTCGAATACTACAGATAAGAAGTGACCTTTTATGTCTTCGATGTCTACCCGCAATAAAGTTTGGTCGCTGAGAACTAAAGTAAGGCATGCTTCCGCGCTGGAAGCGAGATTCTTTAGAGATTTTCCAGTGATTTTCAGAATTCTACTAGACTGCTGCTAAATACGCTTATTCTACTTCTTTGTGAGAATATCAAGCTATAGACTTGGAGAAGTCGACTTAGCTTACCGATATTGCTCTTGGAAGGTGTTGAAGTCCTACTTGATTTATACACTTCCAAATAACGAAGTGGCGTAGCCATTTTTTGGTCCTTTGAGCCGGATCCTTGCCATTAACGCACAGTATATCGATCAATTGCAGGAGCATATACTAATACGTATAGATTTATGCTATACGCGTTCGACTTGGCTATTCGGATTTTTACCATCAATGCATAGTATATCATTCAATTGCAGGAACATATACTAATACGTATAAATTAAGCTATACGCACTTGACTTGGCTTCCCGTTTTTGCTTGTGCTTAGAGCGACACGCACAATATATCGCTCATTTGCAGGAGCATATACTAATACGTATAGCTACAGTACATATAGTTATAGTTTACAGTAACTATACGTGTTCGACTAAGCTTTCCGTCTTTGCTGTGTTTAATTCAACACGCACAGTGTATTGCTTAATTAAAGAGAGCATATACTAATAACATTATGGCTGAAATGGGTACCGAAGATTTGTTACCGAAAGAAAAACAGTGCTTAGATTTATTCATGAATTACAAATCCAATACGTCTAAACAGAAGGCTGCCGCGGCTATGACAGTAGAGGATTATCGGTTGCGGAGCATTCTGTTAGACGCTTATTGGAATGACTTTCGAGAGCGTAACTATCAACTCAGTTGCCTCTCGGAGTTACTTAAGGAGCGTAGTTATTTCAAATTAGATTTATATAATAACGGGTTACCTGAATATTTGTCAACCAAAGCATGGGTAAGTGATCACACTACACGCCTCAGATGTATTCAGCCTCCAACTCATACAAAGCTTCATTCTGAGGAATTCGACAATAAAATAACTGTCAGTTTGCGTGAAACAAAGGACGGTCCCTCGAATTCAATTCACTTTACAGCTTCAGATAAAAGGATTTCTGAACCATTCTTAGCTACTGCAGTAGTAGTCCTTGAATCCTTAGAAGGGGCCCGTATTACGGCTCGAGTCTTGCGCCGAAAAATCCTTCATATCGGAAACTATGGCTAAAATATTATCTTTAAATTTTAAACCAGTAAATATTGCTGTATCTGGTTTGAACAGCACGACTAATGCTATCGCTCGTGCTGAAGTATAGCCTACCTTGAAATCTCTACTAAATCCAGAGTTTTCTCTTAATTTTACAGCCCTAGCAGTGAAGCGTGTTTTCAATTTGCTGCCAAGAGACAAAATTCTTTCTGGACATTGGGACTACATCCATAGGCTGCACTTAACTGACCTTCACTTTGGACAACCGAATACGGTGGATTGCATTCTATGCTCGTCTTTTTCTGGCGCCGTGCTTTTGCCAAAAATACGTCGAGCTCGATCTCCATATACTGGTCCGGTGGCTCTATCGTCTGTTTCTGTCTGAGTTTTAATTGGGAACGCAAACACCGATAATACCACGGCAACAACGGTACATCATTTAGCAGTAGATCATCAGCTTTATTCACATAAAATTGGATCCACAATTATTCTCAGAAATAGATACGTGAATGACTTCTTAGCTAGCGGAGATACATTGGATGAAACCGCACAAGCATATTAGGAGCTTACTGAAGTGCTTAGTTCTGCTGACATGTCATCGGCAAGTGTGCAGCAAACGACAGCAATTGAAATCTATTAAACACTTAAGGTGATTTTAAAGACTTAAATGAGTAGGAGACGGTTTCGACTCTTGGTCTACGGTGGAGTCCCCTTGATCATGCATTTCATTTTTGAGTTAAACAGCCTTCAGCATCTCCAGCAACCACGAAACGTTCCATTTTGTCGGAGGTATGTAACCATTTTCGACCCTGTGGGTTTTTTGTCCCCAGTTATAATTCGTGCAGAAATAATTCAATGTTTTTGGATGCAAGGTGTCGATTGGGATTCGCCTGTTTCAGCTCGAATTGTGAAAGAGTGACTACAGACAATAGCTTGCTGAGATAAAGAAGATTCGACTTCAATGTTGGATAAATACAAGCAAGTCTGAATCCTGACATTTACATGGGTTTTGTAACGCTTCTGAGCGTGCCTTTGTAGCTGCAATTTTTGTAACTGTTCCAAGTGCCAACTGTGCATCACGGCTACTCATTGCTAAAAGAAAGTTAGCTCTACTTAAAATTGTAAGTCTACCAAAGTTGGAACTCTGTGGTACAGTATTATTAGCCAAACTTATGGCTAGAATACTTTCTAAATTAGACTCTTCGCCTAAAGAGATTCATTGTTGGTCCGACTCAAAAATCGTTCTGGCCTGGCTAAGATCACACCTATCTTGTTGGAAGTCATATGTTGCAAATAGAGTTAGTGAGATTATAACTCTCTTGCCGACAGCTAAATGGCGACATGTGCCGTCCGCACATAATCCAACAGACTTAACAACCAGAGGATGTACTGGACTACAGTTGGAAGAATTAACTATGTCATGGTCAGGGCCTATTTGGCTGATTGAGGATGAGTCTTGTGGCCCATCCAATCATCTAAAATTTCAACAAACTTAGAAATTCGACGTTTAACTGAAGTATGGTTCATTGAAGGTCATCATGATTGGGAAGAACGGTTTGTGCAATTTTCCTCCTTTGATAAATTAGTTGCTATTATAGCTTATTATCTCTATTGGCGTAGAAACCTGTCACTCTCTAAAGAACAGAAAAGAAAAAGTTGTTTGATGGCTAAGGAGATCTCAATAGCAACTACTACTTTAATTAGATTGGGCCAACAGTCGGTTTTTTTCCAATGAGTTTCGAATTTTATCTTCAGGACAGCAACTTCCATCAATAAATCCATTACACAAATTTATGTCCTTTTTTGGTACTGACAATTTGCTTCGTGTAGGTCGTAGATTGCACAAATCTTTCTTATCGGAATCAGTGAAGCACCCAGTGATTCTATCAAAAATGCATCATGTTACCGCTTTACTTATCAGAAAAGCTCACCTTTGTACTTTACATGGAGGAACTACATTTGCGCAAAGCTACTTACAGAGAAGTTATTGGATAATACATATTCGAAGTATTATTTGAAAAGTAGTTCGTGAATGTATCACCTGTGTTCGATATATGCTCGCACTCAGGAGCAGTTGATGGGATCACTAACTACAATTAGAGCAAGACCTGCTCGACCCTTTCAATATAATGAAATCGATTTTGCAGGCCTCTTTTGAATTAAGAGGTCTTCTGGAAGGGGACTTTTTTGTTATCATTTTTGTTATCAATTTCTATAACATTCATAATAAAACAACTTAAAATATTTTAAGAAATATATGTAATCTATTTATATAGAATTTTTATCAATTTTTATGTACATCTGAACATTTTTTCGAAACAGCTCTGTATTCAATTACATATATTAAATAATATATATTTAAGATTATAAACGATTTATTCTATGTTCTTCAAAATTTTATACTATAATTTTCAGAATAAAATAAATTATTGCAATTACTCTATAAAGTACATAAGTAATTTAGATAATCTATTTTTGACAATTTCTTCAATAGATCATTTTATCATAAGTGAGGTTATGTTCACAATCACTTTAATATTATAAATAAACAAACAAAATTATTTCATTATTAGCTTATATAGAAAATTACTCTATTCCTTAGATCAATCTTTGTGTTAGATCGGAATAATACGAATTATTTAAAATATCAATAAGTAACAATACAGAGTATATTATAATAAATATAAATGAAAAGTATGCTATTTGAATGTGAAGGAAACTAGGAATAATGTACGTTATTTATGAATTATATTTAATATGTAGTATCATAGACATGGGTTGATCAACTACATTAACATTAAAATCTACGTCATACTCATATTTTTTGAAAATACGTTTAAGTTCGTGTCATTACTTATAATTATTTAAAATACTTATACATTTTTTTATTGATAATGCATATTGTAGAAAAGACAATACTTCAAATTCCATCCTATTGTAAAACGTTATACAATGTAAATCTTATATCTTGTACTTATAATTTAACAAACATATAACTGTTAAAAATCAAAAAGTCAAATTTTCGGTTTATAGTATTATTTATATTTTTAATATTTAAAACAACTAATGAATTTTCTCTTTCTGTTCCTAAAATATTATATAAGCATATAATATTAAAAATAAATTTCTTAAACTAATTATGGTTTATCCATTTTAACACAAAATCATAAGACTCAATTTAAACTTTCTACAATGGCATAAAGGAAAGTCTTGATTTTTTACACAATGAAAAATTCATCTGCATTATGAAGCTGGCAGATAATTTAGTAATTGTGGCAGCTCCAGCAGGTTGCAGTGTCATAAAGGGAAGAGGATGAGGAAACATGAGGAAATGAAGGAGAGGCGATATCAAGCAATATTCGAGACGGAATACTTGGAAACAAAATTGAAATAAATGCACATATTCATGCGTTAGATATCGTATATACGTGTATATGTATACATTGTAACAGGGTACTAGGTAACCAAGGTACTCAATATGACCTTGGTATATTTCTTCTAATATACGTAGTCCTGTTAATTTAGATATAGATATTGATAATTTAAATTACTGACCGTCGCCATGGTCTAACTTACCTTGACCGGAAGAAATTAATAAGTTTGTTAAAATTTATAAATAATTGAAAAATTATTATAAATCTTATTTATTATTTATACATCTATATTCGCCTTCTATTTATTCTCTTAGTAAGAAATTATTCTTACTAGTTGGCCCTCGGATTTATCCTTGTCAATTTACTTTACAAAAATTTCAATTTAATTTAATGCAATATTTTACTTATAAATTATTTATAAAATTTATTTATCTTTGAAACCAACGGTACCGCGGAGGCGGCAGGATCCGATAATCACTTTAAATATTAATAATTCAATTATATATTTTTTATAGGGAATAAAGAAATTAGTGTGGAAATGATTATTATTAATTAAATAAAGAAATATTTACAACCTTAATATCAATGAATAATTATTTATTAATTTAAAAATATTTATATATAATATAAAATTGTTTAATGATTTTAATTGATTTCATCCTAGTGTGTACCTGCTAACTATTAATTATTCGACCGAAAAGAAGTTATATTATGAGAAATAATATAAGCAATATTAAATATAATATATAAACTTTTCATGAATAGCGTATATAAATTATGTGATCACCTGATAGATGTGACGAATATATATATGGTGATAACTATATCACAACACTTCGATTCGGTTTGCTTGTGCTTATAAACAAGATGCGTAGTAGCGCCGATGTGTACAAATTATTTATTATAGGTTGGCTTGTATGTATGTATGTGTATGTGCGGCTTCCACTCGAACCAACGCTCACATATATAAGCAAACATGAATACACGCGCGACCGTTACAAAAAGAAATCTTAAATCTATCAAAGGCAATTAATTTCAGATTTTATTTCCCGTAGCTCGTTGTTTATATAATAACTAGCCGGTACCACGTAATTTAATTGCGTGTTCGATCGAACTGTAATAAAAAACGATCACTTACTTTTTAATTAAATTTAGATTTGTTGCGAGCCCATTTATCTTCTATGCTGTCAATTGTAAATATATATAATTAGCTCTCCTTGGTAAGTCGAATACTTCTCACCATATATACTACAATACTTTACTGATTTCACCAGCAATTATTATTCGGATAGTGATATAAGAGTACAGGTAACACCAACACTAGTCGAAAATTCAAAGTTTTAAAGCTGAATAAAAAATATAATATAGCTTGTCGTCTGTTTCTCTCTACTTTGTGAACGAACACCATCAACGTATACATTGGTACTCGTTACAATATATATATATATATATATATATATATATATATATATTATATCATCATACTAATTTATAAAGACAAAGCGTGTTTTTGTTTGTACACGATAACCGAAAAAACTACTGAACCGATAGTTCTGAAATTGGACATATAGATTCTATATCATCTTGAGAATGATATATACTATGTTTTTTATTGATAATAATTTTACTTTCATCAATAAATTAAGTTAATGGTTTTAATGATCAGTTTCACCAGCGGCCACTAGGTGGCGTCTTGAATCATGAACATGAACTCAAAGTAGTCCACTTAAAGTATTAATACCAGGCCAGCTCAAATGAATGTTCATATCTAACTTTGGGATTCGTATCCTAAAGGTGTGACGTTAGTCAGTATAACCCTTTTTGTTCTTCAGATTAATCTGACACTACTCTCACACCTAATTGATATCTTTTGATTTTTGTAATTTTTATTTTCTCTTACGTGGAAAATCTCTCTCTCTCTCTCTCTCTCTCTCTCTCTCTCTTTTTCTCTCCTTCTGTCTCTATCTCTCTGTCTTTCTTTCGCCTTTTTTTATAAAATAGATCTGTATGTCAAATCATACTGAATATAGTTTATGACGAGAGATGATATTTTTGTTTTTATATGTTATATTAACTTCAGAATTATGACAAGAGACTATGTTTTGTTTAGTTTGAACAAAAGAAATGATGGCACAATAAGGTTCTTTACGATAACCCCGACACTATGTGTGTATATATATAATACATATTTTAAATACGGTTTCTACTGAGAAATATTGTATTGACGTGTACGGGTCGATGATTACGATATCCTGTTGCCTCAAGACGATTTCTATAGGCAGTTGTGTGTTCGGATGATAGAAAACGACGTCCAGATGTGAGGAAATCAACTTCTATGGGAAGATTCGTGTTGGGACGGTAAAATACGATATTTAAGTCTTTCCGAACGACTTCTACGGGGAGTATTGTTTTTACTCGTTAGGCAGCGACGCTAGCTTTCTCGGGACGACTTCTACTAGGACTAGCATGTTCAGTTGGTAGGAAACGATATTCAGGTATGTCGGGACAACTTATACGGGGAGTTTCGTGTTCAGATAATAGAATACGATTTCCAGATAATTCTGAACGACTTCTACGGGGAGTGTCGTGTATAGTTTGTGGGAAACAATGTTCAGGTATGTCAGTATGACTTCCATGAAGAGATTCGTATTCTATCATTCGATCACCACTCTCTCAGTAAGATTCGTCACGGGATATTGTATTCTCACCTGGACATTGTATTCTACCTCCCCAATACAAAACTCTCTATAGCAGTCGTCCCGAGATATTTCCTATAGTCCGAACATGGTACTCTATGTAAACGCGTCACAAGACACTTGGACATCTTTTTTTACCGCTTGAATTCGAAAGTACACTTTTCTCCATCGAAGCCATATTTAATATGCATATATATTGAATAAAATGGTCGGCAAAATATCAACTTTTTGAAGTGCACGCAACATTGATGCAGCTTTTTATGCAGAAGCGACGATAGGGAAATTACGGTCAATTATTTATAGAAATATAGATGTGTATGTTTAGAGAAATTTTTACTTAGATATTATTGAATAGTTTATGAAATTGGTTAAATTATTATCTCGGGCGAAACCGAGACGGGGGATGCTAGTATATATATATATATATATATATATATATATATATATATTATATATATATATATATATATATATGTATATATATATATGTATATATATATATATATATATATATGTGTGTATATATATACGGAATTAAGCGCATGATTATGTGCATTTATTTTAGTTATTTTTTTTAATTTAGTTATTTTAGGTATTAAAAAAATAATTTATAAAAAAATAATTAATTTACCATATGAGAGATAAATATTCGATCAAAATTTAAATGGAAAACCTGAGTTTCTTAAATTTGGTAATCATATACTTAAACACAATACTTTTGATACTCTAAAAAAAGATTTATAGAATCAAACTAATATTTTCTAGAAATTAATAATAAATTGTTTTTTCTACAGTATATATAGCAATGAGTTACGTAATATATATAACTAAATATGTTCTTAATCTAAGCAAACAAATTGTGAATCAGGATGTTTAAAACAAAAAAGTAATGCATCAAATTTAGAAAATCTAATAGCTATAATTGCAAATGATCAAACTACTTCAATTATAGATTGATCCAATCTATGATCAAAGACAAGATTTTTCTGATACTATCGAAAGAACAATATTATCGAAATAATTAAATAAAAATTTTCTTAGTTTAAGAAATAAATTTTTCGAAATAATTCATTAAAATTATACAGCGGAAAAATTCTAATATGAAGTAAATATTACTTGATTCAAGAAATACATGCGATTGTTCTGTACCAAGGAAATATTTTCTTTAACCAAGTAATCGTATAAACTTGAATCAATAAGTAGTTACTAAAATAAAGCTTATATTTTCTAAACAATAGAACACAAATATTGGGAGTTAAATGAATATTTTCTTGTTTTGAAAAAATATATCCTTAAACCAATAAATTCAAATTTAATATCAGGAAAATAAATTCTTCGATTAATTAATTATCTCCTAAATTTTAGTCAAAATTTGCTAGAAAATGGGTGGCTGAGATTGTAAATTAAATAAATATTTTCTTATGTTAACAAAATATATTCTTGAATCAATAGCTGAAGATTTTGAATCAAAAAATTTAGTTATTTGATTTAAACCTAAAAAATAAGTAAATATATACTTGGATTAAAGTTTCAATACTTCACTCAAGAAATTGAATTTAAAATGAAGAATTTGATTTCTATCTGTAACACAATATTTAATTGAAATACGTTTTTATTTTCTAGAAACATGAAAATTCAACTATGTTAAATTTTTAAAAGTAGTGTATAGTTTCTTGATTCAAAACATTATTTTCTTAACTTTAAAAATCAAAAGCTTAAACTAAGTGAATAATTTCTTCAATTATTTTACAATTTATACGTTAATTTACTTTTATTACATTTATTTCATTACTTTTAATTTGAAATTCACATTATATTATTTTATTAAAGTGTCATAATTAATTTATTTCGCTTAAAAAAACTTCGACCGCACCGGGATTCTATCGCAGTACGCTGTGTAAAATTGTAAGAAGCATATATATCAATTTTAGATCTCTTATAGTTATATATTATGAAATTAATTTATGGATTCCCATTAATAGTATATACATTTATATACAGTATATATTTACATTATAACAATTTATATATCGTTTTGGTTTTAATACGTGATTTCCTACATCTAGATAATATTTTCTTAAATGTAAATTTTTTAGGTATATGAAACTGAAAAATAATTCTTTTTGTATTATTCTATATCACTGAAAAAATATTTGCTAATATCAAGTAAATATTTATGTATTTTGTATCGGATAAAGAATTATTTTTTAAATTAAAATTAAAGCAAATATTTTCTTAAATTGCGAAATAAGTTGTATAACATAGGAAAACCAGAATCTAAAAAATTCCTTCATCAAGAACTTATTCTTTGAATTAAAACGATATAAGCTAGATATTTTACAACATCCATTCAACTACGCCGAATGAGTTATGGATTTCTCGAAATTATATATCTCCAATTATATGTCTATAATGCATGGTATTTATATACATGATATTTTTTCCTAATTAGACTTCACAATCACACGTGAATATTCTTTATAGTGACCTTAGAAGTGATAGATTACATCAACAAGAAGATAGTGAAATAGAAAAAATTATTATAAATAATATAAATTTATGTACTGATACTAAATTACGTTAGAAGAAAAATATATATATCGAAATATATGTTAAAAAT
This sequence comes from Sycobia sp. Sy_11, assembly GCA_018907035.1. Lineage (NCBI taxonomy): Eukaryota > Metazoa > Arthropoda > Insecta > Hymenoptera > Epichrysomallidae > Sycobia > Sycobia sp. Sy_11. The sequence continues at coordinate 647,043 of JACCIC010000198.1, read as the reverse complement.
TTATATATATTTAAAAATCTTGTTGATAACTAATATTGCTAAAGTTATCTTTGTTTCGCACTTGAACTGGACTTAACGATACAAGTTTGAAATATTGAAACAATTATGAATTGGTACAAGTTGTAGGTTATGCTATAGTAGATTAGTAACATATGTTGTATTAGATTAAGTTTATTTGATAAAATGAAGCATTTACGCTAATAAAAGAAGTATTCGTAAATATACAATCTACAATTAATTAATTTTAATTTATGCGTTGGACTGGGAACTATAGTTTATTTGGCATAGTGTCCAGTAAAAGCTGGTAAATGATACTATTCCTCAATATTTTTTAACATTTAAATTACTATAAGCTTTTCAAATCCGGGCCTGCAAGTACATGTCAAAACAATTTTTAAATATTATTAGGAGTGTCAATAAGTCTTTCCCGTTTTTTGTAAGAGATGGCGTCACCAATACTGTGCGAGTATTTAATGGTTACATATGTCATAATCAAAGCTTATTCATATGTCAACAATTCCATACCAGCACATTAGTTAAAATTTTTTCGCATCATAAATTTTTGATATCGTGAAAATGTCGAAATTTGAGCCGAGTCGACGTCATTTGCGGGAAGTTTCACTTTATTGGTTCAATTTGAAGAAATCTGCTGCCGAGACGCATCGATTGCTTCAGGAGGCTTATGGAGAAGGTTGTGTCGATGATTCAAGTGTTCGCGAATGGTTTCGACGCTTCAAAAGCGGTAATTTCGACGTGGAAGACAAGGAGCGTTCCGGGCGGCCGCAAATCTTTGAAGATCGAGAATTGGCGACTTTGCTTGATGAAGATTCTTGTCAAACGCAAGAAGAACTTGCTGAAGCATTGGGAGTTGACCGAACAAGCATTTCCAAGCGTTTGAAAGCCATGGGAATGATCCAAAAGCAAGGAAATTGGGTGCCGTACGAACTGAAGCTGAGAGACGTCGAACGGCGTTTTTTCACTTGCGAACAGCTGCTTCAGCGACATAAAAGAAAGGGTTTTCTGCATCGTATCGTGACTGTCGATGAAAAGTGGATACGTTACGATAATCCGAAGCGAAGAAAATCGTGGGGACTACCCGGCCATGCATCATCATCGACGGCCAAGCCAAATATTCATGGCGCCAAGCTCATGCTCTGTATATGGTGGGACCAGCTAGGTGTGGTTTACTATGAGCTTCTGAAACCGAATGAAAGGATCACAGGCGAGGTCTATCGACGACAATTGATGCGTTTGAGCCGCACACTGCGAGAAAAACGGCCACAATACTCCGACAGGCACGACAAAGTTATTTTGCAACATGACAATGCTCGCCCACATGTTGCACCGCCGGTGAAAACATACTTAGAAACGCTCAAATGGGAAGTCCTACCCCACCCGCCGTATAGTCCAGACGTTGCTCCGTCTGATTACCATCTCTTCAGATCAATGACGCATGGCCTGGCTGACCAGCACTTCCATTCCTACGAGGAAGCCAAAAAATGGGTGGATGACTGGATAGAGGCCAAACCGGTCGAATTTTTTCGCAACGGGATTCATATGTTGCCAGAAAGATGGGAAAAAGTTGTAGCTAGCGATGGCCAATACTTTCAATAATTCATTTGTAACCATTTTTTCACAATAAAGGCTCAAAATTTGAAAAAAAACGGGAAAGACTTATTCACATACCTGATATTTTATTGTACTGCATTCTTACGTTATAAATAAGTAAGTGCATAGACACATTTTCAATTAGCAATTTTTATTGTATTAGAATAAGAAATAACTTTGAAACTTACGCGAATTGGTTTTATTTTTTAGATAGGACCACTCAGACTTCATAATTTACGTTCAATCATCCTGAAAAAGGATGTTTTAAAACATGAGTATTTTATGTAATAATATTGGAATTTTCTTGAAATATCTTACTCATATTTGAAGTAGAATTATTATATTTCTTTAAAATTTTATATTTAAATGAAACATATCTGTATCTATATTTAATTCTTATTTTTATTATCTCAAAAAGTTAAAAAAATACAAACATATATGTTTAATTGTTATTAAAAAAATATTTAATGTTTGGTACATTATAAATTGTTTATTTTATTTATTTACTGTCAATATCAAAGATTCATCTCCCATATGATAAATTAATTTAAATTATGTTTTAATACCTAAAATAAAAAAAAAAGTAAAATAACTAAAATAAATACACATATTCGTATGCTTGATTCTGTATATATATATATATATATATATATATATATATATATATATAAGTATCTGCGCAATTAAGCGCACGAATATGTGCATTTATTTTAATTTTGTTTCCACGTATCCCGACTCGAATATTACTTGATATCGCCTCTTCTGCATTTCCTAATGTTTCATACTTCTCTCACCTTTATGACACTGCAGCCTGCTGCATCTGTAGCTGCCACACTAGCTACTACATTACGCTTGCCCATCCCCTTATCCCTCTTATCAGCCAAAAAACTCATCGCCGCTTGCACTGCTTGCACACGTATATATTTTTCTATTCGGACCTTGCCTTACAGTACCCTACTATTACCTATCCTAAACGGACCTTGTTCGAGGTCCTACCGTAGAAAAAAGTTTCTCTAGTGGCGCTGCGACTGAACCAGATGCGTCAATGTCCCTTGCAATCTCTATTCATCTCTGGTAGAGGATATAGAGAGTAGAGAGAAAGAGTGGAAGCTCTGCTAAATCGTGTCAAATTACACGGAAGAACTTCGGGACAGAATTGGTCGTAAAGCGACGACACTCTGTGAGGTTGCTCGTTCAAATGCATGTGTTTGAAGAAAAGAGCGTGGGAGTATACAATGAGCGTGGAGAGAGGGAAAGTTAAATCTCTGCTCCCCTATTTCTGCTTCTCTTCTTCCCCTTACTCGCTTTATCTTTTGTTTTCTATTCTGTTGCGCGCAGAATCATCGAGGGATTTCCAAGACAGCGACATCTAATTCGAAAAAACATGTCTAACATTAGCGGCTGCCACTTAAGAAGTAAGTAATGAATATTGCTGAAAATTTTATCGTACTTCAGGGGCATGCGTACGAATATAATAAAAAAAAATTTTATGCAGGTGGTGTCTCCAAACCCGTAAAATTTAACAATTCTCGTTTTTTTGTACACATCTCGTACATCCCCGATGGATTTTCGACCCATTAGCTTGACATCGTTCATCCTTCAGACGGTAGAAACGATGACTGACCGATCCATCAGGGATAACGCCACGATGAAGAATTAAGTCCATAGAGAGCAACATGCATATTGCGTCGGAAGATCTACAGAGACGGCACTATATTGGACCGTATCTATGATCCACATGCAAGGAAAGGTCAAAGGTTTTGCCGTACATGTCCTCATGGACGTCGAAGGGGCTTTCAATCACACATCACGGGGAGTTGTTAAAGAGGCCATGTATAGACATGACATTCCCCGATGGTACAGACAGATATGTTTGACTGTTAATCTAAGGAAGACTGAAATCATAGTCTGCACCAGAAACTAGAAATTGAATAGAGAATGCATCTTGACTCTAGGAGGGAAACCCTTAACCCTCCAAAAACAAGTGAAATACCTAGGTTTTATCATCGATAGTAAGATATCGTGGAAAAATGATCTGGAATACACATCTGACAGACTGCGGACTTGCCTGTGGTAGATTGGAGGGGCTATAGGCAGGACGTGGGGCCTCAGACCAGACACAATGAAGCGGATATATGAGACTGCTCTAAATCCCAGACTAACATATGTTGCTCTAGTGTGGTGGTAGAGAACGGTCTAGTCCACTACTGGTAACATACTCGAGGGAGTGAGGAATATTTTATTGAGAAGCATCTCGGGCGTGATTAGATTTATACCTATTGTGGCGCTAGGCATGCTCCTCATGATTGAACCATTCAGACTTTAATTTCGCACATTTCATACTGACGTTATTCCGGTATAGCTCGTCCGGACTGTCTTTTTATGCGCGCTCGCGCATCACATCGTTCACCCGGCTGCTTGCCGCGGCCGACTGCCACGGTAACGTCATCTCACAGCTAAAAATTTTTGGTACCATCGCCCTATTACTGGTGTTCTTCTATAAGCGTCTACCTTCTTTACTATTACTTAAGGTTAGTGTTACTCGAGAGCGTAGATTATGTAGGGTAGAGAGAAGCAATGGAAATTCCGCTCGCTTTACATGGGAAAAGGTTATCAGAAACTAGCCGGAGATAGTTGTTCAGATTTGTCTGGTAGACGTCACTGTCTTGGAAATGCCTCGATCGTTCTGCGTGGAACAAAACGAGAAAGCCAAAGCCAAACCGAGTAAGGGGAAGAAAAAAAGAAAAGTCGGGGGCAGCAATATAACTTATCCGTCTCTTCAAGTTCACTGTATACCCTCACTGTATTTTCTTCAATTACATGTATTTGAGCAAGTAACGTCACAGAGTATGACCGCCCTTCGGCCAATTTTATCCCGAAGTCCTGCCATGTAATTTTACACGATTTTAGCCAAATTTCCACTTCTTCTCTCTACTCTCCATTATTTAATATATGTGGATGCACCAACAGTAATTATTATTTGCAGTCTCAAACTTTGTTGCTTTTATTTATTATAAAAATAAATATGGTAATTAAATTAATTTAATAACAATGAAATATTATTTCGAAAACTGCGTAAATAGGTGTACTGTTAATTATTATTTACGCGATACATCTGAAAATATCAAAAAACTCTTCGTAAGTGGTTAGTTTTCAAGCATCACAGGTACCCACTTTGAATTCATTTTACGCATTTCTCGTTGTCATTCCGTGATGAATAAGTTGACAGACCGATCACAAGAACATGTGTAACTGGAAATATACTTGCATCCTTATACACTAGACACATGTTTCCTTTTTTACACAGAAAACAACCCGGAACTGTTATTCTCATCACTTCAACCTGGGCGGCAGTTCTTACGTGGTTAGACACGTTCATTCTCTTCATACCAGTATTTCATTCATTCACGAATCTACATTCAAGTCTAGATGTATTCGCTCTTCCAGATATCATCTATTCTTTTACTCTGCAACACATTTGTGATGTAATTAGCGATCAATTGCTAATTGCTCATGTCCATTGTCATAAGTCTAGTAACGTTATCCGGCCTGATCACTCCTATTATTCTCTCAAGCCTCTATAGTAAGCCATTCAAATTAACGCACGCGAAAAACTTGTGCTCTACATCGTCATAAGCCTATCTGCAGTAATTGTATTTGGGCCAAGTTACCTTTTTCATTCTGCAGAGGTATTAACGAAAGTACCTGTGTCCAGACAGAAATTGAATGAGGTAGAAATCCACCTCATCGTGTCTTCTCTCTATTCACAGGCCGACCTCGGGTATCAGCCTTCTCGCCCACCGTCCTCATTCGTTCCTTATCGATCTTGTTTGATACAATCCGAATGTGTCCGTCTAATCTTCCATCGTAGCGTCATCCCTCCCGACAATCGCCCTTCGTTCGTAAATTCTTTTTCGTTCTCCGACTAATAGATCAATTCGGATCCGTCCGATATCGATTACAACCGATTACGTCCAATATCACGAAAACCGCTTTTTACATTACGGTTCGATACGTGTACGCAATTCTAAGTACTACGACCCTTTGATTACTTTTCAAGACATTGGTCCATTTCCTAATATTTATCGCGTCGGCCAATACCTCCGCTCCGTACAATAAATCACATGAGTTACACTCAGTAGGAGTCTGCGGACGTTTTGCCTGGGTCCGTTTAATTGGCTCCTCAGGCTGCTCAAAGCCTTTATTTTTTTTCCTGCTTTATACGTCACATTTCGTATATGAGACCAAAAACTTAGCTTCGTATCTAGAGTAACACCTAGCTACTACACCTCGTTTTTAGTCATGTCTTCCGGTCCCTAACGTCATTGTAACCACCGTGTCTACATTACGGCGAGTTAACAGCAACAACTCGGACTTTTTCAGTGCCAGCTGCAATCCTTATTCTACGGACTGTGTCTCATGATTTGGTTTAGCTGAAGCTGAATCAAGTGGTAGTCATCTCCAACCATTAGGTCTGCAACTGCCTCGCTGTACGCAATAAGATCCACATCTGTTGGAATGTCCAGTCTAAGTAAGCTATCATATTGTACTTTCCAGAAGTCGGGACCCTCCATAGAACTTTACACGGCGGAGGTTATCTTAAAGGAGTTTATCTTAGGAGTTTATCTTAAAGGATAGCTCCCGTGCTTCCAGTATTTTCGTCCATTTTGCGCAGTTCAAAGCTTTTCGAACGTTCAGAGTAACCAGTAAAACTACTGATCTCATCGCGTGACAGCCTGTACTGCAATTATAGAAGATGTTTACTACATCCCTTATTACTCCGATGATCGATCTTTCTTTTCAAAATCTGTACTGTTGGTCGGATAAGTCTCTGGCGTTCTGAATTGCCGGTAGCAGTCTGGGTCTAAGCAATAGATCGAATAACTTCCCTACCGTCTTAGGAAGGCAGAAGCCTGTATGAAGAATGTAGCTTAGGATCCTCTTTACCTTTACTAATAAGAACTAATCAAACGTTCTTCCAGAGTTTGCTGAATACTCCCTCCCCCAAGCTCCCATTGTATAATTTCAGAATATCTAGACGTTACCGTGCAACTGTTTGGATTACTTCTCCGGGAACACCATTGAGGCCTGGCACCTTATTCAGTTTTAATGTCCTAGTTGCTTCGATGAGTTCCTCTCGTATGAACGGAAGAGAATTAGTTTCAGTCTTGCCTGTTAGCTTGACGCCTGTGTATATTGGATATTGCAAGAAAACAGATGGAGAGACTACTTAAGCTAAAGAGACTACTTGAGGCCGTTACTGCTACCGGTGGTCTGGCTGACAGATACTTTAGGTTTACGACACATCAGATGTGTCTTCAGATATGCCGCATCAGATGGGAGGAGAAAGAGATTTAGTGATGGGATAGTTCAAGATTCTTTGTTTGGAATGTGGAACATTTCATATGATGAGATCATCCGGATATAGATGCCTGACGATACTTTTCTAGTTGAATAGCCAGAACACGTAGCAGCTGTTGTTATTGCTAAAGATTATGACGTTGCACAGATGCAACATGATCAAGTGTTGCGCCGCACAATGGTACAGAATAGGCCAAAACGCGCGCATGACACATTTTTATGCGTATCTTCGTGAATATCGGGCGTACAGAAATAAAAGAAAGTGCAAGTTAAACCTTCAGCATAATGCTTCTTTGCTATGAAGTTCAAATTACAAAATTTTATTGTTAAATAAAAAAATATTGCTTGGGAAAACAAAGTTTTTATTACTAATAACGTACAGTGATATTCTTTTAATAAAATGAAAATTTCTACAAATTGTATGCATTTTTTAAAATAATTTCATCTTCACTATCAATTGTATTTATATATGATATATTATTTGCTTCAGCATCATATGTAATTAATTCTGTTGCTTCTTCCGGTAATCGCTGTTTTTTAACTTGAAATTTTGTTTTTTCTCTTAAATTTGAAATATATGGATCGAAAGTTATTAGAAATCTATTAAAAATATCGTGCAAATTGTTTTTTCTCGAATTTCTTCTCGAGAACTTGCTTTTGAAATTCTTAAAGTCTTTATTACGGTGCTCTTGAGCTTCCTCGAATAGTTGACTTGAAGTATGTATATTGATGTATAGTATAATGTATATATAATCTATTTGTCAAACACACACACACACACACACACACACACACACACACACACACACACACACACACACACACACACACACACAAATAAATAAATATTTATACCATTATAATAGATAATTTATTGAAATATAAGAGAACTTTAATTATATAAAGCCTCACGTGGAGAACTAATCTACTTACCAAGAGGTAAAATAGCATGGTTGATTATATCATGTCCGTGAATTAAAATTTTGTGCACAGTAGGTGACATTGACCACCAATTATAATCATTTTTCATAATTTCTAAGACTTTTGAAGTATAATATTTAAATTTTTCTGAATCTATATTATACGATGAATTTATAACTATTAATATTATATAAAATTTATAAATTAATTGGCAATTAACAGCAGTTATTTCTGAAACTACGTTGTAATTTTCAAAAAATCGTCTTGTAGTATTTCCATCATTAGTTAATCTAAAACCTAAAATATGACAATAATATGACAATAACATGTCGATTAAATGTTTACGATAACAACCTTCATAAACACAGGATTGTATAGAATTGCTCTTAAATTCTTTTGTATTGGTTTATTATCTTAAACAAGCACATATACACGTATACCGGTATATCATAATGCAGAAACTGCATTTTTCGTTGTTGCAGCTCTTGCAAGGTTTTTCAATCATTTTTCATTTTAAAACCAGATTGAATTTAACATCTACACGAATAATAAAATATAAAATTCATTCTGATTTAAATTTAAGCTGATTATATGTTATAAAATAGCCTTCATAGTGCCGTGTCGTGCCGTAGGGAGCATAGACATTCATGTTAAAATTTTGTTAAATTGATCAAAATTTAATATATTACAAATTATTATGAATATAACTAAGCATGCAATAACTAAATATGTAAATTTAAAATAATTGACTTAAAATATATTTGTAAATACTAATTTGTAATGAAGTTTTTAAATGTTATTCTGTTCATTTTCTGTCCTCTTAAACATTATAATAACTATTAATAAATAAAGTTATAATTAAGAATTATTCAATGCCAATTTGTTCATTTTATCAATAATGTATTTTTTAATTTTATTTATTTAATTAATTTATGTTACAACAGAATCATTAGCTATTTGCAAATATGAAGGCGCGCATACGTACGTAACACAGAATCCGTACCTATAGTTTATTTATTTATTATTACATATCTCTTTCATTAGCACGTATTAGCAGCTGAAACTTTCAGCAAATATAATATATACATAAAGCTTTAAATTGGTACTAGTCTCCATATTGACCCAAGGTACCCTTTTTTGTTATGCAATTGTTAATATTATAAATTTTTAAAGTAAATAAAAAAATGTTTAAACATAAATGATATAACTTTTTGCATATGCATTATATTCCTCACTTAAAATAAAAACATTTTACAGGGTTAAAGTTTTTTTTTATTATTAACAATTAAGCATTTAATTAATTAATAAAAAGAACATTATAATATCTATCTGCTTTAACGTAGTATAATTATTGTTAAATAAATTTTTTTACAGAAATTTTCATATATTCAAGTTTTACAGACCATAATGAAACAATATATGTGCACAGAACATTAAAAATCGAAGAAAAAAATTTTAGCCTCATGCGCGCGTTTTGGCCTATTCTGTACCATAGTGCGCCGCGTGGAGAGATAGATGAACTATGAAGCATATTCCAAAGAGACACCTTATGTAAGTTGGGGACACAGACACGTAAGCAGCCGTTAGGTATCTAGGGGTGACTCTTGATTCAAAGCTAACCTTCTAGGTCCAAATAAAAAATTAATAAATATTTTTATCGGTCTTACAGTCTTTATAATATAATATATTAGCTAAAAGAAAGACAGTCAGAATGACCTTGTTTATCTTCATCCTCGTAGAATCTGAAATAAAACTTATTACTACAATAAATTATATTAAAAATTATAAATAAAAATAAAATAATAAGTAAAATAAAAATAATAAGAACAATATTTTACGTTAGTAAAGGACAACCTGACTGCCTGACTGCCCCCACCACCTTAAATTTAGGATCACCTTCTTGTCCGATGTTTCGAACCGCTACGGTTCATCCACAGGAACTAAACTAAATTGAAAAATCCAGCATGCTACTTTATATTCCCCATCTCCACTCAAATTTATTAGTATAACATTTATAGGACCCCCCTTTTTGTGCTAAAATGGATATGCCATAATTGATTTTAAGCATTTATTTTTAATATTTAATGCTGATCTAATATTGTAATAAATAACGCGTGGGAATCAAAAGGGAAAATCCATTAATTGTCACAAATATTAAAAATATAAATAATAGTATAATATCCAAAATAGAAAATTAAATTCTTGTAATGAAATGCTAAAATAAAATAAAATGAAATAAATTAAAAAACCCAGCATGCTACTTATTATACCCCATTCCCACTCTAAATTTATTGGTATAACAGTTATAGCACCCCACCCCCACACCTTTTTAACTTAAATGCGAAATACAAATTTTATATTAATAAGTAATGATAAGTGTCATCCAATTTACTTAACGCTAACATTAAATTTACATTATTGGGATTATTCAAAATATGAATATTTTCAAGAGTTTCTCTTTTATGTTTATTTTTAATACCTTATTTTCAAATATTTACATTTTCCAAATCGAAAGAATGTAACAAGTTTAAAGTATGTTCTTTTAGCCCAGATGTACCATTCATGCTTCGTAAGCTATATTGATGCTCATATATTTTTTGTTTTAGGTATCTTCTCGTTTGTCCAATATAATATTTGGCACTATCTTTACAATTTATTTTCTATAACATCCCTATTTTCAATCATTTATCATCTTTATCTTTACAATTATTAAATAGATTTCTAATATTATTATTGTTTCTAAAGTAAACTTCAATATTGTGTTTTTTGAATGTACTTCTAATTCTTTCGGATCATCTTTTTACATAAGATAAAACCACGATTTTATTATTATTCTCCCTTTTATCCATATTACGTTCTCTAGTGCTATTCTAAATCTGATCAACTTTCTTTGCAATCATTTAATCTACAAAGTTGATTGGATAATCATTGTTAATGAATATCTCTTTCACTAATTTTAAATTATCTTTTCTAAAATCTTTGTGTGATAATTTGATTGCTCTGTCGATGACTCCCTTTACAGTACCTATCTTGTTTCCGAATAGATGGTGTTAGTTAAAATTTAACAACCTACCTAACCATGTAGGTATTCAGTACCAATTAAATTTTACTCTGTTATTTCTAACTCTAATAACATTATCCTTTACTAACATAGAATATTATTTTTATTTTATTTTATTTATTCTTTTATTTTTATTTTATTATTAATTTTATTTTATTTTTATTCTTAATTTATAATATAATTTATTGTAGTAATACATTTTATTTCAGATTCTACGAGGGTGAATATAAACAAGAACAGTCTGACTATCGTTATTTGAGCATATATATTATATTATAAAGACTGTAAGACTGATAAAAATATTTATTAATCTAATTCAGAGCAGTCGACATAAGTACAATTTTTAATGCCAAATAAAAAAGTAGCATATAAAACTGCCCGAATGATAGAGCAACTTAGTAGGTTAATGACCCACATTGGTGGTCCTACATCCTGCAAACAGCATCTGCTTAACAAAGCAGGCGAATCTATTATGCTATACGGAGCGATAGTATAGATCGATGCAGTGAAAGACCAGAAATATAGTAAAAGAATTTCGGCTGTACAGCAAAGAGTGGGTATTACGCATCGTGAGTATCTACCGCACGGTCTCTGAGTTAGTGGTGCTGGTTATCGCGTCTGTTCTTCATATTGGTCTCAGAATAGGCCAGAATAGATACGATAACCGAATGGTACACCCAGAAATAATGTCTCTATAGGCGATTCTTGAACTACAGTCATGCCATCTAATGGGAAGAGTTTTAGTAGGTTTGAATTTTGCATACCCTAGATTTAAGATTCCAGTGATAGTCCTAGTTAAATATTAATCTATTAACTCAGATATAATAATAAATAATATTTCATTCTAATTATATTTTTTCTTATTAGTTTTCATTTCATTATGCCTTCTATTTTAATATTCTCTTTCGTTCATAAATCTAATTAGTGCATAATTACAATGGGAATATGTATATAATTACCTACTATTATTTGCTTCTCTTTCGTTTATTCTATATTGATTTTAAGATTTTTATCTTATTATTTTACCTTCTTATTTATAACGGAATAAATAAAAACTATACATAGATTATTGAAAACGATAAAATTTAAACTATATTCAATATGAAGAAATAATGAGTATCAGACCAGTTGCAAACTCAAAGTAGACCAATGAAGAAGAAAACAAAACCTTTAAAGAAAGTGATAAATTACCGAGAAGTCCAGTTCTCAGGCTAAGAGGAAAATCAACTCCTTTCAATTTATTGGTCATTGACAGATCACCACTAGTTGAAGTAGTATTGACAATAACCTATATAAAGAAAAATACGTCGGTACAAACAAATGATATAAAACATTATGAGAAGATCCTCTCTACACATTCAAGAAGAAATGCTTTTAAAACCTGAAAAAAATCAATTTTTGAATTGTTAATTTAAAAAAATAGAGAAATTATTCGATATTTAAAGAACGTTAAAATTATTTAAACAATTAAAAGTCAATAAAAATGCTGCATTAAGTGTCTTTTTATATACTAATACTGTTCGAACAATTAGAAAGTATGATTTCAATATGGTGACCTGTTGCAAAATTATTTATATTTATAATTAACTTTTCCAAAATTTGTCAATGGTTGGGAATTTTTAAATGCAGTATAATGCACTCAATAGCAATTAAAAATCTTAATGAACGTTCAAAAGATCATAGATCGAAACTCAATATTTGTATATGGTTTTATTTTTATAGTTATTCGGGATGATATCTCGGAAGTTTTTAATTTTACGAGATTGAACAAATTGAATTATAACATATAAAAAAGAAAATTTTTGAACCTTTACACATATTAATACGACCAATAGAAGTTAACAAAAAATTTAGATAAACTTTTGCTTATTACGGATAATCTAATTATCAGTTTAACATTACATTTGGCAAGGCGAAAGTACAAATATGGATCTATCTGCACATTTTTGACTGCAATCTGAATGATAGTTTTTTAAAAATTTAGTGTTAATAATATACTTTGCTTTGTTTTGACTGTGTTATACATTATGCTTAATATTATTAGTTAAAATTTTTTAATTAGCTATAATTATTTTATAGTTTTCCAGATAGCATTATATGTCACAGCAATATTGTAATAATATTGAAACATTACAGAAATATTACAGATATTGCTGTGATATTGCAGCAATATTGAGCCCTGATTTTTTACATGGCAATATCGTAGCAATATCATAAGAACATTATGCCGTGATATATAACAGGGCAATATCGCCACACCATGACAGTTTATTACATCGTGATATATTACATGGTAATATCAAAACCATGTCACACGATTATTGCGCCATGAAATATCACGAGCCAATATCGCAACAATGTCATAATAATATTACTCCGTGCGTTGCAATATTATTGTCATTTCATCAATGTTTTTAAAATAAAACTGAATAATCGCTGCATCATATTGCATATCTATGATAATTGACTACCAATAATAAATCTTAAAATATTGCTGTCAGCCGCTGTTATAGAAATTATTCTTAAACGATGTTGTTGTAATATTGGTGCTATACAACAATGTATATTTCAGCAATATCATAGGAAAATTGCATGTTCCAGAGTAACAAATTCCAGAAATATTGCAAAGTTGAGTAAACAAGTTCTTAGTTTCAAAAAACATGTTCAATAAAACAACATTTCAGTCAATTAACAAATATTTATTACACTTCAGCAAATGTTTCTTAAATGAAACAAATATATATTTAAAGTTCATAATTTTTTATTTTCAAAAAATCTACTTAAAATAAGGAAACAATTTTTGAATTAAATAGTTTTTGTTCAAATTAATAAGAAATGTGTTTAAAAGCCAATTTTATCTCTAGAAATATGTATAGTGGTGGCCAGTGGGCTCATTGATCTTGTAATTTTTTTCCACAAAAATTCACATTTCCCGCCTAATTTCGGCTACTAAGTGGTCACTTTTATTAGGTTGTCAAATATCTCCCTTTCGTCTTTTGTCTTATGAATTTCGCGGCTATGTACAAAGCGCTACATAGCTCGAATCTGGCAATACTTTACATCATTCGAAAGGTCTTGACATATCGTAAAAATCGACGCTATGCATGATTAGTTTGGATATTGCGTTCAAAAATTATAGACGTGTAAACATGGAGTTCACTAACCCCGAAATTCGCGCTATTTTAAAGTTTTTTTTCGTCAAAGGCAAATCCGCTGGAGAAACGTTTTGAGAGATTAATGGTGTTTCGGGAGATAGTAGGCTGTCACTTCGAACCACAAAGGAATGGTTTAGATGATTCAGAGCCGGTGAGAACGACACCAAGGATAAGCCAGCCGGCGGAGACCTGTGACGGCGAATACCGATCAAATCATGGAATTTATCGAGTTAGATCGGCATGTGGCATCTCGTACTACGAGAGAGGTATCATGAAGTTGCCATCTAGATGGAAACAGATTATCGAACAAAACAGCGCATATTTGACGTAAATCCGACTACTGTAACACTTTTTATAAAACATCGAATGAAGAGCAAAAAAGCGGAAGAGAGATATTTGATAACCTAATATTTTCTATCTTGCAATCCCTGCAAATAGTTATCATTACTACATTAGGAGATTACATATTTTCTGATTATATGCGTACAAAAGAAAATTGTTGCATTATTAAATTGTGTTTGCATTACGTTGTGATTTAATGAGAACAAGAATATTTACTAGCTTAACAACTGCGTATATAAATAAATTATCTAGTTTTCTAATATGTGTCAAATCTAATATTCTGAACACATATAATCTTCAAAGTAACAATCTAAACCTGGTAGAAAAATCTGCCATGCAATTGCCTTGTTGTAGAATTATAGCCGAATTGCAGCAGATATACACCAGAATTATAGTATAATTACGTGAAGGAATTGGAGATGTGCGATTAAGGCAGGTTTGAAACAATCGTGCAGCACCGCTCTATCATTTATAACACTATCAGAAAATTCATCGAGCAAAATGCCTCAAATTTGCGCAATTGTTAAACAAGTGTGACGGATTACCGACGGATTCATGCGAAATGCTACCGATCATATATAAATTTGCGCGCTCTATTTTTTGCCTTTGCTTGCGCAAAATAACAGGGTTTTAATGATGATCACGATCTATCTTCACAAACTATATGCTGTAAATAAAACCACGAATCATTACTTAAACTCTTGCATTAGTAACTCATATGAGTTTAGTTGTAATGCTGCGATATAGTTCGTACAATTCTTTCCAATTTTCGAACGCTTGTTGCGAACTGAGTCCGGCAATACAGTGTAGGTCGCGTACTGGTGGGGAGTTATTTAATCGAGTTTCGGCGACATCGAATTGGTATCTGTCAAATCCTTGAGTGTCTTTAAGTTCGAGTAAGAAATTGGAAAAGTAAAGGAGTACTCATTTTTATGATTCCAAAAATACATTTAAACAAACAGACTTTTGGCTGCTACGAGTGATGTAGTTGGAATAAATTTACAAGGAAAACTGAGAAATAAACAGTACCTAACAGCTCACACATCCGTTATTATAATCGCCAAAATTAATGAATTAGAGTTTTAATTGCTACCGCATGCACCCTATTCGACAGATTTAGCTCCCTCCGATTATTTTCTGTTCCCAGACTTGAAAAAATGGCTGGTTCGTCAAGATTTTCCAACAATGAAGAGGTGATCTCGGCAGTTAATGGCTATTATGAGGAGCTTGACAATTCTTTTTATAAAAAGGGTATCGAACTTATTAAACATTACTGGGAAACGTGTATAGGGCTGAAAGGACATTATGTTGAAAAATAAATATAATTTTTTTCCAAATTTTTGAGTTTTATTTGTTCGGCCAGGTACTTCTGGGACCACCCTCATATGATTCTAAGTATTTATTTGAAATGTAGAAAGTAATTTATGTATATATATATATATATATATATATATATATATATATATATGTTTTTATTTTTACTTTAACTTTACTATCATTGCTTTAATTTAGCTAATTTTGATCGTGTCTTCTTGATTGTTTAAATAGATTAAACGAGATGCGATTTCAACGCAGTTCGTCATACAGGTATGCGCGTCCGTCAAACTGCCAAAGTCTTACATGGCAGAAACGCATAAGCCTTTCGCATTTGTCATACAGGCAGACACATAAAGCAGAACTAGTTAAGTTCTGGAAACCAAAAATGTGTAAGACTTTTACAATTGTCTTTCAGGAAAACGCATTTAGCAAAAATGCTTCATAATTATGCAATCTACCGGGTAGACACGTACAGAAAAATTTCGTAAATTTGATACGACAGAAATAAGCAAGATTTAGAACAGATGTAAAAGAATTATGCTAGACAAAAGTCAGATATGGTGATCGTATAGCAGACTTACGTAATCACGTGTTCGTGTATGTAGAATTACGGCAGAATCAAATAACAATTTTAGAAAATAAATGTGCTAAGACGATTGTGGTAACCTACAGTAGGTAAGATTATTATTACTGCTTATAGAAAATGTATGTAAATCATTCAACATTATTTTCAATCCAAATTTATACTTAGATATGGTAAAAATAGGTTTTACAAACTTGATTTAATAATTTACCAAAAGTTTTGATCTACTTAAGGTGGAATAGTAAATATAATTAATATATTCATGATTTTTTATGAATATATTTTTATTCATATACTTTTTATATTTATATTACATTGTATTTTATAAATCTTTTCATCAAATTTCTTTTCATTCATACTTTCCTCTCAAATAATTTTGAAGTAAAGGTGGTTATTATTAAGACGTTCTGGATCGCACACATTGGTGAGTGTCTTCTGCATAATTGATATTGTCATGTACCACGTATTGACCTTTACTCTGTATCCATTGCAATGAAACATAACGAAGCTCATTCACATCAACTATAATTCTGAACTTAGATAATTTTCTGAATTAGAAAATTTAATGTGTAAAAATGTATGAAAAAAGTATTAGAAAGTATGATCAATGTATAATAACGTATGGAGAAAGAATGAAAAACATATGAAAAACGTATGAAAAGGTATGAGAAAGTATGAACAAAATTTGATCAATGTGTAACGTTCCTATCTCCCTCGGCATAGCTTACGAGGTATATTCCAGAATAGCTTTGTGAGGGGAGGAAGTTTTTTCAGGATCCGACGGCGGATTAGGAAAATAAGTAATATTTAACACAGTATATTTTCTTAATAAATAAAAATATATATTTATTCCTAATTACTCTCCAAGCTCTGACACGGTTCTGTAACGAAAATAAAAATAACGAATTCTATTTACTAAGCAACTAACGATAGAGATAACTATATAAAATTATTGTAAACTAAATATAAAAAATTTAACTGGATATATTTTATTAAACGCACGCTAGTTTCTGCAACGTTATTCGTGTAGCGCTATTTTCTGCACGAATACCAGGTGTTAGTGTTCACACGGGGAATTTCATAAAACAGGTTAATTTTAAGTGAAAAAAACTAGTGATACGATTAATTCCGCTGGTCTTTTAAGCGTCTCGCAACCAGGATCACGGTCTCTTCGGGTTAGGTAAATTATTAACCGCCTGTCTTTTGAGGAACGCCACGCAATAGAAATCCACTTAATAATTCGAAAACGATTTTTTAATGGTAGTATTTATCGAGCTCTAGACAAGTTTGTGAGCTCCGGGAAGAGTTCGTGTAAAACGATCTTATCGGAGTCGATTCATCGGGCGAACTGCCAAATTGGCCTTTTGGAATCCAATAATAACAATATTGTCGTCAAATTCCGTCGCCGCTCGTGTAACATCGGACGAGCTGCCGTTTTTATAATAATAGCAATATTTTCTAATGATAATAATTTATAATAATAGTTATCTTTAATAACTACAATCTTCTTATTATAATACTTTGTATAATATAATAATTATAATATGTGTTTATAATACGTATTTATAATATAATATTTGTGTTAGTATTTTATTTCTATATACACATATATATACAAACATATATACGTATTATTGTATACTCGTATGTGTTTATTATTGTATACCCGTTATATACAGTCCGAGTATACGCATTGATGTAAGAACTCTTGGGTTCCCCTTCAACGGTATACCTCTCAATATTCGCGTTAGTCGAGTCTGAGAGAGAACGGCAGCGCGCAGGTATATATTAGAGGGGGATAGCAGGCGCAGGCCTAATACTCTTGACGCCACTCTTTCTCAGCGCGCGAGGTGTATCCCCTACCGTTTACTACTATACTTTTAGTGGGCGGTAGAGAGAGAAAGAGAGAGAGAGAGAGAGAGAGAGAGAGAGAGAGAAACAGAGTAGATAGTGTGCTCTTTCTCTTTTTCGAATATGCCGGTGTACTTAATAAGTTTGTCTCAGTATTTATCGCGACCTTTTCATGTTTTTATATATCTATTACTTCTTTTCGGTGGTGTCAACGCGTTTATAACATTATATTGAATATAATATTATTTGTTGGAATTGTATATCTTGTGTATCTATTCGTCATTTATGTGTATTAGGATAATTTATATTTGTTAACAATTTTTTCGACTATTTGTGTTGTGCATTATAATTATTTGCGCGGCTGTATATTTTGGCCGTTGCAAATGTATAAGAAAGTATGAAGAAAGTATGAAAAATGTATGAAAAACTATGAAAATGTATGAAAAAGTATGAAAATGTATGAAAAAGTATGAAAATGTATGAAAAAGTATGAACAAAGTATGAGCAAATTATGAAAATAGTATGGAAAAGTAGAATAATCGTATATGAAAAAAATATCATCTCTTGACGTATCATGTTTGCACTGCAGTGGAATATATATCTAATGTACTTTTGAGTCTATAATATTGAATTTCGTCAGAATTTTATTTAATTCCATAATAATTGGAATTGCAGTCAGTGAACCAATTCTTTTTCTTCTCAAGTAAATTCATTCCATGAAAATGGTGGCTTAAAGTGGTTCGCTGTAGGAAATGTACCTCGTTCCAAATTTAGCAAAATAAATTTTATCAAAACGAAGCTTTGCGGGCCACTTGTCTGAAATCCATCTATGTCACTGAGGTATTATACCTTATCTTCCAGACATTGAAATATATTTTCTCTTTACATTATTGGATAGCCTACGCTTATCATCTTACAGTTCTATATACTTATTTTAGAAGTTGGACTAATGAACATAAATGTAAAGTTTCATGCCCTCAGTTTTATTTTATAACAAGACTGACCGCCTCCTACAATGTCTGAATTCTCTACGATTGTATCTTTTGCGAATTCTCTTTTACGAGAGTGTGTGAATGAAAAACATAAATATAGATTTAATTCAGTGAAGGAAGTTTCGTTTGTTAGGTTTAAGTTATGACTAGAGAGAAAGTTTTATCATTGCATGCAGGAGAGTGTAACATTTCGTCTCTGGTGTGAGCTATTTCGTGCTCCGGTTCAATCCACATCGGTACCTGACCGTTCAAACTACCGCCAGGCTCTTTTCGCCACACGAGTTACGAAAAACTTTTTCCTTCGCCTTTTCAAGGTGTAGAAGCGTTGATCCGGTTCAGCCCACATTGGTATCTGACCGCCCAACCTGCCATTAGGCTCGCTCATGTAAGTTTCTTTCAATTACTGGGTTTTATTGAAACTATAGGTTTGGCCTACGTTAAACCCGCGTAGATCCTTAGTTGCTCAGCCCGCCACCAAGTACCCACAGTATAAATATTTAATTAAACTCAATTCTAACTCTCGTTTAATGCACCAGAGTTTTGAATTCAGTCATTATTTATTATTAAATAATATATCAAATTATTAAATAATCAAATCAGAAATGAGGATTAGATTTTATTGTGGAGCTAGGTTTCTTTAAATTGAACCCTCTTTTAGTTAAAATATTTAATAAACAAAAATATATAATTATAACAAAAAATAATAATATATAATTATCAAAAAATATAAAAATATAAAAAGTTAAATTATAAGAAAATAACAAATTTTAATCTTTTAATCTTGCAATACTACGTTGTCCCTTTATTTTCGAAATGAGTGTAATTCATTCGCCACGGTCCGCTGTAATACAATTTAATCATAATTTAATTATAAATCTATTATTTTTACATTTAATATAAATTATTTCTAAATATTTAGCTCCACGTGGCTTTACAAGAATATTTAATTTAATTAGTAAATCTAAATTTATTAGATTTTTCGCGTCTCGTTTTCGAATCTTGAGCTGAGTGTGCGAGAACGTGCCGTCCGCTTTCGCGACAACGTCAGATTCCTCCTCAACTAACTAACTAGCTAACTAAATTTCGAGGCTACGGCACACTGAATTTTACATCCAGTGCACCGCTATTTAAGTTTTGGGAGAGAGAGAACGATCCCCACTCTGCTCATTCCCCTCTCACCGAACGTTTGTACGAGCCTCTTCGGACGCGCTAGGTTTTCTATCTCTCTCTAATCTTTTTATTCTTCTTTATGGGAATTCTATATTATATTATCATACAACATATAATTCCATTACTTTTATTACAATTTATTATTAATTAATTAATGATTCTTATTAATCAATCAATAACAAATTTTCTTGTTAATAAATATGTGCGAGCTTATGGTTCGTCACAAGAGGAAAGGTATTCATCTGATTGAACCGACGTAACTGAATATATTCAGTTTGCTCTGCCTCTCGCCAAGAAGCCGCTTTTACAATTGGGTGATGAGAAAAAAGGTGATGGATTTTGATGGTGAACTAAAAGATGGATATTGGATGGGTTGTAAGAAAAAAATTAAGAGGTCCGACAATTAAGTAATGTGACCGATTTTATAGATAAAAAATATTTTTAATAAATCTTCTATTTATATAAAAGGATTTTTTTAATTATTGTGGGTTTTTATATATCCAATCTATGAATTTTTATATCTTTTTCATGAATGAAATATAATTTATATATTAACTAGATAGATTGGAATTTTGATATGAGAAAAACTCCACGATAAACTAAACTCAGTGATTGTTAAAAAGGAATTATATTTTAAATAATTTTTCTTAATATGAAATAAAAAAGATAATACTTATATTTTATATTCCTTCTTTTTCCTCCCATTCATAAGTGAATAAAAAAATATCCAGACTCAGAAAATTAAATAAATAAATTGAATTTATTAAAAAACTAAATAACTATATTTTAAACAAACTAATAAATTTTTACAGTTTCTTTGATAAAGAAATTTTATATTAACATTTTTATTAATAAAATAATTCCTCGTAATTATAAAAGACTGTTTATAAATAATGCTTTCTAACTTTAATTCAATAATTAAATATTTAAATAACAACTTATATCTTTTATTGATATACTATAAAAATCTTGTGTAAAATTCAATTTAGCTGATAAATTATAAATAAATGTATGTATCAAATAATTAATTACAAACATTTGTTATAATATATACCATGTTCTCCTTACTAACCAGGAAAGTTAAAAAAATGAAGAAAAATATACTATAAATATGAGCGATCCTTAATTTAAAAAGAGAAAAAAAACAGAGAAAAAGAGAACATTAAAGAAGAAAAGGAGTCAAAGGAAAAGTAAATACTTAATGTAAGTACACTACGAATTTATATGTTCTGAGACCAGGCATATAATAAGCCTATTTACTTATCAGTTAAAGGACACCAGCTTCTGAGCTATCTAAATATCCATGCGGTACTGCATCTAGCTGAAAATATTAAAACTTAATTAAATTAAAAAATGAATTATAAAAGGAACTATATCTAATGCTTATTTGAAACAAAACATTGCTAAATCAAGGGATCAAAATATTTACTATATTCTATACTAAATCTTAAATATTACTATAGCGTATGATTTCCTCATCAATAATTAATAAAAGGGGTTTATAAAGTATAAACGCCCTTATAAAAACTCTAATAAAAAGGTAAGTATACCTTTGAATAAAATAATATATATATGTACCGAGTACCGAGTTCGCGGAAGAGAGTAGTGCGCGAAACCTGGTGGAGTGTCTGCGCGAGCCGACGACTGGTGGTGTCGCCGGAATCGAGAAGGAGGCCCTTCAACCCCCGCCGAGACAGCCATCACCTGGCGCATCGCGCTCGTGCACGCGTTCGTGTAGACTGCGCAGACGGTGTAGGCGGATCGCTGCCGTCTGCTGCTCGTGTGTGTGTGAGAGCGAGAGCGCGAGAGAGAGTGTGTGTGTGCACGCGTATTGGGATCTGATTGATTCCGGAATTGTTGCCGCGCGCGCACGAGTCTTGCGCCTCTGAACTTATGATTCGGTATAGTCTGTCACACTGAAAAGAAATGTTGTAACTATAAAGCACCTTCCCGTTTTCTTTGCTCTTCCTCGCAGTCTTCCTCCACCTTCCCTGTTTTTCGCCGCATCGTGTCAATTCCACGCGTAGGATCCACCCGCCTCCGCGGACACAGCGAAGTCCTTCCGCCGTACGATCTGAACTGACCACGGACCTCCTTGAGGAAGGAGCCGCCTTGCTACGGACGTGGTGCTCATTGCCAGAGCACCGCGCACGAGACACGCAACTAGACTCGCGCATTCGTGAATCAAACTTTGTACGCGCGTCGTGACGCGCCGAGACTCCACCGCCGACGAGCGCTTATTCCCCAGACGGCGAGAAGAAGGAGCAACGTGGGTTGCGTGCGGACAGTACGGGAGCGGTCGCACGTCGATATTCGTGCTTGAGTTGTATTAATCGAACCCACCCTGTTACAAATGGCGCCCAACGTTTGAGGAAAAATTTAAGTTCGACGTTCCGTATCGCAGGCACACCCCTCTTATATTTATTGAGTAAATAGAAAAAGTATTCTTTTTGCCGCTAAGTAAATTTCGCGATAGGCAAAGCAGCAACCGCGTGAAATTTGTGCTAATATTAACTTTTTAATAATTTTCCGGTTATTAAATTTAATTTATAAACTAAATTATTCATCGCCATTTTGTCTTGTAAGATTGACACACAACTCAAAAAAAAGAAAGAGCAACAACAAAATAAATTTTTTTTTTTCTTTCTCTCTTTCTTCGGAGAATTAAAAATTGGAATATTTTTTTTCATCTCATCCGTATTTTGAAAATGTTGATGTAAGCGCGACGAAGTCGACAAAGTCGAGTTTATTTTCCTCGTGTTCGCGGGAGCGTATTCTATGTGTGACGGCGACATTGCGAGCGAGCGTGGCTTTGTTTTAAACAAAGCTAACTAGTGTGTGTGTGTGAGAGACGGAGAGCTGTAAATAAATTAAAACAGCCCTCTGAGTGTACCAATGTGAAATTTCTTTTTTTTCTCTAAGGCTCTTTATTTAAAATAGATAAATTAACACAATTTTGCCTTTTATTTTTCACCCAAAATTTATAAAGTCTCTCGTTTTCTTTGTTTTTTTTCGAAGTAAAACTCAGACACACTAAGAACTGAGAAATAGCGCTAGGTAGAATAAGTTCACGTAGCATTAAGTTTTTATGTATCTGTGCAATTTTGCCTACGCTTGACGAGAATTGCTATGTCGGTGTAAATTTTGTCCATGCATTTAAAGCAATCCTCGACGTATGCAGCAAGAAATCATTTATTAAAGATGTCGATCGAGCAATAGTGCTCGAGGTAGCAGGCATGTCCTCGGCACTCCCGAAGGCTCTGGCGTTCGTCGGAATCGCCGATTTGCTGACTTGAGAGAGAGAACAGCTCGATCAGCTGTTAGCTCGTATGGTGCCAGACGCAATAGAGCCTCTCGGCTGCACGACATGGGTCGAGCACGAGATAAATGTTGGTTCGGCTAGATCCATGAAACAGTGTTATTACCTGGTGTCGCTTGAAATCGAGAGTGAAATGCATGAGCAAGTCTATGCCATGCTCCAAGCCGGTGTGATCGAGACATCAACGAGTGGCTGGTCGAGCCCTGTCGTTATGGTTAAGAAGTACAATGGCTCATATCGTTTCTGCGTTAATTTCCGAAAGGTCAACGCAGTGTCGCAGGTAGATGCATATCCATTGCCGTACATGGAGAGCATTTTACGTAAATTGCAAAGGGCGAAATATATCTCGACCCTCGATTTCAGCAGCGCTTATCACGAGATACCGCTGACGCTTGCGTCTAAGCCGATCACTGTCTTTACGGTCTCTGGAAAAGGCCTCCGCCAGTTCACGAGGATACCTTATGGGTTAAGTCAGGCAGGCGCGACTTTCCAGCGCCTGATCGACCGTGTCATCGGCCCTGCGCTCGAACCCTTCGCGTTCTCGTATCTCGATGACATAATCATCGTAACCGGCACTTTGGAGGATTATGTGAAGTGGCTCGAGCACGTGTTGCTGCGCATTAAAGAGGCCGGGCTCACTGTAGATAAGGGAAAAAGTGAATTCTGCCGAAGTGAAGTCAGATACCTCGGTGTTCTAGTAAACCGAGAGGTATTTTGGCCCGATCCAGCTAAGATCGAGCCGGTTCTGAATTATCCGGCTCCAAAGAATTTGAAGCAGCTCGTAAAGTACTTCGTTCCTTATCTCACTAATTGAGCTTTTCGAATAATTCTGGAAATGTGTTTTACGAATATTTATGATGGAATGAGATTAAAATGTATTCGTTTTAATAAATATTCGAATCTCACTCGATCAGTATTTGTAGAAATATATATTATATGAATTCGGCCGAAAAGCTAAGTAAGAAGAAGAAATTGAATATTTATTTACTAATCTTCTTTGCGAAGAAAAGCGAATAAGAATAATAATATATTATTTTTAATTACAATATTAGGTTGTCAAATACCTCCTTTCCGCTTTTGCTCTTCATTCAATGCTTTATAAAAAGTGTTACAGTGATCGGATTTACTTCAAACATGCGCCGATTTGTTCAATAATCTGTTTCCATCTAGACGGCAACTTCATAATACCCATCGGACAGACACTTTTCACAAGCCTCTATTGAGTCCAACTTTATACCAACAAGGGCGTTTGGCATGGACAGGAACAGGTGATAATCACTTGTTCGGGCTATCTGGTGGATGCGATAAAAGCTCGCATCCGAACTCCCGTAGCTTCTGACGGGTCATCAACGAAGTGTGTGGTTTGGCGTTCTCCTGGTGGAACACTACATCCTTCCTGTTGGCCAATTGTGGACGCTTCTGGTTGATAACCTGCTTCAAGCGCTCCAGTTGTTCACAGTAGTTGGTAGAATTAAGCCATATGGGAGCAGCTCATAGTGGATGATTCCCATCCAATCCCACCAAACACACAGAAAAACCTTCCTGGTTGTCAATCCCGGCTTGAACACTGTTTGGGACGGTCTACCGACCTTGGACCCAGATCGTTTTCGCTTGATATTATCGCATGTGATGCATTTTTCGTCGCCAGTCACCATCGGCTTCAAAAATGAGTCGAGTTTGTTCCGTTACAGCAGCACATCGCAGGCGTTGATTCGGTCCAGAAGGTTGTTTTGCGTGAAATCATGCGGCACCCAAACATCAAGCTTTTTTCTGTATCCAGCCTTCTACAGATGATTTTAAATGGTTTGGTGACTAACTCTAATCTCCTGGGCGATGTCACATGCCATATTCCGGTCTAACTCGATAAATTCCATGATTTTATCGGGATTCGTCGTCACAGGTTTTCCGCCGGCTGGCTTATACATTGTGTCGTTTTCACCGGCTCTGAATCGTTGAAATCATTCCTCTGTGGTTCAAAGTGATAGCGTTCCATTTCCCAAAAAACCATTAATCTCACGGAAAGTTTCTCTAACGGATTTGCTTTTGACGAAGGAAAACTTTAAAGTAGCGCGAATTTCGGCGTTAGTGAACTCCATGTTTATACGTGTATAAGTTTTGAACGCAATATCCCAACTAATCATGCATAGCGTCGTTTTGTACATTATGTCAAGACCTTTCAAATGATGTATAGTATTGCCAGATACGAGCTCTCTAGCGCTTTGTACATGGCTGTGGAATTCATAAGACAAAAAGGCGAAAGGGAGATATTTGACAACCTAATATGATATCGTATACCCAATCCTCTCTCTCTGTCCCTTTTTTCCCACCATTTTCCTTATTAGTATTACTTATTAACATGTACAGGATAAGATAACCTGTATATTTTACAATATTTTTATATAACATATTAAAAACTTCAACGAAAGAAAAATCAAGCAATAGCCTTAGCATTGTTACACCTCTAAAAATTCTTATCAAAGTATTAGGTGTAAAAATAAGTTTCCGCCGTTTTGAAAAGATGGCGCCACTGTTAAGATAACATCGAAATTGTCCGCTGTCAAAAGTCGTATAGTATATATTGACATCTGGAAACACTATAACCTTTTAATACCTTTGACTTTTTGGTAGCATCACTTAGGTTTCATCGTAATAACATGCCAGATTTTGAGCCAAATAAGCGTCAGTTGTGGGAATTGTTAATTTATTTTTTTTCTTTTAATCTGCAGCTGAAACACATCGGCTACTCATAGAAGCATATGGTGATGTTAATTTGAGTGATTATTGTATGGTGACACAGAAATGGAAGGTTTACTGGAGAAAGATCCGTGCCAAACGCAAGAAGAACTTACACAAGAGTTAGGAGTGACTCAACAAACTATTTCACAATATTTCAAAACCCTGGGTATGGTCCAAAAGCAAGGAAATTGGATTCCTTAGGGACAGAAGCTAAGAGACGTCGAGCGTCGCTTATTCACTTGCGAACAATTGCTTGAAAGACAAAATCGCAAAAGATTTCTACATCGAATCGTGACTGGAGATGAAAAGTGGATTCACTACGACAACCCACAGCATAGGAAGTAATGGGATAAGCCCGGGCATGCTTCTACGTCTTTGGCCAAGCCAAACATTGGTGGCAAGATGCTAATGCTGTGCATTTGGTGGGATCAGATTGGAGTAATTTATTACGAACTACTCCAACACAATCAAACGGTCACCGGGGAACGTTACCAACAACAGCTGATGCAATTGAGCCAAGCATTGAAGATTAAACGTCCACAATATACCAAAAGGCACGATAAAGTCACTTTCCAGCATAACAACGCTCGGTCACATGTTGCTAAAATTGTAACGGAAACGTTAGAAACACTGAATTGGGACGTCCTATCCCATCCGCCGTATTCAGAAGACATTGCTCCTTCAGACTACCACCTATTCCGGTCGATGACTCATAGTCTGACTGAGTAGCACTTCAGTTCTTACGAGGTTTTGAAGAAATAGGTCGATTCGTCGATCGCCTCAAAAGACTTGCAATTTTTTAGACGGGGTATATACTTGCCTGAAAGATGGTTAAAAGTAGAAGAAACTGATGGGCAATATTTCGAATGACATTATTTGTACCTATTTTTTATAATAAATTTTTATTTCTTTATAAAAAACGGCGGAAACTTATTTGTACACCCAATATGTATTGAAAGCTTAAAGGAAAGCAAAATCAAGCAATAGCCTCTGAGTTGTTACATACAGCCAATCATTTCCTCTATAAATTCTCATTAAAGCATATTAAAAGTTTCAATAAAAACAAAAGCAAGCAATAGCCTCTGAGTTGTTATATACTAAGATGGCCAAGTATTGCGTCTGAGCTAAGAAAAACTATAGACAAATAAAATCAAGACTTAAGCAACTCAAACAATTAAAAATATAATGAAACCCAGTCTCATATCAGGAAGAGATGTATAAGATAACCACCTTCATATTATAAAAAGAAATTAAATATAAAAAATTGAAGTATAAATCTAAATGAAATACTAAGTCTACTGACTTCAAATCTTATCGACTCTTTTATAAACGTTTTTAAAACAAATCTTAGAAATTATAGAGGCTACAAAAAGCTCTTTAATAATAAATAAAAAAATCTTATACATACTAAAAAAAATGTATCAAACCTATTGAGGAAAATCTAAATATTACAAAAATATATATAAAATTTAAATACTAAAAAAATAATAAATCTAAATATTCAATTTCATCAAATATCCCAAAACGCAATTTCACTACAGAAGCATAAAAATCAGACACGCACCAAAACCTCTGAGCTGTATAATATAACACAGCCAAGTGCAACTGCCTATGTACTGAAAATTATATAAAAATTACCAAATTTCTTTATTAAATGAGAAACAAATACGCATGCATCGCTAAATCAATAAATAACATAATTATTTATTAAAACAATAAATAACAAAAACTTACAAAAACTATTAACTAACGAAATATCTTCTTCAATAAAAATTTACTAACATGATGATAGAATAAACACTTAAGAAAAAATTAACTAGAAGAATCTTTTTTCTCTTCTACAGTAGAAAACTCAGGGTACTCCACTGGCAAAAATCCACGCCCTTCAAAGAAGAAAAGGAACTTGGGAAAAATGAGAATGGAAAGTAGGCAAAAAGCTCCGGAACGATAAAAGAAGTTAGGCTGCAATACAGCCAAGAATAAAAAAACTTTTCTTGTATTTAACGACAAATCTCTCAGCAGAAGAAAAAAAATTTCAGGACGACACGGTGTCTGAATTGCCTAAATAGCAGATTATTACAGAAGTGTTCATTGTTTTGGGCCAGCGATAACAAGATACCAAAGAAACCTATCAAACAAGAAACCAACACGTTCATGCCAAAAAGAGCTACTCCAGAGGCTATCAGACTTTTATACGATATTCGGGGAACAATTGCTGATCCGAAGCTAGAATTTTCAAGTATTCGAAGCCTGGATAAGAAAATCCAAGTGTTGCAAAAGAGTTGCTGCAAAGATTGTTTGGAAGCAAGGAAACTTGCAAAAGAAGACTGCTTTGGGTGCCTTCGTCAACAAAATACAAGGCCTAAAGAAGCCCTTAAAGTGTTCGTGGAACTCTTTGTAAAGCAAAAACCGATAGGGAATAATTGTATTGTACAAATTAAAGTTGATTAATTTAAAGATGTCTAATTTAATATTATAGTAATATTAACTTTTTAAAAAGTAAGTACGTGTTATTTCTTTCAAAATCAAATCAAATATTCTATTATATTATTTTTATGAATCTATTGAAACAATATATATTCTTATATAACTTATTTATCACTTTGTATTTTATATACTCCGTATGTTATATATTTATTCTTATATTTTATGAAAAAAATTTTATATATGCATGCATATTAAATACGTCTTCGATGGAGAAAATTGAACTTTCGAGTTCGAGCGGTAGAAAAAGATGTCCAAGAGTCTCAAGACGACGTTTACAAAGAGTATCATGTTCAGACTGTAGGAAATGTCTCGGGAGAACTGCTATAGAGAGTTTTGTATTGGGGAGGTAGAATACAATGTCCAGGTATTCTGGGACGACTCTTACTGGGAGTGTGCGTGTTTGAATGATAGAATACGAATCTCTTCATAGAAATCGTACTGGCATACCTGGACATTGTTTCCCATCATCTATACACGGCACTCCCTGTAGAAGTCGTTTCATAATACCTAGAAATCGCATTCTATCATCCTAATACAAAATTCCCCGTAGAAGTTATCCCGACGTACCTGAACATTGTTTCCTGATAGCCCCAGTAGAAGTCGTCCCGAGAATGCTAGCATCGCTTCCTAATGACTAAACACAATACTCCCCGTTGAAGTCGTTCGGAAAGATCTAGATATCGTATTTTACCGTTCCAACACGAATCTTCCCATAGCAGTTGATTTCCTCATACCCGGACGTCATTTCCTATGAACTATGTACAATATTCCCCATAGAAATCGCTGAGAGACATCTGGACATCGCATTCTATCATCCGAACACACAACTGTCTATAGAAATCGTTTTGAGGCAACGGGATATCGTAATCAACCGCCCGTACACGCCAATACAATATTTCTTAGTAGAAACCGTATTTAAAATGTGTATATATAATATGTACAATATAATATACCTACAGTATATATATATATATATATATATATATATATATATATATATATTGTGACGATTATCACAAGGTGCCCGCGACGACTTGTCTAGGAAATGAAGACGACACACGGCCTAGAGTGCCGGAAAGTACTCGTCGAGAAGACGTGAATAATTGATAGGCATCATCAATCGTCCGATGCAAGAGGACGTGAGATTTATCTGTGTTTCTGAAGATGACCCAACTTTCGAGGCATTAGCTAATAAGTTAAGAAGAAAAGAAAAGTTAAGTTTAAGAAGAAAATTCTTTTTTTGTTCAAATTAAGTTAAGTTAAAGCTAGATAAGTAAAACGAAGCCAATGAATCTCAAAGGCTACTATAAAAAAAATTATATATATATAAAAGTGAATCTAAAAGGATTGTGCTAAAGTTACAGTGTTGCATTTTTAGACAAAGAATAAATCAACAAAAGAGAGAGAACAACTGTAATTAATAGTCACAAATAAAAAAAGAAAAAATAATAATAATAAAAAAGTAATCAATCTAGAACAGTATCAATAAATAATAATAAAAGAATTCTGCTAATACAGTCAATGAATCTGAAAGAAAAAAGGAGAAACGACTAAATAATTTAGACAAACTCATAAAGAAAAGAAATTACTGAATCTATAAAGAGAAGGCTGAAGAATAGTGAAAAATCTATAAGTGAAAATTCTAAAGTGGGTTAGATAAACTATAAATAAGTTGAAACACAGATCAAATAACGAATTTGCAGCAATAGCAATAATAAAGTTTTTTTCTGAACTTATTGCAAATAAACAATAAATCTGGAAAGAAATCAATAATAGCCATAGTTTTTGAATGATAATAATGAAATTGAAAGGGAAGCTACGAACAGTTGGAAATATTTCAATGAAAAGTGGTAACTGTCAAGAAAAAGAAAAAATAATGAAATTATTATAAAGGTGTCTAAAAATAACTATGAATAATTTTGAATGCTATGAACTATGAATTCTAAATCATCATTGAATTTGGTGAAGTATATACATTTACATTTTGTAGTTGTTCAAATGAATTTTCTTTATTTAGGTAATAGATAACGACTTAATTGACAGAGTATATGCAACCAATCACATGCTCGATAATTACATACCAGAAAAAATTTGCAATTCAGTTATCTTGCAGAATAGCAGATTAAATAGATGTAAATACACGAAAAAGGAGGATTATTTACTATCAATCATCAATTTAAAGGCGACAGGAAGACTATTAAGAGGTATTTGGAACTGGCCACACATATAGATGTTTTTTTTCTTGCAATCTCCATAAGCAAAGGACAGGCAGGGCAATAAATTAATTTATGTAATCATATTAATGTTTATCATATAAAGATGTTTATTATTATCATGGCGATTCGTATGAAAATATATATTAGTTATATTGGGTATCTTGTATAAACATAATTCTTTTGTTGTCTAATTTGTATGATTTCTGCGATATTATTTGATATTATTCACATAATTAACTAATAACCGTTAACTATATAATTACAAAGGCAAAGTTTAAAAAGTAAAAAATATAATTTTTCTATCGAACAAATGTTTGTACAAAATGGTCACAAAAATGGCTAGTGCTCTTACCACATAAATATTCGTATCATATGATGGCATACAAGGAGGTGAAGCCAAGGCGTGAGGATCCTTCCGCAGTGTTTTCTCGGCTACCTGACAGCCCCAACGTCTTGGGTACGGAGACAGCCCTTGCTGTCAACGGCAACTAGTGGGAGCAGACGCCGTTAGGGAAGATCCTATGAGTTGAGCACAGGGGCTGATCTCACCAAGGCCTCAGTACCTTGGTCGCGAATTGACAGCCGATGCTGAATCGCACGTGATCAATCAAAATCAGTCGACCTAGACACAAACTTGCTCGAGCTATACACTAAATCACACACTTATGAACACGCGAATTTAGCCAATTTAAAGATGGAAAACAATCAAAGAAAAGAAAAAAGATCCGAACACTCGAAATGCCAAGGCAGTAATGCTTTCTCGATTTCTCTAGTAAGCAACGAGCGCTCGGTACCATAAGAGCGGGAGAGGGGTGTTTACGCACAGTTCTGCCAGATATGCGCATGCATCATTTCTTCATCCGTTTTCTTTCCCTACTTATGGTACCAACCGTTCAAAATGAAATTCGCCGGCCTTCACCGACTCTGGCTCTCTACTCTTTCTCCCTCCCCCTCTTCCTCTCTCTCTCCCTTGCTCTCTCTTCCTCTCTCTCTCTCTCTCTCTCTCTCTCTCTCTCTCTCTCACTCGCTCTCTCTTTGTCGTTAGTTTCGGCCTGTCTGCCATCCGTGACAAACAGGTAACAAACAACAAACGTCTTTTATTAAAAATCAATATCATAATAATAGATGAAGTAAATTATAATTCTTACGCATTTAATAATTGCAATTACTACCATTTTCAAGATATATTCTTTGTACACAATTAACGAGTTCTAAACTGGTATAAAAATATCTCTAACTGTATAACTTATACATTAACATTATCTATTATTTATACCCTGTGGTCAGAAAGTGGTTGAGTAGAGAGATAAGGAGTGGAAACTCTGCTAAAATCGTGTCAAATTACACGGAAGGACTTCGGGACAGAATTGGTCGCAAGGCGGCGACACAATGTGAGGTTGCTCGTTCAAATACATGTATTAAAAAAAAGAGTAGGGGTATTTAGTGAGCGTGAAGAGAGGGGAAAGTTAAATCTCTGCTCCCCTACTTCTGCTTCTTTTCTTCCCTTTAGTCGCTTTCGCTTTTGCTTTCTCGTTGTGTTCCACGCAGAACCTTAGAGGGATTTCTAAGACAGTGATGTCTACCAGACATATCTGAACTAACATCTCCGGCTAATTTCTGATAAGCTTTTCCCATATAAAGTGAGCGGAATTTCCACTCCTTCTCTATACCCTCCAATAATCTACGCTCTCCAGTAACACTAACGTTAGTGTTAGATAGACGCTTATAGAAGAACACAAGTAATAGGGCGATGGTACTAAAAATTTTTAGCTGTTAGATGGCGTTGCTCTGTCAGTCGGCCGTGGCAGGCGGCCGGGTCAATGATATGATGCATGAGAGTGCGTAAAAAGACAGACCAACCGGTTGTACCAGAATGGCGTCAGTATAAAATGTGCTGAAGTAGGCAAAAAATTTATGATGTGCTATAAGACAATCCGGGATATTAAGGCTCTGACCTGATCTGCATTAATAGTCTGGGAGCCAGCGATATATTTTAGTGACCAATTTATCGTCGTCCAAAAATTAGTTTAAATGATTCGTTTGAATGTGCTGAAGTATAAAGTGAACATCCGCTGCGGCACCTCATCTGGATGTGGTAACGCCAGAGATCCAAACATGTAAAAAAAATGTTTGATTGATTTTTAGATAAAAATTGTTCAAACAAAAGTTGTACATCTTATTGAAATAAAATTTTTATGTTCTATCCATTTTGTCTCTAAAACTAATAATTAACGAGAAAAATTCGATAAATTATTAGCGTACAAAATACGCTACGTACCTAAATAATACGTACAAAATGCACTCGAAAGCACGTGCTTCAGCTGCATTTTTAGACATCGGTCGTGATTTATACTCACATAATTCTTATTTCATTAAATTTTACACTACATTCCAGTTAATTTCCACTAGTTTTTATTACTACAACAATCGGGAATATATATCAGCTGAATCAATGAAAAGATCGTTCCGTACTAGATAAAAATACGTACAAATTATTCATTTCATTACGTCAGCTGAGATATATTCCAGATTATTATAGTGATAAAAACTAGTGGAAATTAACTGGTATGTAGTGTAGAATGTAATGAAATAAAAATTATGCGAGGATAAATGATGACCGATGGGTAAAAGTGCAGTTGGTTGTCCTGGACCACGATGGGTATTTCTCGTGGTATACTGTCATCGAGTCACTTAATATATTTCCCAGAATTTTATTGTCATAATTTCAATTATTGTAAAATTTATCTGACATTTTATTCTTTGACAGATTCTGATGCGAGCGCTTACAAGTGTAAATTTTAAACCATTTTGAAATACTGCGCCGTCTAAGCCCATATAACATAATAGGAAAATTTATTTGCAATAAATGTTATTGCTATTGTTTATTCTTTGAATTTGAATATATTAGTTACGAACAAATTAGAAATACAAATATTGTAGTCAAAATTCTCCATATTAATATTTTATGGGTGCAAATCATAAAATACTCTTACAATAAAATAAAATACATAAAATAAAATACATTTATATGTGATACAATTGAGATATATCTTTTTTGTAAAAAATTGGTATATCTACCAAAAATAATTTTTTATATTGTAATATGTTTCTGCTTTAAAACTCGAATGTGATGAGAAAAAAAGTACTTATACCGCTTCAGACACTGTATCATGTGAGCGTTGAGGTAGATTCCTGAAGTTTTGACTTAGACTGGGACTGATTAGTAGTTCGAAACTCTAATAATCTATCGCATTTTTCTCGTTAATTATTAGTTTTAGAGACAAAATAGATAGAATATAAAAATTTTATTTCAATAAGATGTACAACTTTTGTGTGAACAATTTTTGTCTAAAATCAAAATTATTAGACAAAACTTGATATTTATAATTTTTTTAACACTAACAATTAGATTTTTCATTTCTTAATTTTCTCAATGATATTCGTAATCAGCGTCTGAAAGTACATACGTATGATTTTTTTTCAGAATTTTTTTCAACTTTTTTTTCAAATGTTTAAAATTATTTTTTATTTTCAGGTGAGCAGCCGACGTATAATCCAGATGGTTCGAACCAGCGGATGTTTTGTTTTCGTCAATACATAGTCTAAACTTTATTCTAACCTAACTTGAGCCGAGGATAAATAACTAAAAACATTATTTTTTACATGTTTGGATTCCTGGGGTTACCAGATCCAAATGAGGTGCCGCGGCGGACGTTCACCTTATGCTTCAGCACATTTAAACGAATCATTTAAACTAATTTTTGGACGAGAATAAATCTATGACAAAAATATCACTGGCTCCCGGACTATAAGTAGAGTCCTGAAGATCAGAAGAAATTGAGAAAAAGAAGAATTTGGAAGTTTTCGATGTTTCGAGCATTTTAAATTTTCTCTGACATTTGTATCCCTTCATCTTGCCGTCAATCATGATTCCCGTATTTAATTTTAAGTGCAAACTGTTGCGTGTACCGATGGGTTGAAAGTTCACTAAAAAAAAGTATAAATTTTTGTAATATTTCTGATCGTAGTTAAACATAAACTCTTAGGCATGAAATTCATGAAAATTATCTACATTTTATAAAAAAGTATTGTTTGAAACAAGTTTGAAATGTACATTATTGTAGTGAAATCTTTTACAAATATGCACGATAATAATACCAATAGTTATCAATATGTCAGTACATGACCATAAATAGTTTTATAATTCTATCTTAAGGTTTTTAAATATATAATCGAAATTAATATTATTTTATGACGCAGTTAATATGCGACGTAAAAATACGATCCTTTTTTTAACTAATAAAAATTTTTGCAATCTATTTGATTATTATTCTCAACCATTTGCACAGGTTAATGCTGTATTAGGACATTAAAATTATGCAAATGCCCCATATGGGTATATAATTAATTATCTATTTATTTGATGGTGTTTTGTTTTATTATGAATTATGTTCACAAGCGATTCCATTATTAAACTATTGTAATACAGCAATGATTTTTAACAAATGCATTTGCTGTCATAAAAATCGCTTACATTCTGAAATATTGCTGAAAAATAAAATTATTAGTGTAGACACTGTAAAAAAAATGTTTATTAAAGAAAATGTGACTTCTTACATAGGGTGTATAATACATTGAAAAAAAGATTAGTTACTTATGTGAAATATTTAGTAAAAGGCATTAGTAAATAAATATTTCATTGATACAAATAAAGAAAAAATAAAATTAACTAAATGGTTTAGTAAAAATAATATTTAGTATATCTAACTAAATTATAGTTAGTTCAATGGCATTACAGTTAAATCTACTAAATGGTTTCGTATTAATAACTAAACTCATTTAATAGAATTAAGCAATTAAATTTAAATCAATGTTTGTTACTTTTAATAAGAGCAATTAGTAAAGGTAATTAACTATTCAGCAAAAGGGAATAAATAAAATATCGGTTTAAAAATGACCAAAAACAAAGCATTGTTTCTTAAAAACATCTAAATATTTGTTACAAAAATTTAGTAAAATTACATAACTATTGCTTAAGTGCAAAAACTGTTTTTTTTAATGAATTAAAGTATTTACAGACGAATAAAATTTATTGACTAAATATTTACTTGTTACAACGAATAACAACCTTTCTTAGACAAATATTATTAAACTTAAGTTACTTAATAGTTAAACACTATACATCAACTACATAACTATAATGTGCTTAACCTATTTTAGTTTTAACTAAATAGTTAGTTGATCTATCAAAGAAATGTATTATCTCTTTAATTACTTTGTACAAAAGTACAAAATAAGGCGAGTATAGTATATTGGACATTTTAATAATTTAAAAGCTCTTCTCTATAAGGTATTTATATTAAATAGCATTTTTTTTTAATTAGATTTCAGTCACACATAAATATTCTTCATTCTTAAAAAAATGTTATAGACTAAGATGATAACATTTCAGGATTATATTTAATTATTTCTAAATTAAATAAAAGAACTATTCAAATAAATTTTTACATAGCCAAGTATATTTAAATATGTATGAGTACCAATTCGTGTAAATATTCAAATCATTATTTGTTATTATTCAAGAAAAAAGCATGCACTCACATATTTATAACATGGTAATACAGTACTATGAAAATATAATTTAAAAATTATTTTGACATGTACTTGCGGGCCCATCTTTGAACATTTATCGTAATTAAAATAGTTAAAAAATATTGTGGAACAGTATCTTTTACAGAACAGAACGCAAAATGAACAATAGTTCCAAGTCCAATCGAATGAATTACAATTAATTAATTGAAGGTTGAATATTTACGAATGTATTTTGAAAAGACATTGAATAATTTTGAGAATTTTCGTTTTATGAAAAAATTATTTACTTATTCAACAATATCTATTTTGTACCCTTCAAAGTAATCCCCCTCGATTATAATGCACTTGTGTCAACGCTTTTTCTAATCCTCGAAACACTTTTGAAACTTGATCTTTGTAAAAGCTTTTAGCTCTTTCAGCAATTCGCTTTTAATGTGATCTATGCTTGTAAAATGACGGCCTTTAAATGTTATCTTTATTTTTGGAAATAGAAAAAATTCACATGGAGACATATCTGGCGAATATGGAGGCTGAGGCATCGTTAAAGTTTTGTTTTTGACCAAAAATTCACGAAAAAGCAATAAAGTGTGAGCAGGTGCATTATCCTGGTGCAAAAGCCATGAATTGTTTTGCCACAAATCCGGGCGTTTTTTTCGGATTGCTTCAGGCAAACGGCGTTGAACTTGTAGGTAGTACTGTTTATTGATTGTTTGAACTTGTGACAAAAATTGATGATGCACCATGCCATTAAAATCGAAGAACACAGTGAGCATAACCTTCACATTCAACCGCACTTGTCGAGCCTTTTTCGGTCTTGGTGATCCAGAATGCCTCCACTGGGATGATTGAGCCTTAGTTTCGACATCATATTCGTAAACCCATGTTTCGTCACCTGTTATAACACGTTTAAGAAGTTCTGTATCGTTATTAACTTCATATAGCGACTCGTGAGTAACCTCCATTCGCCGCTGTTTTTGTTCGAAATTCAACAATTTTGGAACAAATTTTGCTGTCACATGTTTCATATCCAAAACATCAGAAAAAAATTCCATGGAATGAGCCAACATTATCAGCGATTTCTCTGATTGTGATTCGGCGATCGTTCATGACCATTTCTTTCAGCTTTTTCACGTTTTTATCGGTTTTTGATGTGCTTGGACATCCGGGTCGTTCGTCATTGTCAACGTTTTCGCGGCCATCTTGGAAACGCTTATACCACTTGTAAATACTTGCTTTACTCATAGCAGACTGACCATATGCCTTTGTTAAAATTTTACAAACTTCACTACACTTTATTTCATTTTTACGCAAAATTGAATACAAATTCTTTGCTCTACAGGCGGACTCTCCAATCCTTAATCAATTCATAATTGTTTGAACATTTCAAACATTCCAGTAAGTCCAGTGAAATTATGAAACAAAGAAGGTGACTTCTGTAATATTTGTTGTCATCAAGATTTTTAAATGTATGAACTTTTAACATATATTTCGTTATTCTGTCATTAACCCATTAACATCCAGAACAGAGAAATCGTAACTCTGTTTTCAACCGTAAATCTATCACATATTCCATGGATATATTGAAAGCAAACATACTTTCTCGTATGTATTTTTTTCTCTACTTTCCATTTCCGGTATCAGAATTGCGAAGTTTTTACTCAAAAACCCAATATGGCTATTTTCTACAATGTGTTTGAGCCCCTTACATTATAATGGTTCTTATATGCCTGGGATAATACTAACGTAGTTGATCAACACATGTCTCTGATACTACATACTAAATATAATTCTTAAATCACATATTATTATTCCTAGTTTTCTTCACATACAAACAGTATACTTTTCATTTATATTTATTGTAATCTACTCTATACTGTTACTTATTGATATTTTAAACAATTCGTATTATTCCGATCTAACACAAAGATTGGTTTAAGGAATAGAGTAATTTTCTGTATAAACTAATAATGAAATGATTCTGTATGTTTATTTATAATATTAAAGTGATTGTGGACATAACCTCACTTATGATAAAATGATCTATTGAATAAATTGTGAAAAATAGATTATCTGAATTAGTTATGTATATTACAGAGTAATTACAATAATTTATTTTATTTTGAAAATTATAGTATAAAATTTTAAAGAACATATAATAAAGCATTTATAATCTTAAATGCATATTACTTAATATATATAATTGAATAGAGAGCTGTTTCGAAAAAATGTTTAGATGTACGTAAAAATTGATAAAAAGTCTAGATAGATAGATTACGTATAGATTTTGATTCGCTTTATTACAAATATTATAGAAATTGATAATAAAAAAGTTTTTGGAAAAAATTGAATAAAAAATTATAGAGGAGATCAATATATATAACTTATTTTCCATGCAATTTTTCTCTATAAGAAAAAAATAAAGCCGAATAAAATTGATCGATTAAAAAATAAATTATAGAAAAAAAATTGATGAAAAAAATTTGTGAGATAAAAAAATTTGATAAAAATGAACACAGATCAAAAAAAAAAACAAGAAAAAAATCCCAGAAAAAAATTAGTTAAATAATTTAAAAAAAATTGTTTAAGTAAAACTGATTTCAAAAAATGTAAAAAACTGAAATATCGATAGATTACTGCCATATAATAAACTACTTATTATCTCGGTTTAAACTTAGAGTCTAAAAACTCGTATACATGCTGTTATTTGTGAGGATACATATAAAATGTACTTAGCCATTTGTTTTAATTGTCCATTGTTTTCATCTGTAATTTCGTTTTATAATTTATTTTTTATTAAGGTATTTTGGACTATTTCCGAAAAATATTTTACATGAATATTGTTCTTATATACGAACATTTGTTTTTGTTTTTCTACGAAAAGGTTTACATGTATAAATATTTTTAGTTTACTGATTAAAAATCTACCAATGCATTATTATTAGTTAAAATAATAGTCATAAACGGCATTAATTAATAGAATAAAACTTGTTTTATATAAAATTGTTTGATGGATAGATCTTTTAAAAATAAAATTTTTTATGTAAAGCTGGATCCGATAACTATTTTAGAAGCTGTAATATTTAGAAACAACATTCGGAGATCTTTTTGGAACTGCAAGTATCGCCGGACCACTTGGGGGTACATTACATTTGACACGAGGGAACAGTCTTATTACAAATACTGTTCGGATATTTTCGACCATATTATCCGACTAAACCCTTTTTAATCAACTCTATAAATCAAAAAGTCATCAACGCGTGAAAAGAAATTCATTGATATAGTTAAATTGGGATGTGTGGCCCTGACTCCGAAAAATCAAATTGATTCTTTAGCTAAGATGTTTTGGATATTGTCACTGCGGCGATTTGAGTGTGATAATATCAATGGTATATTATTTCTCGAAAAATTATTTCTCCCCTTTGAGCGCCACAGTAGTAGACTATCAATATTTTTTTACTTTTCTTTTTACCTTTATTTAAACTAATTTTATTTCAACCAATTTTTGTAAAATTTTTTTAAGCTCATTTTTTCTTATGTTTTTTAAACTGGTTTTATTTTTTATCAAATTTTTTTTTTATACAAATTTTTTTCACCATTTTTTTGCAATTTCTTTTTTAATGATTTTTTTTGTATTCAGTTTTATTTTTTTCTTTTAGAGAAAAATTCATGGAAAATAAGTGTTATATTTTGATCTGATCTATAATTTTTTATTTAATTTATTCCAAAACCTTTTTTTGTTATCAATTTCTATAATATTTATAATCAACCGACTCAAAATACATACGTAATCGATCTATCTAGACTTTTTAACAATTTTTATGTACATCTGAACATTTTTTCGAAATAGCTCTGTATTCAATTATATATATTGATTAATATACATTTAAGATTATAAATGATTTATTATATGTTCTTGAGTGAGGTTATGTCCACAATCACTATAATATTATAAATAAACAAACAGAATCATTTCATTATTAGTTTTTACAGAAAATTACTCTATTCCTTAAACCAATCTTTGTGTTAGATCGGAATAATACGAATTGTTTAAAATATCAATAAGTAACAATACAGAGTAGATTATATTAAATAGAAATGAAAGGTATGCTATTAGAATATGAAGGAAACTAGGAATAATAACTTCTTAACTTCTATACTTTTATTTTATTTTATTTTAGCATTTAATTGCAAGAATTTCATTTTCTAATTTTGATTTATATTATTATTTATATATGTAATATTGGAGACAATTAGTGGATTTTCTCTTTCT
Source organism: Sycobia sp. Sy_11 (assembly GCA_018907035.1). Lineage (NCBI taxonomy): Eukaryota > Metazoa > Arthropoda > Insecta > Hymenoptera > Epichrysomallidae > Sycobia > Sycobia sp. Sy_11. The sequence goes on along the minus strand of JACCIC010000198.1, from coordinate 606,062 downwards.
GTTCGTACGCGTTATTTGCTACAATATAATATAAGCATTAAATATTAAAATTAAATTTTTTAAACTAATTATGGAATATTCATTTTAGCACAACAACATGAGACTCATTTTGAAATTTCTACAATGGCAAAAAGGAAAGTCTTGATTTTTTGCAGAATGAAAAATTCATCTGCATTATGAAGTTGGCATTAGAGTTTGGGTCTGAATTATTTTCTGATACTTGCGCGCATATTAGATATTATTTAGCTTAACCTTTGTATGATTCAAAGGAAAACAGCAATGTTGCATTGAACAGAAAGGTACAACTAAATCTATATACATTTGTTGCCTATGTCACAGCTCGTGACGTAGGCAAATGCGCACACTAATTTATGCTGACGTAGCTGTGACATTGCGTTGGCACGTTAGTGTAGCAGTTGGGCCTATTGAGGGCGCACTTTCCCGGCGCTCGAAAGTCGCCGAGCCTTTTACATATGACATCAGCAATCTCTCCTTATTATCTCTGCTCTGCACCGGTATACTTAGCCTGTCCGTCACGTCGACTCGACGAGACCAGCTGTTATTGTATTGCTGTGTCTATATATACAGTCTTTATATATATATATTGTAACGGTGCGCGTGTCCGCCTTGAGCACGAGGACGGCGGGCACGGCCGTTGCAAATATGTGTGACCGACTGGGCTTAGCCCGAATTATCTCAGCGAGGGAGAGGGGCGGTTCGCGATAGGCGAAGAATCCCGCATGCGGGATTGAGGGCTAACGAAATAAGAAAGCGAAAGAATTAAAATCGATGTAGATTTAATATGGAGTGACTTTACAACACATATGCGCGAAGGCGCGAGGCGCGCAGGCAGAGGGTCGTCGAGGCGACGGTGCGCGAGGAGTTAGGGAAGAGAGAGAGAGAGAAAGAAGAACAGGCTGCCACTTACAGTAAGGTGTAGACGCGTCCGTGGAACCCGCTGGCAACACTTCTTTGTTCAACGACGCCTTGGTTCGCCGAGAGAGGCGGCCACTCCGCTCGTCAAAAGACCCCGGGATGGGGCGGTTATTCCACGCAAGCGGGAGTCGCTCGGCAAGCTCGTCTGCTCGGGCTCGGCAGCAGTGCACGTGGATCACACCCAAGTCAGCGGCACAAACACGCGCGTTCTTTCTCGTACCCTCCACGAAGATGAGGTACGTGGTAAGGGGGAATATTAGAAATCGAGGCGTATTCCCAAAAGAAGCACACGAAAAACGAATTAGTCTCGAACGCGCGTATCTCTCGCAGCTCTCGTACTTCAACTGTCAAATTCGCGCGCGCGGCCGTCTCTCCCCGCTCCCCGCTCTCTCTTTCTCACTTACCTCTCCACCGGTGTATTCGTGCGTCGGCCTGTAACATATATCTATTAATATTTACATTTAAAAATATATATATACATATTTACAGGGCTACGACAGGAGAGAGAGAGTATAGGGACGTGGGAAAGCAAGCTTACGCGGCGCTTGCGTTCCTCGTCGTACGCCCCCCTCCAGACGCTGGTAGCCGAAGCGTGGCAGCTCGACCCAACATCTCTCTCTCTCTCTCTCTCTCATGTTGATCATCGTGCCAGGATAGGGATCACTACACAATATAACTGGGGAATATCTGAACCAGGAGAGGATGGAAAATGGTGCATTATGTACCTAGATGGCCTATTGATGGGTCTTGCCTTGGGCCCGAATGCGGCGGGGGGATTGGTCCCGCGGTAGTGCTGAGCACTGGCTTCTCCTGGGGCGACCTACTTTCCGCTTTACCAGGAGTATGCCACTATTGCAGGCAGCTTCGCTGTTATGAGGCTCCACAGGAGCTCGCGCTTGCGTCCTTCGACAGGTTACAATTCGCGTCCTACGCGGTCTCCCTAATCTACGCGGTGCGTCATCAGCATTAGGTCGCGTGGCATTGCCCGCGGGGGTATCGCTACGCACGCTCGTACCGGTATTACAATGAGGCGCGTCGTCGGGGCGCCGTATGCTCATCAGGGGTGTTACAACGCGGTTTCGCTCGCTTGCCTAGACATTATAATCAGACGCATCGCAATCACGCTCATCACCCGAAGGCTCTTCCGTATCGGAGCTGCTATCATCTTCGAGGTCGTGGTCTCGATTGTAGGACTTCAGGTCGGCGACATGATGCTTACCAGCATCTGTTCCCGTAGAGTCGATCAGTCGATAGAAATTCGTGCCGATTTTCTCCATGATGGTAAAGGGCCCGTCGAATTTCGGGGCAAGCTTGGCACTGACGCCTTGTATGCCTGACGAGAGGATGCGATTACGCCGCCATACACGATCGCCAATCACGTAATAAACATCGCGACGTCTCGCATTATAATAGCGAGCTTGCTTTGCCTGTGCTTTCTGCGAGTTTTCCGCTCCCTTTAGATGGAGATCGGATAACTTCTCCATGCGCTCTTTCCAATGCTGTAGAGCAGCCTCTTCTTGCGTAACCTGTGTGCGCTGCTCCTCCTGGCGACGATGCGTACCAGGGGCTGAGGGGTGACAACCCGTGTTAAGGAAGGCCGGACTTATGCCAATGGAGTCTTGTATGGATGTGTTGTACGCAAACATCAGCTCGGCGATATGCGCATCCCAAGTACTATGGAACTCCTCAATGAAAGCGATTATCGCGGTCTGCAGAGTCCTATTGACCCTCTCTAACCCTCTCTGACTTGAGCGTGATAAGAGGGTATCGTTGAGTGCTCCACCCCACGCTCCACAAGGAATTTCTCGACAACCTTATTACGAAATTCGGTGCCATTGTCTGATAGGAATATTTAATATATTCCTATAATAATACGCGATCTTTCAACTCGCGGCGAATCGTTTGCGCATTCGCCTTTCGGATAGGGATACACTCTACCCAGCGAGTGAAGAGATCCATGAAGACGAGCAAGTACTCGTATCCTCGGGTAGATCGTGGAAACGGACCCATCACGTCTCCAGCTACTACTGCCCAAGGGCGGGTGACCGTTCGATGGTCCATCAGGCCAGCTGGTGCAAACTGCTGTACCTTACATTGCTGGCAGACGGTGCAGTTACGGACAAATTGTGTCACATCTTTGTGCAATGAGGACCAATAGTATGATCGTGCAATACGGTCGTACGTCTTATGGCGTCCGAAATGACCAGCTGTGGACTCCTCATAACATTCATGAAGAACGGTACGGCGATCTTCTTTAGGCACGACTAGCTTCTACGCATCCTGGTCATCTACTAAATCTTCGTCGGCAGGATCGGGACGGTAGTAGTATAGTCGTTGCCCAACGACTTTCCACCATGGGTGGTCGGTCGGATTGCTCACCACTTTCTTACGAAGGAGCAAATACCAGGGGTCTTGCACATCGGTGACGCCAAGGGAGGCAACTTCGCAGGTCGGCTCGTCTTCGTACAAACGGGAGAGGGCGTCTGGTACGCAATTTAAGGTACCTTTCCGGTGGATGACGTCGTAGTCATATCCCTGTAATTCCAAGGCCCAACGAGTGAGTCTGCCCGTGGGATTGCGCAATGAGTGCAGCCAACGAAGGCTGCTATGATCCGTTATCACCTGGAAGTGATAGCCCTCGACGTACGGGTGAAATTCACGCACAGCCCATAGCACGGCGAGGCACTCACGTTCGGTGACCGAGTAATTACGCTCAGCTGCAGTCATCGTGCGACTAGCGTAGGAGAGCACGCGCTCCACGCCACCAACTAATTGCGTGGGCACGGCGCCTAGTCCCGAGCCGCTGGTGTCCGTCTGGATGACGAACGTTTCTCCGAACGACGGTCGAGAAAGGACTGGTGCAGATGCGACGAGCGCCCGGATCTGTTCGAAGGCTTGCTGCTGCTCTTCTCCCCAATGATACTTGATGTTCTTCTTGGATGATCGGGTGAGAGGCTCAGCAAGCGTTGCAAAGTTCTCTAAGAACTTGCGATACCAGGACGCAAGGCCTGCTTCAGGTTCTTTGGTGTGGCGTAAATCAAGATTGGTTCAATCTTACCCGGATCGGATCGGAAACCGTTACGATCCACGAGGACGCCGAGAAACCGTACCTCTGCGAGTCCGAATTTGCTCTTCTGCCTATTAATGGTCAAGTCGGCATCGGAAATTCGTTGCAGAATATGTTCAAGCCACCTGAGGTGCTTGTGAAAGTTCTCCGTAGCGATGATCAAATCATCGAGATAGGCGAAGGCCACCGGCTCCATTTCAGGGCCGATCAGCTTGTCGCTTAACTGCTGAAAGGTTGCAGGGTCACCGGCGATACCATATGGCATACGCGTCCATTCAAATAACCCCATGGCTGGGACTATGAAGGAAGAGAGGTGTCGCGTTTCCTCACGAAGAGGGACCTGATGGTAGGCGCTGCTTAGGTACAGTGTGGAAATGTATCGCGCATTTCTCAATTTCCGTAAAATTACGTCCATGTAAGGGAGCGGATACGCGCTGACCTTGGACACGGAGTTCAATTTTCGATAGTCCACGCAGAATCGGTAGCTCCCGTCGCTCTTGCGAACCATCACGACGAGGCTAGACCACTGGTTGATCTGACAGGATCCAGTTATGACAGGATCTAGGTACGACAGGATGTAGCTACGACAGGAGAGAGAGCATAGGGACGTGGAAAAGCAAGCTTACGCGGCGCTTGCGTTCCCCGTCACAATATATATATATATATATATATATATATATATGTGTGTGTGTGTGCATGTGTGTGTGTGTGTACACATACCTAGATCTATACTTATCTATATCTATATATATACATATCTATATACATACGAAGTGTGTTCAAAAAGTAACGAGAATTTTTAAATTTCGCGGGTTTGGAGAGTCCGTCTGTATAAAATTTTTTTTATTATGTTGGCACGCATGCTTCTGAGTACGATAAAATTTTGAGCAATATTCATTGCTTACTTTTTAAGTGGCAGCCGCTAACGTGAGAGGTGCTTTTAGAGTTCGGCGATTTTCGTTTCTTGAGCCGTTTTAGTTCTTGGGGAACCAGATGCCTCCACTGGGACGATCGAGCCTTAGTTTTGACATAATATCCGTAAACCCATGTTTCGTCAAATATTATAACACGTTTTAATAGCTCTGCATCGTTATTAACTTCATTTAGCGACTCCTGAACAACTTCCATTCACTGCTGTTTTTGTTCGAAATTCAACAATTTTGGAACAAATTTTGCTGCCACACGTTTTATGTCCAGAACATCCGATAAAATTACATAGCATGAGCCAACTGACACGCCAACATCATCAGCGATATCTCTGATTGTGATTCGGCGATCGTTCATAGCCATTTCTTTCACTTTTTTCACGTTTTCAGCAGTTTTTGATGTGCTTGGGCTTCCGGGTCCTTTGTCATCTTCAACGTTTTCGCGGCCATCTTGGAAACGCTTATACCACTCATAAATCCTTGTTTCACTCGTAGCAGACTCACTATATGCCTTTGTTAATATTTTATAAACTTCACTACATCTTATTTCATTTTTTACGCAAAATTGAATATAAATTATCCCTTTGCAAATTTTCTCCAAACCCGCGAAATTTAAAAATTTTCGTTACTTTTTGAATACACCTCGTATATTCATATATATATATATATATTCATATATATATATAGATATAGATATATATATATATATATATATATACGAACTCCAATAGATATAGATGTATCTGAATAAAGTTGACATGACATATATTGCTTATATATATTTGGTGGCGACAGTGGCCCTTTCCAATGGTTGGGTAACCTAACTACGAAAAGTCACCCAGAGAAAAGATTGGAAGAAATTAATGAAAGAAAAAATTAAAGACTGGATACAATGATTTGTACAGAAGTGTTCTTCTATAAGCGTCTATCTTCTTTGGTAATAGACAGCATCCTATTGGAAGTCGAATACGCCACCTGATTGATCGAACGAAGACCGCAAAAAATATTTGAATAAATAATTGAATTGAACATGTTCCGAAGCGTCAGCAGATGAATTGTACTGCATATACCATATAATTACTTACTAAATAAATAATAATCAAATAATCATAAAAGTATGATTATATACAATTTATTCTAGTCATAACGTATTAACATCTAAATAAAAATAATTTCTATGATAAAATCTATATTAATTTAGGACCAAACTTTATTACTATTAATCTTAATTATTATGTTAACGATATGTTAATTAAGTTGGAATACTAAAATAATTAATTAATAATGTATATATATATACATTATTGATTATGTGTATATATATATGTATATATATATATATATATTAATAAGTTATTAAAATATACAAAATATAATTAACAATAATTAAAAGAAAAGTTAACAACAAATAACATAAACAATAATTTTTCCCTTAATAAATAAATATAATTTTTCTGTTAGAATTATTAATTAATTTTTCTTCTCCTTTCTTCCTTTTCTTTTCTTCCTTTTTTCTTTTTCTTTAGTAATAACTGTGACATATGTTCTAATCTTTACCAATAGTTCGACTAAATCTTTAATAATTAATAAACGTAAAATAAAAAAAATAGAGATTTTTTTATGCATTGAAACAAATAATAAGAAATTATCTCATGAAGTCCTTTTAAATTGTTCCTTCCGAGAACATTATTTAAATAACTCCCTCTAGCCAATACCGTATTGTTAGATTGGTAGATGATACAGACGAGTTGAAAAAAGAAAACGACGAACAGTGGGAAAAAATCGTGTACTTACACGACCATTTAAAGAAATTAAACACTACTTTAGAGCTCGAATCAAGCCAAATACGGCAATTAGCCGCTAATTGCCAAAGATTATCGATAGTAGTACAACGCCTACGACAAGAGAAACAGAATTTGAAAAGGAAACCAAGTAAAAAAAACTAGTACTAAATAAACGAAATTACAAAGCTAAAAAGGGAGAACGTAGCTCAGAAAGAGCTATTATCAAAAATAACTACCAGTTGGATAAAATATGAAATAAATGTAACTACAGCTTCATTGGCAGAAGCTATAGAAAATTATTTACAAATAAATGAAAGAATAAGGTATTTTTTTAAAGGATACGTAACTTTTAAATAGAACATATGCCATAATTACATATTATTGTTATTATCACATAATCTACTAATGTATTTGGTGAGATATAACAATAAGTAATATTTCGTTTTAACTGGATTTTCTTTTATTAAGTTGTTCACGCCGATTACATTATAATGGTAAATTTCAAGTCTTATACGCCTGGTAACTCGCATTCAGTTTTGACTTAGTGAAGTAGACAACGAAATGCAATATAAATTCCATATAAATTCCAATACTACAGATAAGGAGTGTCCTTTTATGCCTTAGCTTTCTACCCGCAATCAAGTTTGAACACTGGGAACTATAAGTAAGACATGATTCCGTGCTGGAGGTTAGATTTATAAAAGATTTTGCCCAGATTCTCCAAAGATTTTGCACAGATTTTCCAGTGATTTTCAGAGTTCGACTAAGCTTTCTGTCTTTTGCTGTGTTTAATTCAACACGCACAGTATATTGCTTAATTAAAGGAAGCATATACTAATAATATTATGACTGAAAAGGATACCGAAGATTTGTTAGTGAGACACAAAGGGTGCTTAGATTTACTGATGAATTTCAAATCCCATACGTGTAAGCAGAAAGCTGCTGCAGCTATGACCGTTGAGGATTATCGGTCGCGAATCGCTATGTTAGACAATCATTGTAATGGCTTTTATGAGCGAGATTTCCAACTCAGTTTCTTCTCAGAGTCACTGAAGGACCGTAGTTACTTCAAATTAGATTTATATAATAACGGAGTATCTGAATACTTGTCAACCAAGGCATGGCTAAAGGAACACATTACAAGCCTAGGAAGTATTCAGCCTCCTACTTAGAACGTATTCTCAACTACGGCGGCAATAAGTAATTCATCGCGGGCCGCTCTAGCAAAGTTAAAATTACCTAAGTTTAATGGCACTCAGCGTAATTGGCAAACTGTTCAAAGCAAACTTCAGTCCCTTGTGTTACACGATACGGCGATTCCTACTATTATTAAATTTCAGCACCTGCTCAATGCATTAGAAGGTGAAGCAGCTTCAAAACTGCAGAGTTTAGATTTGTTGGATGAGAACTTTCTCTCGGCTTGGGAGGCATTATGTAGTCGCTACGATAATCCTCTATTAAGATTCTCTACTCATTTTAATACTCTTGTGCGCCTTCCAACATCTTAAGAAGGAGTTGCAAATAGAGTTAGTGAGATTATACCTCTCTTTCCGATAGTGAAATGGCGACATGTGCCAAACTCGCCACGATTCCCTAGAGTATGAACCTTTATATGAAACATGTAAAAATTTCACGTCGATCGGACTACAAACAGCAGAGTTATCGATGTTTGAGGAAAGTCACTTTGTAATTTGTTTAAAAAATGGAAAAAAGCCAGTTACGCGTGTTGATAAAACATTGTTTTTTAATGGGTAAAAACGCCGTAGAAGCCGAGCAATGAGGAAAAGAAAGCTTTTGAAAAGAGTGATAAAGTTCCGAGAGGTCCAGTTCTCAACTATCTAGCGCGAGAATGTAGAAGCGGCAGTAATATGTCAAATCTGAAAAAAAATCCGGACATACAGTAAATAATTGTTATCAACTCAGAAATAGTAATACCAATAAAAGTCATAGGACAGAACAATCTGCTCCATTAAAATGTCAAAAAAGTAAAAAAAATTGGTCATTCGACAAATACCTGTTGTGTTCGAAATCGAAATACAAAATATTCAAGATAAATTAATCTCCCGAAATGTGTCTACTACAAAAAATAAAGGCTACATTATACTTGAGTGTCGAAAAAGACAGTATAATCAGGGAAATAGGAGCGGTCTCCAGAATCAGAGCGCAGCTCTGGAGACTTCGTAAAGACCAGTGCACTCTACAAACATCGTTCAATTGATCGATCTTTTAGATGAATTACTACCATTAGATCCACAATAACTGAATATATATACCATATGTAGAGATAAGATTTAGAACTAATGAAATAAATACTTTTATGATGGACAGCGATTCAGAGGTTAACTTGAAAAAATTAAGCAGAGTTCCAGAGGGATCAGAAACTAATATGAACCAAAAATTTAGATTACCAGGATTGGGAGGTTGTTTTCAAACTACCTTAGGTATCGTAAAATTCAAAACTTCATTTTATATTACTGAATTTCTGATTGTATCAGATACATTTTCTATGCCTTGTGAAGGTTTCATAAGATCAGAATACTTACAAAATAGTAAAGTAAAAGTAAACTTTATCAACAAAACACTCATCATAAACGAATAAATTATAAAGTTCAAACAGAGTAATGAAGGCATAAATGTAAAAGAGTATGTTTCATATGAATTATGGCATGGAGAGAAAACTACTAACCACCTTAAAGATTAAAAACCCTAATACAGATTCGTGTCTATTTTTAATCGATTTAGGATCAGAAGTGAATTTAATTACACAAAGTACCATACCAAAAAAATTTAACTTCGACCACTCAATGAAAGCGCATTTAAAAGAGATCAATTCAAATTTATTTGCTACGTTGGGAGCTGTAAAAATTAACGTCTTAGGAGGCATTTCAACCTTTAAGGCAGTATTCTACTTTAGACCCTCGAAAAAAACACTATTTTTGTGAAATTGTTCTGAAAATGCTATTGAAGATATGGATGCAGGATTTGAAATAAATACACTGTTGACGTATCTAAAAAAAATTTTTTTTATTTATGTTATACATTTTTTATACATGTAAAGTATGATTAAAGTCAACACCTCAAAAAGTAGGTAATGTTGTCGTGGTCGAAAAATCTTGCCAACGTATGGACTGAAACAAAATAAATCAAATATTTGTATGTTCAGTATGACTCCAGAAACCGATCTAACTAGAATATTTTATGTACGTGTAAAATCAATAAAATGGCGGCTAAAATATGAAAGAAAAAAAATTGCTTTATTTGCGTCTTTTTTGCAATAAAAATAGAGTTAGAATTAAATTTTAAAATTGATTGTAGTTAGGTCGGTTGATACAAACAAATAGAATATGTGTTCAAAATTTCATAAGGATCGATTCAATAGTTTTTTAGTCTTCACGACCACGGTACTTGAAAACGCTGTTTTCAGAAAAACGCATTTAAAGTTTTTGTAAGTGAAAAATCGTAGAAAAAATTGTCTTACGCTCAATCGACGATGCCTGGGCCATACAATATGCCTTCAACTTGTTCCAAGCGAGTATTTTCAGCTAATTTAGTCTACTTTTTTGAGTTCTGCTCTCCTTAGAAGCCTCAGTCGGGCGGCGGTTCTCTTGAACGATGCGCTGTTAGTCGCGCACATTGGCGAACTGCATGCCGTTTGGCCGATTTTCAGGTCCATAATTTCCATTATTTTCAAAAGTGGGCTGACTCCTTCATTAAAAATGCAGGTAGCAGTGAGGCATGCAATTTTAACGATTTTTTTTTGCCATTATAGACATGCTTCGATGCCATAGCCCAAACTGTTGAGTTGAAACACTCATTGTTATTTTAAGTGTTTCTGCCCAAACATATCTCCAGCAATTCCGTTTTGTTAGATCTTCATAGATCGGTTTCAGTACCTCTTGTATGACACTAGCAAGAGCAGAACGATGTTTATAATTTTTTAAAGCATTGTTTGCTTCGACCTTCTTATACTTACACCAGCTGTCTGAACAGTACATATGCTGTGGTTTGGACTCTGTTGAGATGTTTTGGTAATAGCCGGCCCAGATTTTGTTTCGCATGCTTTCTACTAAATTTGAATTCCTTTCAATTGCAAGACTGTAGTTTTTAGATAACTCCTTCATTAATTTGATACTTAGATCAGCAGTCTTTACTTTTTTAATCACGACTTTTGGTTTCTTCACAACTTTCTTCGAAATACAGAAGCAAAATTATAAAGGGAAAGTAATATTGAGAAGCAAAGGTATATATTTTGATGAGAATATGTATAGGTGTAATGATTTACAATAGGGGAACAGCTGCTTCAGCGAACAAGGCGATGTAGATGTCTTATCCGGCACGCGCGCTGGGCGGGTCGGAATAGCGCGCTGAGGTAAGTACGTTCGAAAGGTGAAAAAGTTTAGTTAGACTATCTGAATCTTTCTAAAATTTTGAGCTAACATTCTTGAATATATTTACTTTCGAAAAATGTAAAAAAAAAAAAAAATGTAAAAAAAAGAATACTAGAAGCCAAATATTTATGTAACATTCATACTAGTATAAACTACAAGAGTCTTTGAGAATTCTCTATACTAAGATATTTAATGCAATTTCAATAATCGAAACAATTAGCAGATCAAGAAAATGCTATATCAATAGATACGATGAGCTAATGCAGCGAATCATTGTATCTGCATGCTCCACTCGAAGATACAGATAATGAAGTAAGTGATACCGAGAATGATTCGTCATTCATAAGCGACGACGTAGATTAAATTTAGCTGAGTATAACGAGGATGACAGAATTGCCGCTAAAATGTTACATATTCTTGCTCATGTCGTTACATTTCTGGAATTAGATATTGAAACTCCACAAGTAGAAGTAGAAACTGTATTACTCCACCAAACGAATAATGTGTTCACAATTAAATACAATAAAGGACTAGTACATACGGAGCATTTAAATCTCGAAAAAGTTCACATACAAAATTTAGTAGAATCTAATAGAGATATATTTTTACTATCTGGAGACAGCTTACCTGGAACAAATGTTATAACTTGTTGAATAAAAACTACTGATGATGAACATATTAATGCAAGACAATATAAACTTCCGCATTTACTTAAGGATGAGATCAACCGACAAGTTAATAACTTATTAGAGGTCGGAATTATAAAAGACTCCGATTCTCCTTACAATATTCCACTTTAGATTGTTAGTAAGAAAGCAGTCTCTGGACGTTGCCCTAGATGGCGCATGGTATTGGACTTTAGAGCCTTAAATGAAAAAACAATAAGTGACGCATATCCCCTATCGAATATCTCCGAAATATTTGATCAAGTAGCATGTGCAAAATATTATATTGTATTAGATCTTGCATCAGGATTTCATCAAATAAAGATGGATCCAAGGGATGCACATAAAACAGCATTTAGTACACCATTTGGACACTACGAATTCGATCATATGTCATTTCACTTGAAAAACGCTGCAGTAACTTTTCAAAGATTAATGAATACCTTGCTACGAGGACTTCAACGCAGTAAGCTATTTTTATATTTAGATAAGATCGTGATATATGCAAATATTCTAAAAGAACACGATGAAAAAAATTTAATTATTATTAGATAGATTCCAAAAAGCGGGATTAAAACTACAAATTGATAAATGTGAATTTTTAAAATGTGAAGTAAAATATTTGCGTCATAGATTGAGTGAAGAAAGATTTAGCTCTGACCCGAAAAAGATAGAAGTAGTAAAAAATTTCCCTCGATCAAAGAATATGAAGAACGTATGATAATTTTTCGAATTAGTGGGTTACTACCGAAGATTTATTGAAATATTTTCTTGTATCTCAGAGGCCTTAACAAGATTACTACAAAAAGACACGCCGTTCGAATAGACAGACAAAGCTGAAGAAGCCTTTGAAATATTAAAAGCAATTCTATCCAACGCACATTTATTGCAATTTCAAGGAGAAATAGGCAAAGACCGACCAATTGCTTATACATCACAAGTTTTACGCAACGCAGAACTTAAATATGAAGTCTAGGAAAAAGAAACACTTGCTGTCGTACATAGCGTATAAACATTTCGCTCTTAAGTATACGGAAGGAAAATAAAAATTGTTACCGATCATCAACTAGTTTGGTTCAAATCAGCAGATCTGAATACTCGCGAACAAAAATGGTGCTTTAAATTATCCGAATATGATTACATAGTTTTATGTACACTAGGAAGATTGAATTTCAATGCAGATGCATGGTCCAGAAAACCTCCTTAGGTATTGAAAATCAATGTGTTAAAGAAATCAGGACGCACACTTGATAAAATACCTCCTAAAATAGTAAGGCCGAGTACAAGCTATGAATCAGTACAGGAATCCCGAAAAAGGGGACGACGAAAGAAAGTTACACAAGAGGAACCTAAATGAACATCTACTTAAGATAATCATAAAACAACTCTGCTTTAAAAAATGAAACAACGCCTTTATCAAAGGAACCTAAATCGACACCCATACTAGAGGAGAGTGAAATGTCACCCATACCAGAATTACACACAGTAAATCCCCTATCAAACGAATTTGATTATAGTCCTTTAGCAGATGAAGCTGAATTAAATCCTAGAACCGATAAAAGATCTAAACAAAAAGCTATAGAAAATATACCTTACTATTTTGAAAATGAAACTGAAACAACAAAAAATTTTAAAACAGATCCTACCCAAATCACCTAATTGAGAAACTACAGGAATTATCAGAAGTCCTTACGCCATTTTTTAAGGTTGACGCCTGTTGACAGTGTCTCGTAATTATATCTGTAATCATACCAACGGTTACCTTTGTACCTTAAAATGTCAATAGTTCTTGTTTCATCAATCGTAGACCATAGCGTTCTGGATGTGAGGCAGTGTTTTCTTGTCTCTCATCGTTCACTATGTTTTGCTTTGATAGTCTCGTTTATACTTTGTCAATCGTATTGATCGATGGTCATGTATGAGTTCCTGCTTCAGCATTGTTTTTCTTTGTCTCCAGCTTTGTCAACATCCGCTCTGGTATTACCTTCGAAACCGTAATACCCTGGTACCCAGCAGAGTCTAACTGTAGAGAATGCCACACGCAGGAGGAAACAACAATGCACTTGCTATGCCGATGCCTAGCCCTAGCTAGCAAAAGGCTTAGTCAAAGCTTCATGGAGTATCTGGAAGAGGCATCAAGTGTGGATATTGGAGTATTAGTTAAATTTACCAGAGACTAGAAATGCCACCGAGTGCAAGTGCAATGTCCTAGGGCAGAGCACAAACCCTTATAACCTAACCTAACCGAACCTAACCTACTTGAGAAACACCGGAAGAATCGCAATCTATTACCTCGACAGATTACTCTTCACTCAAATTAAATAAAAATCAAGTAATTGATTACAGTAAAAGTGGAGTCGTCGAAACCAAAGATCTACTCTGCTACAGAAAAGATAACATAATACGTTTCGTCGATAATGGACAGCCTGTAACGAAGGAGGACAAAAACTAATAAAATATTGTAAACTAAAAATCAACTCTATAGACATTGGGAAAGTCCAACAGAAAATGGGAAAATCATGTAGGTATCTATTTGCTCTATGTCTAAGAGGCGAAAAATCAGTATCTATCAACATAATCTAGTAAAACATATACAAAACATTATCAGTATTAAAAGAAATCTTGATTAAAAAATACAATACGTACTCGAGCAGAAAAGAGACGATGTAGAGTAAAATTATTATTGGGATAACTTAAAGAATAATATACAATGGAAAATACAGCAATGCTTAGAGTGTCAGTTAAAAAAATTAGTAAGATTGTAAACAAAGCAACTTATGGTGATTACTTATACACGTGCCTTGGATATAGTAGGACCTCTAAAAGCTATCACATTAGGAAATGAATATATTCTGGATATATTCGGATACTCTTTCAGTACCATTGCGAATACTTTTATTAAGATAATTAATCTGTATACTCGGAACACCGAAGGTAATATTAACTGATCACGATAAAAACTTCCGAAGCAGTTTAATGAACAAAGCAGCAAAGTGTTTCAAGCTTAAAAATCAACGTACCACGACATTTCATCTACAATCAAAACGGGCATTTTTAAAACACTATACCTCTAATCACGAGGAATGAGATAATTGGATTGACATCGCCTTGTTGAACTATAATATCTGTATTCAAGAGAGTACAAAGCATGCGCCATATGGAGTCGTATTCGAGAGATTAGCGCGATTGCCATCTACTGATCCATTACGAGGAAGAGATTACCAACGACTAAAGGATCTTTAATGGACCTAATTATAAGGCTAAACAGTATACAGAAGTTAGCTTACGATACCTTAGTATCTTCAAAATTTCGTTCCAAAAAATATTTTAATCAAAAAACAAATAAGCAAAAACTTAAGATAGGTGATTATGTATTTCCATTCTCCAGACCTAGGCTTGGAAAGTTCGGAAATCAGTATTCCGGACTTCATAAAGTCTTAGAAATATTAAATAAAAATAAGGTTAGGATACAAAATCACAAGAGTAGTAAAGTTGTCCATGCAAATAGAATTACAATATATCACATATATAAAGAGATTATAGAAAATAAAAATAAATGTAAACAAGAATCAGTATCTTAAAAATAACTTAATAATCTAATTTTAGCCACCATTTCCGTAATTTTTAATTCCACAATATCTCTTGTCTATTAGGATCGTAGTTCGGAGAGGTAATGTGCGCAATATCATCGCATTATAATGAATGCACCTAATTTAAGGGACGCAGGTGGAGCCTCCCCATTTTCCTTCCTCTTCATTTTCCTTTAAATTATAGTTAAGATATTTGTGTTTACCACAAATAATATTTATAGTTAGATGCAGAATCTTTTTCAGTAGTCTTAACTAATATTAACCCATTAATGCCCAAGCACCTTGATTTTTCGTCAATCTTTATAACGCGACACGATTATTTTGTATGTTACCTGATATGGTCGTTATAAACCCAAAAAACGTGAAAATTGGAGAAAAAATTTTTTTCAGATTTTTTTCAGATTTTTTTTCATCATGTTATTGTGAATAAATTGATCTCTAATTGTGGACAAAATCGGGCGGCGGTTCAGGAAAATAATTTAACAGAACAAAGTATATATTTTTTGTAACAAAAATAAAAATATGTTTATTCAAAAAAAACTCTTTTATCGACAAAATTCTGAAACTAACAATAAATCGAAAATAATTACTTAAAAGAAATAAATTAACTTAAATATATATATATATATATATATATATATATATATATATATATATATATATGTATATATAATAGATACTAGGTTCGCGCTAGTTTCCGCGACTTTTATTTCATCCGGCGTTATTTACTGCACGGATACCCGGTGCTAGTTTCCACGCGGGAAAATTAAACGTAACTTAGCTTATTATTTTCACGTGTATTACGGAAATAAATAAATTATTATTATATAATTTATTTTGTATTCTTGCGGTAATTTTACAGAAGTAAAATTTGCATAACGGTCTCGATAAATTTGCACGGCCATATATTTGGTCGTCGCATCTCCCTCGTTTTTGGGAGCTGTGTGTGTATAGTGTTAGTGTAAAAAAATTGGACGGAATACATACATTTTATTTTTTCTGAACACGTCATGCATCTAACGTGTCCAGATTTCGGGTCGATTCGCATATGGAATCGTCGATTCCCGATCTATTACCGATGCCGCACGGCTCCCAAACGAAAAAGAGTGTGGCGTCTTCGTTGTAAACGAAAGCAATCATCTTTTGCAGTCAGGCCATGCAGGTTATATTCTGGAGTGGGAATCGATGGCATCCCTTGTTGATGTGCACTACTGCACGGTGGCAGTAGTGACGGTGCGGTCTTGGTGGGCCCGTTACTCGGACATCGGTGGGCAGCGCGGGCTGCTCGTCACCGTCTAGTGGCATGTCCGCCTCGTCGAATCCGCAGTGGTGGTGAAAAAGCCGCAGGAGTCGGTCGGGCTTCATTTATAGTCGAAAAGGGTCGACTGCTAGTTGTCGACGAGGCAGCCGTGCAAGAGGCACAACCAGACACGTCCGCACCGGTATTCGGAACATATTATTCAACTCCTGCTCGGCGACGAGCAGGTCGTGCTGCACCCGGGTTAATTATTATAGGTAAGTACACACTAATAATTTTATTCTTCACGACTGGTGTTTACACCCCGATTACTTGATCAGAACTAATTAAATTTAATTTTTCGGGTAATTTTAAATTTAATTTTAATTTAATTTTAATTTATTATATAATAGATTATCGCGAAATAGAAAAGAGAGAAGAAGAAAAGAAAAAAAGTAGTTAAATAAAAATAAAAATAAAAACCAAGAAAAATAAGATTTTTTTTCCCTTTTTGTCTTTTTTTTCACTTTTCTTTTTTTTAGATTGTTAGATGTTAATTTTTTTTCTTACAGGTTTTAGTCGCTCATATCTTTAGACTCGGTGACGCTGTAGACGCCTTCATATTCCAGCGTGATGGTGACCCTTCTCTCTGTTCTTCGTCGTAGATGCCTATCTTCTGGCATCAGTTCAGTACTGCAGAACTCCTATTATTGAACAGGATTCGATGCCCGATTTTGATTATTTTGGACATGCCGAAAATGATGTCCACTGGTTGTCCGGGTATTACAGAGAAGTTACTAATTCGTATCTTGTTTTTACAGGCATATTCTACTTCGAGGGTGTATTTGGTCTCGATGTTCACCGGATCGGCTGTATATAGTGGGTCCCGGTTTAGATGGAGTATCGTTTCCTCATATATATG
Organism: Sycobia sp. Sy_11; assembly: GCA_018907035.1. NCBI lineage: Eukaryota > Metazoa > Arthropoda > Insecta > Hymenoptera > Epichrysomallidae > Sycobia > Sycobia sp. Sy_11. The sequence continues at coordinate 588,547 of JACCIC010000198.1, read as the reverse complement.
TTGAATGCCTCTTCTTTCCAAAATTCGTCCGATTTCTGCCGACGCCGTGGTCATCAGTGCCCCAGCGTTGATCAGGGCATGAATTTGTAGTTCATAACACTTGATAGGAACACTAATTTCCAAGAAGCGTTGACAGAACTCCCGCTCGTCCGGGTGCTGCATTTTGACTGAACTCGTGGACCTCTGAGCGGTCCTTACATAGCGAATTCAAGGTGGTATATCATCTATATAACTGAATTTTTCACGTAAATCCTTAATATGAATAAGTTTGCTAATTTTTCCTTTCTTATCTTTCAGATCAAAGATCACCGGCGATATATTTCTGGAGATTACATAAGGACCCATGTATTTCGGAGCTAATTTTAAATTAAACGCGCCGATTTTATTAGATGACTCGTGTGAGCGTTTATAAACTAAGTCGCCAACATCACTTAGCCGGCTCCATTTTCGTCGTTTTAGGTTATAGTAAAGTTTCTGTTTTTGACAATTTCTAGCTAATTGGCTTTGTGCGAGCTATATTGTCTCCGGTAATTTTTTCATGCAGTGTTCGGCGGTAACATTAGAATTTTGGCCGTATAATTGAAACAGAGATCCTGGCGTTCTTAATTCGCGACCAAAATTCAAATATGCAGATGTAAAATCCGTCGTTTCTGAAGTGGCTGTGTTATACGCGAATTGTAATTTATTTAAGTAATAGTCCTATGTTTTATGATTTTTCTGTATATACTGAGAAATCATGATTTTTATTACTTTGTTCGCTCGTTCCACTGGATTGCATTGTGGTGTATATGGCGGTGTTTTTCGGTGACAAATTCCAGCTTTTTCAACATATCGGTGAAATCATTCGAGACGAATTGTCTCCCGTTATCGGAGATACAAATTTTCAGACGTAATGTGATCTGTTGTTTAACGGCTTGAGTTATTATCTTGGCTGTTGCCTTTCGTAGTGGCTTTAACTGTACTCATTTTGTGAATTTGTCATGCATCACTAGTGAGTAGACAGATATTTAATTTTGTCGATCATGGAAGGGGTCCGATGAGAACTACTGCCACAATGTCCCAGGGTGGTTCAACTAAAGTCACATGTAGCTTACCGGCTGGTGCCTGTTGTTGCGATTTAAACTTTTGACAGTTCTCGCAATTTCTCACATCCTTTCTTGTCATGCGGAGCATTCCAGACCAGTAGTAATTTTTGGAGATTTTTACTAGTGTTTTTGTGATCCCCAGGTGTCCGGCAGTCGGATCGTTGTGTACTTCGTTTAGAACTCTATTTTGTTCAGATTTAGGTACATAAATTTTCCACTGTAGATTTTCACTGGTATCATTACAATCTAAAGTGTGTAAGATATGTTTATATAGTCTTCCATTTTTTATACAAAAATCTGAGTAGCTTTCCGGATCGTATTCCATATTTTTGTACGAGTTTTCGTACCAGTCTTCAATTTTAATTTTGCTGGCTTTAACGGCTAATGGCTGTCGACACAATGTATCCAAGAGTTGATTATTTATTCCAGGACGATATTTGATTTCGAAATCGTATTAGCTCAATTCAAGTGCCCAGTGGGATAAACGTCGAGACGGATTTTCGATATTATTTAGCCACTTTAACGATTGATGGTCCGTTAATACGTTAAAATAGTATTCTTCTAGATAGTTGCGGAATTCCACACGTCTCATTTAATTGCTAGGCATTCGAGCTCTGTGGCGGAATAATTTTTTTCAACTGGAGTAAGCGTTATACTAGCAAAAGCGAATATTTCACTGTTCTCATATGCTTGTGTAAACGCTGCTCTCAATTCAAAAAGACATTTTCCAGCGACGTAAAGGCAGTGATAGGACGGCTTTCAGGGCTTAATGCTACTTGCCAATACGCATTCTTTAGATCAAGTGGTCACAGATATCGGGCTCCTCGTAATTTATCTAGTGTAGCATTAATTTGTGGTAATGGATACGCGTCTTGCTTTGTCACTTTATTTACTTTTCTGAAGTTCACACAGAATCGCGCTTTTCCATCTTTCTTTTTTACAATCACTACTGCTGTAGTCTATGGACTATTAGATGGTCGAATTACGTTTTCAGTCAGCATTTAGTCGATTTTTTGATTCACGATTGCTTGCATAGCTGGATTTCTGGGTCGATATATTTGTTTAATGGGAGTCTTCTCCTCTAGCACGATTTCGTGTTCAAGAAGAGTATCTAATTCTAAGATAGTTTTATTCTTGTCCATTTGTTGATTAAGTCCATAGTTTAAAAGAGAAAAAATAAGTAATGTTTTTCATGGAATTTTTACGTTATTGACGCCACTTTTTGTCCCTTCATTTCATTCAGTCAAAAAAATTAGGTGCAAAATGTAAAAACGATTTTTTTTCAATGTCGATAATAAAATATGATCAGGATGAAAAATAATTGAAAAATTAGGACGCTTTAGCCGTAATTCGTTTTTTTTTCTTGAAAACTATGGACTAAATATATGGACAGAATATATGGAAACAAATTTTTTTGAAAATTCAAAATTCTAAAAACGTGTCAAAAATTTTTCAAGAAATGTAAGTGTTTCGTAACTAATTCTAACATATTTTTGTTTTTTTCCATTTGTTGATTAAGTCCATAGTTTGAGAGAGAAAAAATAAGTAATGTTTTTCATGGAATTTTTACGTTATTGACGCCGTTTTCTAAAATAAAACTATTTTATGTTGATAACAAAAATTGCCTCTTACAGCTGAAGCAATTTGTCTACCTTTGTCCACAATTAGAGGGCAATTGATTCGCAATAACATGATGAAAAAAAATCTGATAAATTTTTTTTCTCTAATTTTCACGTTTCTTGGGTTGAAAACGACCGAAACGACGAAAACTAAGATATTTACCACAATTTTTTCGATTAAGATAACATACAAAATAATCGTGTCGCATCATAAAGGTTAACAAAAAATCGAAGCGCCTGGGCATGAATGGGTTAAATTTCTTTTCTTTCTCTTTATAAAAATAAGAACTATAATATAACTCTTTCGAACCCGTTCCTGAGAATAAAAATAATAATTAAAAAAAGAAATTTAACAAAGGCAATTTTAAGCAAAAAAAGCTTAGTAATGAATGAAAATAAATTCTTTTATCTTTCGAAAACAACAGTATGTAAAAAAGAAAAATATAGAAGTTTGTGCTTATGTTATTTTTTTATACCTTAATATACAAAGATTATATATATGTAAAGGCACGAAACTTACCTTACTTTGATTACAGAAGTACGATGTGCAGCAACTTCTTTTCATTTTTGTATCGTTAAAAGCTAACAATATTCAAGGAATTATAGGTTATAACGGTGGGTTACCAAACTCCAATGTAGCTACTATTTCACTGATAGAGGTGGGAACATGTTCCATTCATGACAACGAAATCAACGTCACAAGTCAATACGTATAATTATTACAAATTAATAAATTCGATGATTCTCATGTCATCCAATGTAAAGTTGATATACAGAGAACTATATATCGTTGTGGCACATTTTTTGATATATCAATTGTTAATAGCCGACAAGCACAATATATGTATATGAAGTTAGTCATAGAGCTTGTGAAGACGCTCAAGTAACCGGTACATTAAACCTAAACAATTATATAATTTAAAAAATTAAATAGTAAATATTTTTTTATTGGTCTTACAGTCCAATCAATTTAATCTAAAAATAAAATAAAAATAAAAATAAAAATAAAAATAAAAATAAATAAGAATAAAATAAAAATTAAAAATAAAAATTAAATTAAAAATTAAATTAAAATTATAATGACAGTCAGACTGTCCTTATTTATTTTTCATTCCCCCCGTAGACTAATCTGAAAATAAAATATTAGCTGAAAAAATTCATTGTTAGTAATTCTTTTTTAGTAATTCTTTGTCTACGGGGGTGAATGTAAACAAGGACAGTCTGACTGTCATTATAATTGTAATTTAATTTTTATTTTAATTTTTATTTTATTTTTATTTATTTTTATTTTTATTTTTATTTTTATTTTTATTTTATTTTTAGATTGAATTGATCGGACTGTAAGACCAATAAAAAAATATTTATTAATTTGTATATGGGCAGTCGACATAAGTACAATTAAATTGTTTTAATTATTTAATTTACAAACTTAAAGTAAATCAGTCTGGCAGGCATGGTATTATTGGTGCGGGAATCGTTAACTCAGATGGTGCATGCGATGAAACTGGTTACTCGAATCCAATTAGAATATGGAATTCTTTTATAGTACAAGCTTTAGTTACGATTATGCTTAGCGATGCAAAAGGTAGAGTTGATTTTGATGGTAATCGGATCCGTCCTAAATGAGGAAGAATTTGTCAATTTTCGAGCGGTAGTTTTACTGTTCCAGAAGGTGGATACACTTATTAAGAATCTGTTCCAAAAGATCATTACAAATTTAATTAATTTAGCGTCCTATATGAAGGACCCGCGAAAAAGAAAACAGACCTTGATTTAAAATTTGGCCGTACAGTGTACTCACTTTCTAACAGAGAAGACGTCACGTTTGCGCTAACCAGTTGAGGTTTTGAATATATATGCGGCTATAAAATCACAAAAACGGAACATTCTAAATTTGTAATATTTGAAACAAATGCCGAAAAATAATTTGCAAATGCAAAAAGAAATCCGGTAACCGATCTCAATTTATTCACCTATGTTAATTCTAAATTTGTAAACGTCGAAAAATATATTCGCAGATAAGTAAAGCAATTATATAGAGATGTAGTGTACTAATGCTGCAACTTAGAGCGTCTAACATTGAAAAACACACTTACCATTACTACTTAAGCCCCGGATAAGTTTGCGTATAATTTAATGAAAAGGCCTGGATATACATCAGTTCTTGCCGGAGAAATCATCCACTTGATAAAATGTATACCAATGAAGGTGAAAATGGATCATAGTAAAATTGTTTCTTGGAGTTACGAGTAAACAGAGATGATGCTACAGAATATTTAATCCCAAAATACACATATTAATAACCCGAGGAACACTAGTTACCTATAATTCCACACTTCCAGCTTTATGTAAAGTTAGGGAGCACTGGTATAAAATCCTTCCGAAGCCAATAGTAGGATTACCGCTTGCTATACTTAAACCTCAGACAAAGCCAACCTGAAAGTATATAAGTGATCAGGACAAGATTTGGTAACTGACAATATTATACTCAAGATAACTTAGATAAACTTAGAGAAAGAAGCATGTTCCCAGTAGAAAAAGCATCACTTTTAAATGACGTGGCTAGAGAGATTATGGTCATCCAGTAGCAGATCAAGGAGGCATCATAGTTAAGTTACTCAATTGTGAGGCTTTTGAAAAATTAGTTGATCCTACGTGAGGAAGAATTTGGGCATAACTAATATCCTTCGGCACTATAAGTGCTGGAATAATAAGAGTACTACTGATAGTCATCAACGAGTAGCATTACATCGGTTTTATGGATTATCTATACACATATTGGCGGCTATTTGATCTGATTTAACTTAAATACTCCTATTACTGAACAAACCAAAATCGAATTAGAATCTGAGAAAACGACAACTACAGTAGCAAAATCCGATTCAAATGACTTTACGTTAAATCTGCAAAGTACGTAAAACATAATCCAATTTGAACGTTCGTAAGAATGAAAGGATTAAAATATTATTAAAATCACATTATGAATAATACCTTTTACTTATATGCGAACAAATGGAATAAATTACTATACGACTACTAGCATACAAAATTTGTTTTTCTTAACAAAAAATCCTTAGCAATAAGCTATTGTACTACGTGTAAAGCTATTGAAGCTTACGATTATTCTTGCTACACTCTAGCAATCGTCCTAAGGGCATTACGACGTGCGACGTTTCATATATAAACTAATAAGACGGAAAGCCGGACGGCACAGAAAATCTCAAAACTATAGGAAACTGTGCACAATATTTTTCGATGCACAAAATCCCAATGATCAAGAAACGCGTCCTCGATCCTGAAGTATACGTTTATGTATCTTATATAGAGCACATAGAAGTTTGATTATAAAACCGTCCCATAAATTAAACTGCAGCGACTCTATGGCGCCTTGAAATGTCGATTTTGATTCTGACTGTGGGAACGTGAGAAGTAAAGCTAACGAATGAACAACATTGCGTAATATTAAATGAATGATTATATTATATTTAAGACCCCCAATATTTAAATAATTATGCATAATATTCGAAAAACCTTTATTATCTAATATAATAATTAGATATAACCATACTTAAAGCTTTCTTTCTATACTATTCTTAATAATACTTGATAATGTTGTTAGTATTATTAATATTCCTTTACAATAACTACTAACCATATTGTTAATATTATTATTCATTAAAACTATTATAATTATTAAAATTATTATTATTATTAATGCTAATATTATGAATAAACGATCTGTTGAAACATTTTTTTAATTTGATTCAAGAAAATATTTCGAAATAATTAATTATATTAATAAATAAATATTTATGCACGCATTTATTGATTTATTTGTTTATTTATTAATTGATGAATTAAAATAGTATATATTTATTAATTAATACGTATCCGGTCCAAATATTATTTTAGTTAATTATATAATTATTATGAAAAATTGTATTTATATTGTTTGTTAAATAATTAATTATATAAATTCAATTTAATAAACAAAATGCATACATTAATAATGTTCAACTCCATTTAGAATGTGTTATAAGAAATTTCTATTTTCCATGAATATATAACATTCAATTATTTTATTTTCTTTTTTATTATTTTTTATAATTAATTTATAATTCATTCATCCTTTTTATTACACATTTTATACACACAGATTTATTACATTTATTATTACACACAGATCGAGTGAATACGGGGTGTGCGGCAGCAATTGATAACGTAAATCATGCAGTTTGATGGTAACAACTCCAGATGAATGTGCTAGTGTGTTATCGTGATGAAACAAGACCTTTTTTTCACCAAATATGGCCATGTTACCTTCAATTTTTTTGTCGAAGCGGTCCAATAACTCACTGTAGTATTGTGCAGTGATGGTTCTTCTTTTTTCTAAAAAGTCCACCAGCATGATGCCCTTCGCATCCCAAAAAATCGTGACCATGACCTTTCCGACGGATGGGACCATCATCGCCTTCTTTTGAGTCTAATTCGCCGCCAGAAATCCATTGTTTCTTTTTTGATTAGTTTCTGGTGTGTAATGATGAATCTAGGCTTCATCAACTGTAACAACTCGATGCAAAAAGTCCTTCGGATCTCGCGTATATTGTTCGAAACAGTGCTTCGCAGTTAACAGCCGCGTCCAATTGTTGTCTACTGTGGACAATCGCGGCATCCATCGGGCCAACAATTTTTTCATAGCCGACTTATTATGTAAAATATGAATTGCCATTCCGGTTGACACACCTACGCTCTCTGCTACGATACATCAACACACGATAATAACACCAGTTTCCCTAAGAAATATCCTCTATCTTCAAACACGGGTGCTTATTGAACCGCAATTTTGAAAATATATTAGTAACAGTTAGTATTTGCTTTCAATCTCTTTTATGATATTATTTTATTTATTTCAAGTTTAGTTATACTCCCTCTTAGTTGATTATATAACTCATTGAGCTGATTAAATGTCAATTCCGTTTCCTGTCCGAATTACTCGTTCTTTTTCTAACTAATCCCCAGATTCCGTATTCCATCTGTCATTGAAATTCTATATTCAATCAAAAAATCATTTTCATTTTTAATAAGATCTTTTAGTTTCACTTCTATTGACAAGCAAATATCTTCATATTTTTGCTCGCTTTCTTGAATAATTCGAACACATTCATAAGGAATTCGAGATGATAAAAAAATCTACTTAGTTCTATAGTATTATATTCAATGTTTTCATGCTAATTGCATCATGTTCTTCAGCAGCTTCTCAAATATTACAAAGCCGTTTAGTTACAATATCATAATTACCATCTAATATTATATTGAAAGCAATATCTCGAGGTCCTCGACTACCATTCGTGTGCTCTACATTTCTTTCCATCACGCTAAGACTGTTGTTGCTAACTTTTACGTATGTATCAAATATATATATATATATATACATATATATATATGCCTTATTTTACGTAGTTCTTCAATAATAGATTGGATTTCATTGACGTGATTGTTATTTTCAGCCGATTGTGGGGTAAATAGTAATCAGAGTCTCTCAACAAGGTTATTCAGATCATCTTGTAAATTAAATCTATTGCAGAATATTTCTTTACTATTTTATGTTTCGTTATGAAACCTCCTTCCCCTTTTTTCTACCACTAGCACTAATACTAAACATTGGTTTAATGAGGATGGAATATTGTCTATTTCTCGATTATCATAAAGAATCATCTTTACTACGTTCTTACACTTTACAAGGGAGATTGAGGTTAATAGTCAGTTAAGTTTTCTGGACATCAATGTCATTAGATGTAGTAATAATAAGGTAGGTTTTTAGATTTTAATTCACACCACCAATTCGGAAACAAAATTGGAGCATTAAAGGGTGTCATTGACAGAGCAATAAAATTGTCACATAAAGATTTTAGACAAAATAATTTACAGATAGTAAGAGAAACTTTCATTAATAATGGTTATCCAATTCAATTTATTAATAGATTAATTGCTGAGAGATTGTCTGACATTTATAATACCGAAAATAGACATAGTGCAGGAATTGATGTTAACGGAGGCAAAATTATTGTCTTGCCCTATGTTAAAGGATTATCTGAAATTTTCTTTAAAAATAGCAATAATTTGAGTAGATTGTTTAATAGTTGCAAAGATAGGGATGATTTATGCTTAAAATCAGGAGTTGTTTACAAGATTAATTGCATGGATTGTGATAAATACTATATTGGACAAATAGGTAGATATTTAAAAAAGAGAATTTACGAACATAAATATAGTTTACGCAGCTCACATATTACTTCCGGTTTAAAAGAGCATTGTTTAAAGTTTATACATTCTTTTGATTTTGTGAATGTGGATATTTTGGAACATGGTATTAATAATAAGTATAAACGGGAAAGACTTGAAAGTATTCACATTTCCAGGAATCGAAATAATGTGAATTTAATGTTAGAGTCTGGTAGATTGGACAGTGTTTATCATTCCTTATTAAATTGATTGGTTTTGGACAATTTGTGTAGAGGGGGAATTTATATTTAATTTACTAAATTTGTTGGTGGGGATGGGTATATATAGATTAGAATATAAGGTTTAGTTTAGTCCCTGATGAGGAGCCGTAGCGAGCTCGAAACGTTGGACAAGTCTTCAATTAGGTAAGGGTGTTGGGGACGGTCAGACTGCACTTTACTAACAAAGAATTTTTTCAGCTAATATTTTATTTTCAGATTAGTCTACGGGGGTGAATGTAAACAAGGACAGTCTGACTGTCATTGTAATTTTAATTTAATTTAATTAATTTTTATTTTTAATTTTTATTTTATTTTTATTTATTTTTATTTTTTTTATTTTTATTTTTTATTTTTTATTTTTATTTTTAGATTGAATTTATTGGACTGTAAGACCAATAAAAAATATTTATTAATTACTATGTTCTTATCGTTGAGCACTATTTCTGAAATCACATATTGGTTAAGTACAAGTTAAAAAAACTTTATTTTTACTTTGCCTTATCTAGTAGTATCCGCTTCTGATTGCATGAAAGATGCACGTTTATTAAAAATGCTTTAATCTCGGGGTGTTTTTAAGAGAAACTGTCTGTCTCTAAATAGTGCATAATACAAAAAATGTGCTATCGCTGATCTGGATGATTCAGAAAATAAAGCTATTCATTGGGTGTGTTATAGAAAGCAAGATTCTGATGCAATATTCATTGAGAAATTTGCTAAAGTAAAACCTCTCATAGATTTCATGATTAGTAGAAAGATCTCATAGATTTCATGGTTAATGTGAACGAAGTAAAATACAAATATAAAAGATAATAGAATTTCGACTCATTTATTTTCGATTACCTATGTCTTCAATTCTTAACAGAAAGCCTATAAAGAAGGTTTTGTTTTCTAAATTTAATCATTTTCGTTCTTTAAAGATAATTTCACTTTGACCCTTCTAATTTAGAACCTGAATATTTTCCTTCTATGAAATTATCAAAGCATATGAAACTAATAGCCAACGTCCTTTCGAAGATGATATAGAATATATATATATATATATATAAATATATATATATATATATATATCCAAATTTTTTTATGCATTTTCTAAATACTCTATCTTTTCTTACAATGATGTGAATTTTTCAGTATATTTTTTTGTGCATGCAATGCATATATTATGTATAATGCGCTGAAACATAATTGAATATTCTGAATTGAATCCTAATAGCTATATTATTCTTGCGGCGTCCAACAAACTTATCACACAATTTTATCACACACAAATTTATCACAAATATATAAGGCGAACACAGTAAATTATAATAATCTATTGCAATTAGACCTATGAAAATAATAAATTAAATCTAAAATCATACGCTTACATGAAAATGTAAAATTAAATTTAATAAATTCTACCGCGGTAAACATACCGAAAGCGGGCAAAGGATGACTACTGTAGAAGGTAGTCGACACGACCGCCGAAAACCGAACCGTAGAGAGAAAACGCAATACATCTCTCTACTGCTAAGCTTAATCCGAAAACTATGTTAGAGGGGATACACTGCGTGCGGCAAGAGAGAGCCGCGTCAAGTGTATTAGACCGACGGCCGCTATCCCCCTCTAATACACGCCGCACACACTACCGTACTCTCTCATCGAACGGCGCGCGCCAGCAGCGAATACAGCGGTAGGCGAACGCGCAAGCCTTATACTGGCGCGCGCATTCCAGTATATACAACGGGTGTTCTAATACAAATTCACCCGCTGTATTTAATTAATATGATTAAATAAAATATTACTCGCACCGAATATATATATATATATATATATATATATATATATATATGCGTATACACTATTATACGTGTATAAAATCACTTGTACACAGCACACCGGCTGCAAACATAAGTAATAAATTGTAAATATTAATTATTATGATTGTTATTAATATTATTATTATTAATCGTTATTATTATTAATATAACTATTAAAATTCGGCCGCTCGTCCAAAATTGAACGAGCGGCGACGGAAATAATCGACCGTTTTTGTATAAAAGGGCCTGCAAAAGGCAAAATCGAGAGTTCGCCCGGTGAACCGACTACCCCGAAGTCGAGTCACAGGAACTCCTCCCGGAGCTAAAACTTATACAGAGCTGAAATCAATCCTGAGACTAAAAATCCCGCCCGAAACTATTAGTTTGATCTCTGTTGCGAGGCGCTCCTCAAAAGACCAGCGGAGTTAAGCTCACACTAGAATAACCTATTTTTAGATTCTACCTGCTTTATTTTTATAATTCCCCGCGTGGAAAATAGCACCGGGTATCCGTGCGGAAAATAGCGCCGGATTAAACTACGCGACGCGGAAACTAGCGCGAATTCAGTAGTTATAATATATATATATCTAGATAAACTTATTTCTTTTAAGTAATTATTTCGTTTTATTTTATTTGTTCCAGAAACCTTGTAAATAGAAGGAAGTTTCTTGAATAAACATATTTTTATTTTTTGTTATAAAAAATAAACTGTTTTACTATGTTATTTTCCCGCTCTGCCGTCCTATCCTGAAAAACTTCCTACCTTCTCAAAAATACCCTGGAAATATACCGCGTACGCTATCCGGAGGGCGACAGAAACGTTACATTCTTAATGTTACATGTTGAATTTATCATCATATTTTAATAAAAACAGAGAATTAGTGTAATTAAAAGTAAATTGCAGTTGGTCAACTCTTATGATGAGTATCCTTATTTTAAATTTTTTGTTGAATTTTTTTTGACAAAGTGGCAAGACAAGAGTTTTAAAATGCTAACTACTAGTTAGGCTAAAAAGTGCATTGGCTAACATAATAAAAGTTATTTTGAACAAATTTGATTTTATTATTCAATGTATTTGTCTTAAAGTGTAATATAGCGGTTACAACAGTCATACAATTTTCAGATACCATTTTTATAGTAGGAATCTCTTTAGCCTCAACATAAGCCTCAGTTAGGAGATTAATTGAATGATTTTTATTTTTTATGATAAATTTCATATTTTGTATATATTAGGCGTGCATAATATTGTATAAGTATAAATATAATTTTGTATATATGTTAAATTTTCTTACATATTTATATATACGTTTGGTTTTTGGAATTCTATTAGGCATGTCCTCATGCAGGATAGATATAGGGACCCTTACAAATATAAATGTCTTTTGCTGAATAACATTGTTGTTAATTATAAATGTACAATTTCTAAAAATAACGCACTGAAAAATTATTGATAAACTTATTTATAAAAATTGATTTAAAAAACGATACATGCAATAATAATTAATTGAAAATATCAAAAAGCGGGCTAATTTTCAATTTGCAACAAATTATTATAAAATCAAATTATAGAAATGAAATTCATTGGTGTTTTATAATTCTTGCTCGGTATACTTTTGAATTTTCTCGATACGGCGATAATGGCAGAAGGTAAATAATTGTAACATGGTCGAACCACAACTGAAATCCATTTCAACAAATATTATTTTAATTTGATAATCTCATTTACAACATCTATTTTAAAAAAATATGATGTCTTTATTAGATCAGAAGTGCAAATTATCTATTGCACGGGTCGAGCATTGTTATGCTGCCAAATCATTGTTTCAAGTCTGTCATATTGCGGAGGTTTATCTTTCAATGCTCAACTCGAACGCATTAATTGCATTCGATAACGATTGCCTATGAGTGTTTCAGTTCGTTTTAACATTTCATAATGCATACGTGGAGCTGACCCCGCCAAATACTGAGTATGACCTTACAACTGTGAATATTTGGTTTGGTCGTCGATGTGGAAGCCTGGCCGGGATATCCCCATGATTTTCTACGCTTGCGATGATCGTAATGAACCTTTAACATTCCTATCCCCCTCGGGATATCTAACGCGGTATTTACCAGGGTAATAATAATAAACGGACCGTGGATCAGGAAAATAACTTATTTTTGAACACAGTATATTTTGTTTGTACTAAAATAAAACATTTATTCAAGATTCAGGATTCTGACACGCTTCTGTAACAAAAAAAAAAAAAAATATCAAAATATAATTACTCATAGTATAAATATGACGCGATAAATTATAATAGTAAGCTAAATAATATAAACGTGCGCTATTTTCCGCAACATTATTAATTCGGCGAATTTCAACGAGGCAGATTCATTTTATAAGGTAAAACTAAAGGTATCCTTAATTCCACAGCAGCGCCTCACAACCAAGATGATGAATTAAGAGGTAACAGATTATTACAGGATAAGAGAACTGCTGGTCTTTTGAGGAGTGCCTCGCAACTAGGATTACATTCTTCAGAAAAGGTAAATTATTAACCGTCTGTCTTTTGAGGAGCGCCTTGCATTAGAGATCAAGTTAATAATTTGGAAAAAGTTTTTTATGTTAGGATTTTATTGAGCTCTGGACAAGTTTTAGCTCCGGGAGGAGTTTGTCTTTTTTGTCGTTTTTGCCTTTTGCAGGACACTTTATAGCGAAATTGTCGGTGAATTTCGTCACCGTTCGTCTAGCATCGGCTGATCCACCGATTTTATTATAACAATAATTTAGAATGATAAGAATTCATAATAATAGTTATGATTAATAATTATAATATTCTTATTGTAATTATTAATCACTCGCTGTGCAAAAAAAGGAAGGGACCTTGCCCACTGGTATTAGTACATTACTGTAGTCAGTGAATGTGTCTGAGTACGTGTAATTCTTCACGTATAATATCCTTCATTTATAAGTTAATGTGCTGATAAATTTTTCTTGTTATGTGCCCTTTTCAATAGCAGCACAAAAAATGGCTGCTAATGCACATTCTCCTCAAACACATACATTATATGGCACACATAACACATGAACACTAGTCATATGTTGCATATTTGCAATATACTTATGATATATTCACAATTAATCACTAATATTTATTAAAAAGGTCATGTACACACGGGGGTGGGGCATTTGAGATGCGAGAGGCCGTGAAAAGAAAAGAAAAACTTTTTATATTATTTTCAGCTGTCAGCTGAAACCACTGCACACTCCTATGCGTACAAGTAAAATGGCCGCTACGGCTGGTTTGCCAATGCCTCGTTTACTCGAATACAATTAGATGCGAATACAATACAACGTACGACTTTATTATACAACACAGAGGTTTTTACGTTTCAAAAGATTTACGTTAACGCGCTTTTTTCGGTAGGGAGAAGCTAACTCATTTTTGACGGTAAATGCGGAGGATGGAGAGAAAGTGCTATTTTTGCTCTTGCATAGCATCACGACGTCGCGGGCTCCACGTTGTTGGGCGCCATTTCTAAACTATACAATTTCATGTATTCTTACATTGTTACGCGTGATCGGATACGCATCCGTATCTCATCTGGTCGCTGTTTCTTGCTGCAGCTATATTTATGCTAAGGGAAAGGAGACGTAGAAATAAGAGCATGGAACTTATAGAAGAACACTAAATGATATTTATTCACACGACGGATACATACAATTCACTACGGGGGGTACACGCACGGTTATTTACTGCGAGCAGGTTCCGCGACATCGTTATCCGCGAGATACATATTTACAACCGGGCACGCGGGGGACGGGGAAAAGGAACGCGGGGACGTTACGCGGAGGCTCCGGTCAGGAGTGCGCTATTCTACAACGACGGCGACAGCGGGCGTAGACATCTCATTAACATTAAAATATTAACGCTACTTGCCCTGGCTGACGCGGATGCTGTCGATGGCTTCCTCTCGCTGCTCTCTCTCTCTCTCTCTCGCTGCTGGACCACGCGGCTTGCGCGGCGTTCTCTCACTCTCTCTCTGGCGCTGTTAGCTCGCGGGGCTAGCGCGGCGTCTTCCTGGTGGCGCGTGCTGCACACGCGGTGGGCCTCTCAGGATGTACGGCAATGGAAGTAGCCGGGAAAGAGTTCAATATACTCAGTCCGTGAGTATAGCTGCTGGACGGCCTCACTCCGATCGGGGCTAAAGGCTAAGGTCAATGGCTACGAATACTGTATAGCAAAACTCGACTGTTCTGCCCGTCGGCTGAAGCGCAAAGAAGGCATCTCTTGCTGCCTTTCTTGATCTCCTCACTCGCTGCGCTCTGCGCGCACTCTTTTGACACATATAGTACCTTATTTGCACATAGATGCGTACACGCTCACTTTTTCAAATAATATTACGGAACCGACAGATTGTACGGTTACAAACTCCCTTTCCCAAAACTCACGGGGCGCGTTGGAGTCCGTTGAACTCTGCCACCGAGGATTCATAGTGACTCTATGTTTTGGCGGTGCCGGTCCCAAGCCCGGATAAAGGAGGAGGGAGTACACTTACAACAACTGGACAGTACACTCTTACAGGTATACACTTCACAACACTGACACATCAGACAGCATAACACCTGGCAAAGGAAGGGGTAACCATCGCCACGCTCGCATGTGACGGTTTCGGCTCAGTTATGAGACGGCTAGCACGGAGTGGACGAGTTTGACAGACTGAAAAATGGGGGAGTACTGGCAATGCTAGTACAGCCGTCATTGGGCAAGGCTGTAGGCGTCATATCTGGCGAGGGGGCTCTATAAACGGGTTAGATACACCTCGCATATAAAGATTCGGGTGCCATGCAACTCGGAAATTCTGTAGAGTAGTTCGAGCAGCGGGAGCGAGACACGGAGCGAAGCCAAGCAAGCACGGAGTGAATGAACTCTAAAGGTCCTGAAAGGCACGAGCGCGACTGGAACTGCCAGCTCGTGCGCGGCCGACTAGAGGCCTGCTGTGCGCCATCGTCAGGCGGGGGGTCCTATAAACGGACATCTTCCCGAATATAAAGATGTGGGCGCCACGCCTCCCGAGGAGCCCTTTCATAAGGGTAATCGGCTTGCGAGAGTGAAGCACGGAGAGGCATTCTCGTACTGGGTCGGGGCGACATGCGAACGGGCTCTGGCTGGGGACAAACTCCACTGCTAACTACACTTCTACAAGTATAACTCAACTCAGGCACTTCACAATTTTTGCCACCCACGCTCTGCTCTCGAAATTAGGGCGAAATCGAAGGGGGCGGGCTCCTCTGTGATCTGTAAGGGGGGCTCACGACGATTGCGTCGCTTATTAAGTGATCCAGATCAAATCTTCACGCCTGATGGTACCCCCTTGGCTTTGTCAGAGAAGTAGAAGGGGCTCCAAACGGAGCTTTAGGCGGTCAACCGCGCTTGTCGAGCGGTGCATGCCTGGCAGCTACCAAAGGGAGATCCTGAGTGGGAAGGCAAGTATTCAGGTTGCGTGCTTGAGCAACCCGAACCATCTTTGGCTCCTGCTGACAGCAGGACAAACGGCTGTGCGGCTAGCCAGCACCAGTCATTCCGCATTGGCGAGTGCGTCCTGACTCGTAATGTCTACCGGAAACTCTCCAGAGAGTGGAGCACCTTATTGTTGGGGTGTGAAGCTCGAGAGAGCGGAGGTGAGCTAGTGTGCCGGGGCGTGCTATATCCCTCGGCTCTCTAAAAGATCCTTACATGAAGGTCCAAACCAGAACGAATCTTACAGGCAAGTGTTCGAGAATCATTTTGGCGAGCTCGTCGTTGAAGCGTCCATGGAGGCCGGCCACGTGGTGGGACGAAAACTACAGAAAGAAGTATGGACATTGTTAACAACAAAGAAGAAGATGAAGAAAATAGAGAAGCAGGAGATGGACCAGAAGAGCACGGAGGTGAACAGCCTGGATGTCTCCCGTACGGTCAGTAACACCAAAGCTGACAGCGCTGCTGGTGCAGCAATTCATGGCAGCATTGTGGATGATCACGATAAAGCCATATGGGGACGAGCCACAGCCTGAGCAAGGCTGGAAGAATGTCCCCACCAGGTAAGAAAAAAGAGGAGCCAATAAAAAGAAGCAGAAAAAAAGAAGTTAAATTCAAAGGGGGCCATAAAATCTGGAGAGGGCCCCACCCAACCGAAAGGTAAAATAGGCAGAAGAATAAGGCCCGAGGTGCTGCTCCTCAAGAGAAGACCTACTCGGAGTTCCTTGGAGAGATCCGCCATAAGGTCGACCCCTCGCAGCATGAACTCACTATCAGGGACATCCGTCGAACATTAAACGGCGATGTTCTGATCGATTTCAAGAAGGCTTCAGCGGAGAGCAGGGAGAGCTTTACTAACGCCTTCAAAGAAGTCATCGGGAAAAATGCGGCAATTCGCGCTCTGACCCCCAAGACTACCTTGGAGATCGGAGACGTGCACGGCTGTGCGACATTCGACGAAGTGAAGACAGCCCTCCTTGGCATCTTGCGGGACTACTCCAAGCCCCTCGAGGTGAGGTTTACGAGAGAGAACAATGTTGGCAAACGACTAGCCCTCGTGAGCCTCTCTGAACAGGCTGGCTAGCGGCTACTGGTAGTCGGAAAGATGGCCATCGGATGAGTCTTTTGTGGCTTGTGGCGGCGGGTCCAGATCGAGCGCTGTTACAGATGTCTCGGCTATGGACACCGCGGTTCGGGTAGTGATGGCTCAGACAGGAGCACCGCCTGCTTCCGGAGCGGGCAGCAGGGACACAAGGCGTCTGACTGTAGAACGCCTCCACAGTGTTTTCTCTGCCCGAGGACCACGTTAAATCACGTTGTGGGATCTGGGGCTTGTACGGTATTTCGCGCAGCCCTTGCCAGGTCTCACCAAAATGGTTAAAGTCCTGCAGGCGAACTTGAATAGGAGTCGAACGGCGAGCGAGCTCCTTACGCAGATCTGTCTTGAGATGAACGCTGACATCGTGACCGTCATCGAACAATATCGAGATGGAGATGCAGGAGTCTGCTATCGCGACGACCTCGGTACAGCGGCGATTTGGATTTTTAACCCACACCGCTTTCGAGTGGAGCACCACGGATATGGCCGCGGCTTCGTCTGGGTGACGGGCAACAATGTAAATTACATCAGCTGCTATCTCACCTCGAATGAGGTCATCGAGGGTTTCCAGTCTAAACTGGATACCCTTGAGTGTGCGGTAAGAGAAATGAAGGGGGAGACGGTAGTAGATGGGGATTTGAACAGCAAAGCTCTCGAGTGGGGGGAAGCCTTGCCGCACTCTAGGGGAAGATGGACGTGGTATGCAGACTAGGTCTGCATCCATGATGTATCCTTTGTGACGGAGATTCTGGCCGCACGAGTGCGGGACTGGCGGATGATCGAAGACTATGCAGCCAGCGATCACCAATACATCACCGTCCGCGTTGATGATGCCACGCCAGTCATGGCGACAATTAAACATCGCCCAGCCAGATGGATAGTCGCGAACATGAATCACGAGAAGTTTTCCCAGGCACTAGAACGTGGACAGCGCCTCCTGGTTGACTTACCAAGGAAAGCGGTAACGGAAGCTACAATGCATCTGATCCGCCAAGCTTACAAGCAAACGATACCGAGGAAATTCGCGGGCCGTGCTCGCCGTCCGACTTCTTGGTGGACGGACGAAATTGTGCAGCTGCGGCGGCAATGCCTGCGGCTGCGCCGCGTAGCCCAAAGGGCTCAAAGGTGCGACCGTGATGCCGCTTTTAGGATCGCCCAACATCTAACGGCGAAGAAGAGTCTAGAGCAAGCCATCAAAGCTAATAAACACGGCTGCTGAAAAAAACTATATCCATGGGGATTGGGGTACAAACTCATAGCCCGCAAATTAGGCATATTCCGTAAAAGCATGCCAATGAGCGCGGAAGTGATGCACGGTATCATCCATGCCCTATTCCCTACTCATCCCAAATGAAGGTATGAGCTCCTTGTTCTCGTGGGTTCTGAGGCACTTTTACAAGCTAGATACTTGCCTGCTAAAGGCAAAATCAGAAAGTTCAGTGAACCGGCTGACCCGAAGTCATGTCACTTAAACTCCTCCCGGAGATATAAACTGTCCAGAGCTCAGAAATTCCTGACTGAATATCGTTTCGAAATTATTAGCTTGATCTCTGTTGCGAGGCGCTCCTCAAAAGGCAGATATTTAATAATTTTACCTATCCTGAAGTGAACATGATTCTGATTGCGAGGCGCTCTTCAAAAGACCAGCTGTTCTCTTATCCTAATTAAATTACGGTCCACTTAATTCTTGATCCTGATTGCGAGCAGCTCCTCAAAATACCAACGGAATTAAGCTATCCTTATTTTTTATCTAGATTAAATTCTACCTGTCTCGTTTAAATTCTCCGAGTTGAAACTAGCACCGGGTATCCATCAGGTAAATAGCGCCGGATTAAATAAACGTTCCGGTAAATACCGCGCATTTAGAATCTATTATATATATATATATATATATATATATATATATATCTAGCTTAAGTTAATTTATTTCTTTCATTTCAGTAATTGTTATCGTTTTCTGGTTTGTTTCAAAATCTTGTCAAAAAATACTAATTGTTAGTAAATTAACTAATAAACAAATCCTTGAAAATCAGCTGACGAAAATGACAAATTGTAGTAAATTTTAACCGATGAAACAACGGTTTATATAAGTTTATATACATTTTTAATTACTAATATTTGATTCGTAATGTTCTTAGGAATAATTATAATGCTTTAAATTTCTAAATAAATTGTATGAAATATTGATTATAATGAAATTTCAAAAATTTTCGTATTGGGGCTTTGTCGTTTTTCGAAACGGAGCGAAATAGGTCTATGATTAATGGGTGTATATGTTGTTGCGTGTGTGTACGTATTAGCCAGTATAAGTAAAAATATTTACTATGAATATTCTTGTCAGTTGAAATTTGAAAATTGTGACCGAATTCTTTTAGCTTTCACAACAAATACTTTGTCGTTTCTCATTTCTATAAATAAATCTTTATATCTAATATATCATAAGATTTATTATTTGCATAAAGATTTTTATACAACTGTTACAACATTTATTTTTTCTATTGACCTTTTTATTTAACTTGAAATGTTATTGCCTTTGTTGAAAATGAAGATTATTATCAGTAAAACTTAATTTAATAAAATTTATTATTAATTAATGTAAAGAACTATTCGTGTATAAAAAGAAGAAATTCTGCATCCTCACAATATCTCTTCCGTTTTATATTCAATAATTATTCTATTCATAGTCAGATTAAAACATTTTAAATTTTTATTAAAAAAAAGTAATGGATTATAAAATAAAATGCTTCTTTTAGTTTATAAATATAAATAAAACATGATGCTTTTTCTATTGACTATGAAATATTTACCTAAAGTAAATATTTCTTTTCTGAATTTTGAGTAATCACATTTTACAAAATAATTAAAATATAATTTTTTAATTTATTAATAATTTATTAAATTTTTGTAATTTTGTGTTATTATTAAACTGTAATTTATTAATAATTTATTAAATTTTGTCAAATTATTATTTTATATTCGGGATGTTAAATGTGAGACTTATATAAATCTTTATTCATATATTCTATATACATCTTATATAAATACTTAAAGCTTATATAAATCATAAATAACCTCTGAAACATACCCATGCCGCTTCAGATTCTCTTTCATATCAGCTCAAATCATCGGTACAGAAATTCGGTTAGAACTATAGCAACCGGTTATACGACGGATTCATCAATGGCAATAAACACGAAGGGCGTGGCTAATTCTTAAAATTGGATAATGCGTTATTGCCGCTATTTCTTTGTAAACTTTCATTTTATATTATTACTTATATATGCAAAATATATTGAATGTACTGTCGCTCCTTCTTTTAACATTAATTAAATTTAAATATATAGATATGCCCTAGTCCAGCTGCATTCATGCCCAATGTGGGAATATATTATGTAAGCAATACGTTCCTGAATGGTCGATAATATAGAAAATCTTTTTCAAGCGGCATAATTTTATTAATTAGTCACAATATATTTTCTGATCATGCGTTGCGATCGATTTCAATTTCTGTTTTTGCTATAGAGTGTTTCTTACAGCGTTCACAGCGTTACGATGAACTACTAAACCGGATTTTAATTGGACTGTAAGACCAATGATAGAATATTTATTAATTTGTATATAGCAGTCGACAAAAGTGCAATTAAATTACTAAACCGGAAACAAATTTATTTTTTCGTTTTTTGTCGTTATTTCGCATTATTTAGAGCAGAAAAAAAATTTTTAATTCTTCAGAGTATTCTTTAAGTGAAAAAACTGTAATGTTAATTAATCTATTTTTCTAAATTAGGAAAAAAATTTTAAAATCTTGGTCTTACAAATCGTCTGCTGCACACAACCTGGTGGTTTCCAGCTCTTCTAATGAAAACATTCATTGTGAATTCTATGCACTGATTGACCATCTAATTCGCGTTTTCCACTTGTAGAATAAAATAATGAACCAAATACAATTTTTTATCGTCTATATACCATACATCTTGAAAAAACAGAGAAAGTAAATTGCATTGACAATGTTACCATATATCCAAGAAATAGCTATAGCTGAAGACAAAACAGATAGAAATGTTGTTGATGTATATTTAAAGAGATGATGCAGTACGGCATGTCCAATATCGTCCGATTTGAATCAAGTAAAGGAGGCCCGGTCCTTTATATTTTTTAACTATTATATGCATGTACAGGATAAAAAAAACTATTATGAATAAATAATATTTATATATTCATTTAGTATATATGTTATTGAAGGTTTTATTAATAAAGTTATATTATTATATATTTTCGAACTATCATATATGCAGACTACATCTATGTCACGCTCGATGTTACACACGAATGAACGTCTCCTATCAAAGCCTCTTATTACAGAATTATATTTCATTGCTTTGCTCTCTCGTAAGCTAGTTGCGATTTGCCGCGAGTAATATGTAGCGTCTGAAAGTTCGTCAATAAGTTACCAGTTTGGACTAGCATACAATGCTGTAATGTATTTTCTTCATATTTAATAATTTTTCTAATAATGAATATAAATCAATAAATATTTTTAAAAAATAGCAAAAAACTAGAAAACTTTTTTAAGGCTTAGAGTAAATGAACTTGAGGTCGAAGATCAAAATCTTTTGAAGGTCAGCCTTCTGTTATCAAATAGAAATTTCTGATTGCTTTCATATCATCCGATGAAGCACTTATAGGCCAAGTATCGTATACTATTTTATAGTACGAGTAACAGAAATTCGTCACTCTATGGTGAATATATAAGGAATTAAAAAATTCAAAGAGGGAGAAACACAACTGCAATTTGTATGTGGAATATATATCAATATAGGAGCAAATCAAATTGATTAGAATAATAACAGCTACTAAAATTCTTAATATATTAATAAACCGTAATAGATCCTTAATTATAACGTAGGGGTGAAAAGAAACTTTAGGCCAATTTATGTTTAATCCTAAAGGTTTGCATGAACCTCTTTCATGAAGAAAAAATAAAAAGGTAATCACTATTATTAAAATAATAAATGACGAAAGAAAATGTAATGTAGCTTTTTTAGCTGATAATCCTACTCATATTCATAAATTAGTTGACTGTTCAATCAATATAAAGATGAATGAATGATCATAAATGAATTTAAGTTTGGAATTACAACTGATCCACAAAAGGACATGTGACCTCAAATTAAAATATAAATGGAAGATTCATCAAAGTAAAAACAATAAATGCAGTTATTACTGTTACTAAAAAAATTATAATAATCCATCTTATCCATATTAATTAGTAAAAACAAAGATGGATAAAGATTCTGCTCAAGATGAAAAATATAATTATAAAAAGAAATTTGGCTCCATTTTGTGTGTATTAATTGATACGCAATGATAATTTATATCTTTAATTATATGAAGAAAACTATTAAATGCATAGGCAATATTAGCACAATAATGGAAGAATAAAAAAAATTAGAATCAACAAACTAATAGAGATCCCCAATTTCATCAAAGTAAGATGTGTACAGGACTAGGTAATTTTATATACACAGAGTAAATAATATTTAATAGTTTATTAGATTATTCAAAGATATATTCATAATTAATGTTTCGTAATAAAATTTTTTTATTAATAATTATTTTTGCAATAACAGTTATAATGATAAATATACAAAATCATTAAATGATAATAAATTATTAATAATTAAGTTCTGTTTTTAATGTTCAAAATTTCTAAAATTTATAAAAATCAAATTTTTATATTAGAGGAAATATAAGTAATATAATAGAATTTTACATAAAGAATTTATTTAAAAATTTAAGTTAATTATTAATACTACATAATCTCTAAGCCTTGTAAAGTATAATAACAGAACTATTAAACCTGACGTAACATATAATATAAATCTAATAAAATATTCTAATATATAATGGAACATCTGGCAGGGGTTCCTCCACTCGAGAGCTTTGCTGTAATCCCCAGCCACTACTAGCTCCCCCTTCATTTCTCAAACCGCAACCTCAAGGGGTATCTAGTTTAGACTGGAAACCCCCGATGGCCTCATTCGGAGTTAGATAGCAGCAGACGTTATTGCCCCTCACCCAGATGAAGCCGCGGCCAGATTCATGGAAATCCATCCGAAATCGGTGCGGGTTGAAAATCCAAACCGCCACGGTACCCAGGTCATCGTGATACCAGAACTCTGTATCTCCATCTCGATATTGTTCGCTGACGATGACGATATCAGCATCCTTCTCAAGACAGATTTACGTGAACAGGTTGCTCGCCGTTTGACTCCTGTTCAGGTTCGCCTGCAGAACTTCAATCATTTTGGCGAAACCTGGCTAATGCTTCGGGAAACACGGCACAAGGCCCAGACCCAACAATGTGCTTTAACGCTATAGACGTGGTCCTCGGCTAGAGGTAACACTTCGGAAGCGTCCTACAATCAGACGCCTTGTGTCCCTACTGTCTGCACCGGAAGTAGGCAGTGCTTCTGTCTGGGCCGTCGCAGCTCGAGCCGCGGTGTCCATAGCCGAGACACCAGTAACAGCATTCGACCTGGAACCGCTGCCGCAGGCCGCAGGCCGCAGAAAACCGACCCAATAACTACCTTTCCAACATCCAGCAGCCGCTGACCAGCTTCCTCAGCGAGAGTTCAAATGGCTAGCCATTTGCCGACTTTGTTTTTCCTCATGAGCCTCACTTCGAGAGGGTCGGAGTAGTCCCGCAAGATGCCAAGGAGGGCTGCCTTTACTTCGTCAAGTGTCGCGCAGCCATTCACGTCCCTGATCTCCAAGGTAATCTTGCGGGGTCAGAGCGCGCAGTGTCGTGGTTTGTCTAACGTTCTCTTTCAAGACTTTAGTGAAGCCCTCCTTGCCCTCCGCCGAATCCTTCTTGAAATCGATCAGAATATCGCCGTTTAATGTTCGGCGCATGTCCTTGATCGTCAGCCCGTTCTTGGAGGGTTTTAGTTGGCGAGGGATCCATTCAAGGATCTCCGCTTAGGTCTTCCCTTCCGCGGGCTTGAGGAATAACGCCTCAGGCCTTGCCCTTCTCATTCTTGTCTATTTAAGGACTTCTTCTGATTTGGCAGACCTCTTCTGGTTTGTCTTCTTCACGATAGCTGCTAGCGCTTACCGCACCGACAGTACTGCCAGCTCCACTACTACTGACCGTATTGAAGACATTCAAGTTGTTCAACCCCTTACTCTTATGCGCCATCTCCTCTTCCTCCGTGCTCCTCAATTCTTCTTTTTTGTTGTTTTTTAAATCCATTCTTCTTCATGATGTTTTCGTCCCTCCACGTGAACGGTCTCCATGGACCCTTCAAAAGAGAACTCACCAGAATGACTCCTTAACACTTGCCTCAAGGAGTCATCCCAGCATGGACCTGGATTCAAATCATATATATTGGTAGCTTTTTATGATCTACTTTTTCGCACTTTTTAAGTTACTGATACTTATAGCAAACTTAGAGAAAATAAATTGTAGTCAATTAGTTTTTTTTTCATGCATATTCTTTTAATGGTATTAAATTATATTGTATTGTAAGTGTATCGTGGAGCATTATGGCATTATTAAAATATTATCAGGATGCCATTCAACCATTGCAAGAATCCTATTTTTTTTGCATCTAAAAATATGGCTGATAGTAAGGATACCGTTCAATGGATCAATTATGCGTCTGCAGCAATCACATCGATTACCGATCTCATTAAAAATACTAGAATCGCGTCTGAGAAACGATGTTATCTTACACTTGCATTTTTAAAACATTTTTTGCAAATTATATAGTGGTAAAAAAGGTGGTAACTTTAAAATTAAATAGCGTAAAAGGAGGACGATAAGGTATCTTGGAGGGATGTTAAAGCTACTTTGAACAATTGTATAAACTCTGGAATTGTAACGAATATTCAACATCAAGATGTTCATACATTTTGAGAGTATGCATTTTAATTGGTTGAACAGTAAATTAAACTATCTTTAGAAAATCATACAGCTATTAAAATTAATAGAATGCTCTCTGTAGAGTATATTGTATCGAAAAAGTTGGAGTAAATAGTAGAATTGAAGTATCTTAATACAAAAAATTCTTAAATTTTTAATAATACGAATTTAAAAGAATGATTTCTAACATATGTTAAATAACCGATTCAACGTGATATGGGCGCATTTCAAGAGGGCGATTCTGGCTGGTCATTGCATTCTATCCTACATTTAGCTATTAATATATATATATATATATATATATATATATATATATATATATATATATATATATAAATTCAATTCTATAAAACGTAGCTTATACATTGCACTATCTACGGCAATATAGAAAAGACATACATGTGTCAATGTAAAAAATAATGATAATCCATGCTTAAAAGGGGCAGTTTTATCTGCTTGATATCCAGCTAAAGTAAATGCGAATTGACTTTCCGCATATGAACTGTATAAAAATATTCTCAATTTGATAGATATTGAATTTCCAGTCAAGACAAAAGAGATAGTTAAATTTGAAAAATAAAATAATAATATTTCAAGTAATTTATATATGCTGAAAAAGAAAAAAATTTCATTTATCTCCATGCTATGTAACAGCTATAAAAAAAACATGTGATTTTTTATTATATAAGATAACTACAATAATAATCTCTAACCTTATTATCACTATGTTTGAGTTCAGAATTTATTTTGCTTAATAAGTCCGTAAGTGTCAAAACGCAATGGAAAAATTTACTTTGCGATCGATGTCTACATTATTTTGTATCTAAAGAAAAATTAACATTACATAACATCGATTCTCAGGAAAAAATCATTGCACAATGATTACACAATAAACTGTAGACGGCGAAGAAGAATATTTTATTGTTAAAACGATATTCATATAAGGGAAATGTCCCATTAGTTATATATGCATAAAGTATTTTGTGTTGGTCTTTATATAAAATATAGTTTGATAATGCATAATCCGAATAAAACTATAGACAAGTAGATGAAGAAATAGGACCATGACCTGTTAAATGGTGTGAGACGTATTTACGTGTAACGCATTGCCAACTAATGGTCCGCATTATAATGAATCATGTATTGTAAATCTTCATGATGCAAGTGATCTTGGAACTGGTTGGTTTGTATATCACAAACAAAGTAACAGAGTATTATATTTCGATATTTTTGGTGATTTAAACTCGTTTTTCAACCTTATATTCTACTTTGGTGATGCTGAAATTATGTACCATTATGAAACATATCAGAATTTTAATACATGTATTTACGGTCATTTATCCTAGCAATTTCTATGTGCGACGATCAGACAAAATCGTTAATACACGCATTAGTTCAGATTTTTAATTTAAAAATTTTTTAAAAAAAGTAAAAATTTCAATTTCACGAAATTAAAATAATCAGGCAATGATCCCGTTTATCGGACAAACGCATGAAAATCAAAATAATACGAACGCTAATATTGTATATACCAGCCCCGTGGACTTAGGCGAAGGGCAAAAAGTAGGAGACTTAAGCGCATCGCGAGAGAGAGCCACAGCCAAGCCAGCGTGGAAAAGGTGTCCCGCGCGCCCACGCAATTCGCGCCTACGAATTCGGAATGCAATAAAGGCGCTAGCCGCTGCATTTCAAGTATCTGTTTTAATCAAATAATATAAACCTTTCACTTTAAATAATTTAATATTATTTAATATATAGGACATATATGAAGGCGTACGAGCAAATGAATATTACTATAAATAAGTAAAAAACTATGCGTGTACGAACGTCCCCAAGGACGAAAATATCAGATTAATTCTTATTTACATAATTATGATTATTATAATAATTTGTTATAATAATTATTTTTATCATTATTATAAGAACTATATTATTTAGAATACGAGAGAATTAAATTAACAATTATTATTATAAGACATCGCAGAAATTATAAGAATAATTCAGATTATAGGTATACGAGCGTCCTCAAGAGCAAAATCGCAAACTAGCATTATAATTATTATAATTATAATGCGATTATTATTATATTATGAAGTTTTTATCCTGGTTAGGCGGTGCTCCGTCAAAAGCCAGCAGTTTCCATTCAATTCTTAAAAAGTATAGGTCTAAAAGTCAAATTGTATATTTTTCAACTATATGCAATGAAATAGTGGTCGTTCTAAGTATCCAATCTCCTGTCGCATTAGCTGATTCAATTGTACATTACGAGATTCATGTTCACCAGCCATACACAACAACTAATTTTAGTAACAATGATCAAATTTATATATCTATTGAACATCAAGACTTTTGCCTTTTACCTTCAGGTAGTTCGCTACGAGTATGCGGTAAGCGTACTGAAATTGATGGTACAGCGTTGCAAAATACGAAATTTATAAACAATTCTATTTGCCACTTATTTGAGAATATTCCACATGAATTGAATGCAATACATATTGATAGGTGTAAAAATACTGGAATTACAAGAAAGGTTGGGTTTCTTCAAGTCTGAATCAAAGTTTAGCAATCGAAAATCCATCCCTTCCCCTCAACACGGTTTGCGGTTTAACTGAAGATTACTGCAAAATTATAATTAATGCAAAACAAGAACAAGTTTGCGTTAGGTCACATAACGATTTTAACAGTGTTGTGTAAAACAGCAACACTGAGGTCAACTGATAACACACGACAATATGAAATTTTCAAATAGAAATTACAAAGATTGAATGGTTAATGCCTTGCGCTATAGTGCTTGATGAATACAAACTTCGACTTCTAAGACACTTGGAAAAAGATCATCCGATCTCTATGAGTTTTAGTACTTGAGAGCTCTATGAATATCTATTCCTTCCCGCTACATCCAAGCACGTGTAAACAGTGAAAAGAACGAATCAATTGGAAAAGTGACGATTCGTTGTATTTGTTTGAAGCAGACTTCAAACAAATACAAAAGGATAGAAAGATGCAAATTCCAGTCACTTTGACCACTACGATATCAGTAACGCGAAGCTTTTTCTCAATTCTCAATACTTTCCATACGGAAATTTAAATATTGATATTACTAAAAATTAATATTTGATATTGTATGATACGTATGCAAATTTTTAAAATATCTAATACAACAAGGAGTCTCAGCCTATTTTAAAGAGAACAGATTTCTGAGATTATATGCCACTTATAGTTAATAATTGTTCAGATCAAAACGAGTCTCTGAAAAATTCGCTTGTTGAAGTACACCTAGAATTTGAATCAAAAAATAATTTTTCACTAAATACATCAGGTTACTGCATAATTTTGCATGATCGTGTAATATTATTCTTTGAGTGGCGACGTTAAGAAGTTGTTTAAATAAGATAATATATAAGTAAAATTTTTTATCAGAAACCGTCAGAAAAGATGGACCATGTCGTTGATACGCAAGGCTTCAAGCACGATGACAGTGAATATCTACATAAAGAGCTGCTATTTTACCACTCAAAGATGATTCAGAAACTATAGTATTTTTATTTAAAATCCCATTTTCTCGCGAACAATTTGAAAATCTTATCAGAGCGCAAAATAAATGGCTTGAAATAAATTATCATGGTATTCCATGGAACTCAGGACCGTTTTGTTATAATCAAATTATGAATATACTTTATGAAAATTTACCCAATACTACTAAAATAATCACCGATGGACAAAATAAGAACAGAATGGCTAGCAAGATTTAAAAGAAACAATTTTATGGCTTACGATATTCAGATTGTAATATATTACTTGCTGAAGTGTAAAAGTAAAAAATTGTAATTCCCGTAGGTACGTTAAGTGGTAAAACAGAAACTATACATAGAACACCTACATATAGCACCGACGTACAGTCGGAAACGCTTAAAGCGCTTTACAACTTAAAATCATAAGTATTTATGGACAGATACAATATAATATTCCCGCAAATTTCAAGCAAAAATTACCAGCAAAACATGTCAGCGCATTGCAGGTACCAATTGTTGATGTATTGCCAATAATTTTATGAGCTTATAATGGGTATTATTAAATAAATTATGTATTTTTTGCAGTAATGTAAATTATTATATATTAAATATAAAAATATAGAATATAAAGAATCTGTTCACAGATGTAAGTACTCTTCATTACTTGATTACAGAATAATTATTAATTAAAGTAATCGATTAATTAAGTTATTATATATATATATATATATATATATATATATATATATATATATATTAATTTATATTATATATATGAGAAGAATGAAAAGATGGCACCACCGACAAGATAACATCAAAATTGTCAGCTGTAAAAAGCCGTATACTATATTTTACATCTGGAAACAGTATAACTTTTTAACACCTCTGACTTTGCTAGTATCACTTAGTTTTCATCACGTTAACATGTCAAATTTTGAGCCAAGTAAGTGTCATATGCAGGAATTGTTAATTTACTTCTTTCATTTAAAGCAATCTGCAGTTGAAGCACATCAGCTACTCTTAGAAGCATATGGTGATATTAATTTGAGTGAGAGAAGTTGTCGGGAGTGGTTCCAAAAATTTAAAAGTGGTGATTTTGACGTAGATGACAAAACGCGCAGTAGAGGGCCCATAGTGTATGGTGACAGAATTGGAAGATTTACTGGAGGAAGATATATTGCAAACACAAGAAGTACTTGCACAAGAGTTAGGAGTAACTCAGCAAGCTATTTCACAACGTCTTCCTGGGTAGAATCCAAAGGCGAGGAAATTGGGTTGCTTACGAATTGAAGTTAAAAGACGTCGCTTATTCGTTTGCGAACAATTGCTCAAAAGGCAAAATCGCAAAGTATTTCTACATCGAATCGTGACGGGAGACAAAAAGTTGATTCACTACGACAACCCAAAGCGTAGGAAGTCATGGGGTAAGTCCCGGCATGCCTCTACTTCGATGGCCAAGCCAAACATTTATGACAAGAAGCTAGTGTTATATATTTGGTGGGATCAACTTGGAGTAATCTATTACTAACTATACCAACACAATCAAACCGTCAACGTGGAACGTTACTAACGTAATTGAGCTAACGATGGAATTGAGCCGAGCATTGAAGATTAAACGTCCACAATATGCCAAAAGACACAATAAATTCAATTTTCAGTATGACAACGCTCGGCCCCATATTGCAAAAATCGTAAAGGAAACGTTAGAAGTACTGAATTGGGGCATCCTACCGCACCCGCCGTATTTACGAAACATTACTCTTTCAGACTACCACATATTTCGGTCGATGACTCATGGTCTGGCTGAGCAGCGCTTCACAACTTACGGGGAATTAAAGAAATGGGTCGATTCGTGGATCGCCTCAAAAGACGAGCAATTTTTTTGACGGGATATTCACTTGATGCCCGAAAGATGTAAAAAGTAGTACAGTGATGGGCAATATTTTGAATTTCATTATTTGTACCATTTTGTTCATCTATAGATGATACATGATATACTAAATAATACAAAATATAATAGATAATACCAAATTATTATTTCTTTATAAAAAAAACGACGGAAACTTATTTATACACCCAATCATTAATGATAATATACATTAAATGAAAGGATATGATTATAGATAAAGTTATAATATTTTTTCAGAGTATAATATTCGGCGAACTTAGTTTCCGACCTTTTATACCGGAAAAATGACATTTATGATGGAAAATGGATACACGATAGATTGTATCTAATCTATCTAAAAATTTAAAATTCTACTAAATTTTCCCATATTTCTGGCAATATGGTGATACCGTCGCGAAAGAACGATGGCGGTTTCGAGACAATCCAATCATCCATAAATTCTCGCACTTCTTGAACATGTCAGAAGTGCATATAAACGAGGTCGTGCTGCATCGATCTGAATAGGTGGTAATCAGAAACGCTATGTCTGGCGAGTACGCTGTTACGGTAGCACTTCCCATTCGAGCTCCCATAGGGTGTTTTTGACGGCTTTCACAACATGTGACCGGGCATTGTCATGCAAGAGAATGATTATGCGCCTATTACTCGCGATTGCAGATTTATGTTCGATCAATTTCTGTTGCAAGTCATTCAGTTGGCGTTGATATATATCTCGACAGTGATGGCTTTATTCGGTTTAAGCAGCTCGTAGTACAGCAAACCCTGTTGGTCCCACCATATGTATAGTAATACATTTTGGCCGTGGATGTTCCATTTTACTATCGACGTTGACGGTTGGTCTGGGTCCACCCATGTCTTTTTGTCATAGTAGATCCACTTTGCTTCCCAGTCGCAATAATCCACAGAAAATTCTTCTTTTTTTGCCCGGCAAGCAAAGACACTGCGCTGTTGTATCTATCCATAATAGCACTTTCAGTCTAATCGTGTATCGTCCATTTTCCTTCTATATGAATCTTTCCCATGGCATGTAAACGTTTTCCAAATGCTTTGTCACTATCTTTAAACTTTTTCGGATGTCCAGAACGTTCTTTGTTATTAACATCAGTTTCTCCACTTCTAAACTTCTGAAACCACTCTATGCATGTTGTAAGCTGTGGAACTTTTTTGACATAACATTGTTGAAGCAATCAATAAGTTTCTGTTACATCTTTTTTCAAAGCAAGATAGTGCAAAAGAACAAGTCGAAAAAACGAGTTATCAGAATTCATTTTTCACTGCTCACAAAATTATAATATTTACACAAATGATGGCGCCTGTTAACTGAATTTGATTGGTAAATGCCAAAACTAAAAATTAAGTACTAGATCCAACATATCTGACTTTTCATACTACTTATATCACCATCTAAATGTGAAGATCGGAAGCTAAGTTCGCATTCTAATATATATATATATATTAAAATATTAATAAAATGGGTGGATGATTGGATAGAGGCCAAACCGGTCGAATTTTTTCGCAACGGGATTCGTATGTTACCAGAAAGATGGGAAAAAGTTGTAGCTAGCGATGGCCAATACTTTCAATAATTCATTTGTAACCATTTTTTCACAATAAAGGCTCAAAATTTGAAAAAAACGGGAAAGACTTATTCACATACCTGATATATATATATATATATATATATATATATATATATATATATATATTAAAATATTAATAAATTATATACTGATTACTTATATTATAACCTAAAAATATAAATATATGTTACTTTATTATATACAATCATCGCTTGAAAAACAGTTATGGAATAGTATAAATATGTGAAGTGTTCATTCAAATTCTGCAGTTAAATTTTTACTTAATATAAAGTTTTATGTATATGTAAAACATACCAAAATTGCGATGATGTATATAATTATTTGATAGAAAAAGAAATCCATTAAAATACATCGAAAGATCATGCATTATATTAACCTCTATAATTTGTTTTATAAGCTATTCGCCGCTGCATATTGCCGACATATATTAAAATTTGTTTGCTTGTTATTTCAAGCAAATTGTGC
Organism: Sycobia sp. Sy_11; assembly: GCA_018907035.1. Lineage (NCBI taxonomy): Eukaryota > Metazoa > Arthropoda > Insecta > Hymenoptera > Epichrysomallidae > Sycobia > Sycobia sp. Sy_11. Next base: position 555,524 of record JACCIC010000198.1, on the reverse strand, counting down.
TTGTGTATTGCCGGTAATAATTCAAATTTTTCACTTACGTAATTGCAACGCAAATGGGCGGTAAATCTGTTATATTGGTTATAGTATGCCAAAAACTATTATTATCGTGGTGCGGAACGATTGTGCTATCTGTATGTCGGGGTAATAACTTATCTCGGGATTGTGAAACTTTTTATATGGACTTTACACTTCTATTCATGTCTATCTTCGTTGCTTCTGGCTTAGAGAAAAGGACTGGAAACTGCGCTCGTCATACATAGGAAAACCTTATCAAAAATTCGCCGTAATGGTAGTTCCAATTTGATGGGTAGACATCGCTGTCTTGGAAATCCCTCGATACTAGATAGGAAGAAAAGAAGGAAAAGTAAAGGAGAAGAGATTTAATTTTCTCCTCTCTCCGCGCTCACTGCATATCTCCACTCTCTGAACAACAGACTAAAACATTTGTATAATTAAAAACTATGCATTTAAATGTCTAAAATGTTAAAATAAAGAAACTATCCAGAACAACTAAATGTCACACCATCAATAAATTTATTTCTTAGTTAAAAGTTATAAGAATAAATAAGATATTTGCATCAGATTTTAATGCTATGATGTTTAAGAATATGTCCCATAAAATCCTGCACTTTTCACCTATATACACATTTGCAGAAATAAAATTAATTGAAAGCGTTCTTTGTTTGAAGTTAATGGTTAAATAACTTCTCTCTTTAAAATATTTACAACTAAAATAATGTATATTTAATGTTCTAGATCGTCTGATTGCAATAATTATATATATATATATATATATATATATATATATATATATATTGAATGCATAACTCTGTATTGTCTTTTTATTTCTTATTTAAAATAATGAATGCATTATATTTAATTTGTGATGTTTCTCTATTAAACAAAGATGTTTCTGTTGCAACCAAATCGCTTTGATAAATTTAAATAAAATTTAGATAAACATAAATTAATATTGTCAATAATTTATCTATGTTTATAAATTGAATAGTTCTCGAAAAATTTTTTCCAAAATTTATTTGATTGCTTTTCATATTTTTGGAGCATGCAATAGGCATAATCTATTTATCCTATAACTATTTTATTTATAGGAGATATAGACAGAAAGAAAAGCGCTTTAATTGTAACACTGAAAAGTGGGCGACCCCGTTATAATATACATATATTTATTTGTTACACTGTTTTTCTTAGTGTAATGTAGCTATAAAACTGCATAATAACTTGATGTCTGTCTAGAAATGAAAGTCTAAATTCTTGTGTCGGGTGCAAAGAAAAATTAGCTGTTTTAGATATTTTAATAATTTAATAACTATATATCATAAATTGTAGTTTTTCTGGTTGTATTATAATCTTTATATTTATTTTGTTGATTATTTTAAATTTTTTATGTGAGTTATTTAAGGTTCTAAATTTAAATTGGAAAATCCATGGTAGGAAGGAGGGATACAATATATACATACATATATATATATATATATATATATATATATAGTGACGGAGGTCACAATAAGTAACAGCATTTGCCCCGGGTGTTAAGAAGGTGTCTAAGTTCGCGACTAATCGCTATTTTCCTTCTTTCGAGGTGCCATTGAACTCAGCCGGGGCGCGAAGATCGGAGTGAAGATGGAGAACACGAATTGATATATGCGCACGCAAAGTATATGTAAGAGGAGTGTGAAGTGCTGGTGAAGTGATTGCGAGGCTGAAACACGCCACAATCGCGACGCCGACTACATAGTTGACCGTCTGCCAAGCCTGCCTCGAGAGGAAGAGAGGGACGACCGAGGCTTACCCAAACCTATTATCAGAAGTCCGGGCGAGACGAGCGACATCCACGGCCCGATTACAACCAGCCCAAACGAGAAAAAGACTCTTCGCCAGCGCCTTCCACCGACAGCCCAGTGACAGCAGAGTACGGTGAGTACCGACGGCAAGCAACCACGTAATTGTAAGTCCGGGCCACGGACCGCGGTGTGACGGCGATGAGAACGAAGGTGAAATGCGTGCGCGCGCGGAAAGATCCATCGAGTACGAGAACGACGGGCGGAATGGACGAGGAGAAGAGGCTCCACAGCAAGTGAGCGTAGACGGTGAGCTATCGCGCGTGTGTGTGAGAGAGAGCGAGAGTGTGTGTATCGGGAGTGCGAGAGAGAGAGAGAGAGAGCCGAACAGCAAGACCCGGGAGAACGAGTGAGTAAGAGATATAGAGTATGTGTGCAGCGTGTAGCCGAGGTACGTGTGTACCGTGAGCCCGAGAGTGTATGTGCGCCATTACGGGTGCAATTGAGAGCGAGAGAGAGCGTATTCGGAATACTATAACGTAGAGATTTGTAATAAACGTAATGTGCTGAGATATTCGAAGCGTATATTTATTGAGTGCCGCCCTCCCCTTTTTCTTGTTTTCTTTAGCGTGGAGAGAGAACGGGTCATCAGCAGCCGGAGAAGCCAGCAGCTAGGTGCTGTAGAGTTAAGTATTCTGTGGCGGTGGCCAGGGCAAAAGCCATCAGGTTACAATATATATATATATATATATATATATATATATATATATATATATATATATATATATTTAGATTGCCTGCTAGGTCTCGTACAAATTGGGTGCGAATGGACAGGTAATCAACAGTCAGAACAGGTGAGAAAGAGGGACGAAGCAGTTTACAAGGAAACTCTCGGGCACATGCTATAGACAACATCCGCCAACATCGAGTAATCCCTGTAAATTCCCTTGTATTTTTCTTCTCTCTTTCACTCTCTCTCTCTCTCACTTTCTCTGTTTCTCTCCCTCTCTCTCTCTCTCTCTCTCTCTCTCTCTCTCTCTCTCTCTTCCTCTGTCTCTGTCTACTCCATACAAGGTAGTTATGTGTCAAATATTATTATATAGGATTCTGAGTCAATACTGTAAAAACATAAAAAGCAACCAAATAATTTTTGAAAATAATTTTATAGTATATAATTATTAACAGCTTGTTTGAGATCCATTGAATTTGTAAACATAGATCAATTGCTGACAATGGCAATGAAGATTTGAAAATCTTATCAGAGCGCAAAATAAATGGCTTGAAATAAATTATCATGGTATTCCATGGAACTCAGGACCGTTTTGTTATAATCAAATTATGAATATACTTTATGAAAATTTACCCAATACTACTAAAATAATCACCGATGGACAAAATAAGAACAGAATGGCTAGCAAGATTTAAAAGAAACAATTTTATGGCTTACGATATTCAGATTGTAATATATTACTTGCTGAAGTGTAAAAGTAAAAAATTGTAATTCCCGTAGGTACGTTAAGTGGTAAAACAGAAACTATACATAGAACACCTACATATAGCACCGACGTACAGTCGGAAACGCTTAAAGCGCTTTACAACTTAAAATCATAAGTATTTATGGACAGATACAATATAATATTCCCGCAAATTTCAAGCAAAAATTACCAGCAAAACATGTCAGCGCATTGCAGGTACCAATTGTTGATGTATTGCCAATAATTTTATGAGCTTATAATGGGTATTATTAAATAAATTATGTATTTTTTGCAGTAATGTAAATTATTATATATTAAATATAAAAATATAGAATATAAAGAATCTGTTCACAGATGTAAGTACTCTTCATTACTTGATTACAGAATAATTATTAATTAAAGTAATCGATTAATTAAGTTATTATATATATATATATATATATATATATATATATATATATATATATATTAATTTATATTATATATATGAGAAGAATGAAAAGATGGCACCACCGACAAGATAACATCAAAATTGTCAGCTGTAAAAAGCCGTATACTATATTTTACATCTGGAAACAGTATAACTTTTTAACACCTCTGACTTTGCTAGTATCACTTAGTTTTCATCACGTTAACATGTCAAATTTTGAGCCAAGTAAGTGTCATATGCAGGAATTGTTAATTTACTTCTTTCATTTAAAGCAATCTGCAGTTGAAGCACATCAGCTACTCTTAGAAGCATATGGTGATATTAATTTGAGTGAGAGAAGTTGTCGGGAGTGGTTCCAAAAATTTAAAAGTGGTGATTTTGACGTAGATGACAAAACGCGCAGTAGAGGGCCCATAGTGTATGGTGACAGAATTGGAAGATTTACTGGAGGAAGATATATTGCAAACACAAGAAGTACTTGCACAAGAGTTAGGAGTAACTCAGCAAGCTATTTCACAACGTCTTCCTGGGTAGAATCCAAAGGCGAGGAAATTGGGTTGCTTACGAATTGAAGTTAAAAGACGTCGCTTATTCGTTTGCGAACAATTGCTCAAAAGGCAAAATCGCAAAGTATTTCTACATCGAATCGTGACGGGAGACAAAAAGTTGATTCACTACGACAACCCAAAGCGTAGGAAGTCATGGGGTAAGTCCCGGCATGCCTCTACTTCGATGGCCAAGCCAAACATTTATGACAAGAAGCTAGTGTTATATATTTGGTGGGATCAACTTGGAGTAATCTATTACTAACTATACCAACACAATCAAACCGTCAACGTGGAACGTTACTAACGTAATTGAGCTAACGATGGAATTGAGCCGAGCATTGAAGATTAAACGTCCACAATATGCCAAAAGACACAATAAATTCAATTTTCAGTATGACAACGCTCGGCCCCATATTGCAAAAATCGTAAAGGAAACGTTAGAAGTACTGAATTGGGGCATCCTACCGCACCCGCCGTATTTACGAAACATTACTCTTTCAGACTACCACATATTTCGGTCGATGACTCATGGTCTGGCTGAGCAGCGCTTCACAACTTACGGGGAATTAAAGAAATGGGTCGATTCGTGGATCGCCTCAAAAGACGAGCAATTTTTTTGACGGGATATTCACTTGATGCCCGAAAGATGTAAAAAGTAGTACAGTGATGGGCAATATTTTGAATTTCATTATTTGTACCATTTTGTTCATCTATAGATGATACATGATATACTAAATAATACAAAATATAATAGATAATACCAAATTATTATTTCTTTATAAAAAAAACGACGGAAACTTATTTATACACCCAATCATTAATGATAATATACATTAAATGAAAGGATATGATTATAGATAAAGTTATAATATTTTTTCAAAGTATAATATTCGGCGAACTTAGTTTCCGACCTTTTATACCGGAAAAATGACATTTATGATGGAAAATGGATACACGATAGATTGTATCTAATCTATCTAAAAATTTAAAATTCTACTAAATTTTCCCATATTTCTGGCAATATGGTGATACCGTCGCGAAAGAACGATGGCGGTTTCGAGACAATCCAATCATCCATAAATTCTCGCACTTCTTGAACATGTCAGAAGTGCATATAAACGAGGTCGTGCTGCATCGATCTGAATAGGTGGTAATCAGAAACGCTATGTCTGGCGAGTACGCTGTTACGGTAGCACTTCCCATTCGAGCTCCCATAGGGTGTTTTTGACGGCTTTCACAACATGTGACCGGGCATTGTCATGCAAGAGAATGATTATGCGCCTATTACTCGCGATTGCAGATTTATGTTCGATCAATTTCTGTTGCAAGTCATTCAGTTGGCGTTGATATATATCTCGACAGTGATGGCTTTATTCGGTTTAAGCAGCTCGTAGTACAGCAAACCCTGTTGGTCCCACCATATGTATAGTAATACATTTTGGCCGTGGATGTTCCATTTTACTATCGACGTTGACGGTTGGTCTGGGTCCACCCATGTCTTTTTGTCATAGTAGATCCACTTTGCTTCCCAGTCGCAATAATCCACAGAAAATTCTTCTTTTTTTGCCCGGCAAGCAAAGACACTGCGCTGTTGTATCTATCCATAATAGCACTTTCAGTCTAATCGTGTATCGTCCATTTTCCTTCTATATGAATCTTTCCCATGGCATGTAAACGTTTTCCAAATGCTTTGTCACTATCTTTAAACTTTTTCGGATGTCCAGAACGTTCTTTGTTATTAACATCAGTTTCTCCACTTCTAAACTTCTGAAACCACTCTATGCATGTTGTAAGCTGTGGAACTTTTTTGACATAACATTGTTGAAGCAATCAATAAGTTTCTGTTACATCTTTTTTCAAAGCAAGATAGTGCAAAAGAACAAGTCGAAAAAACGAGTTATCAGAATTCATTTTTCACTGCTCACAAAATTATAATATTTACACAAATGATGGCGCCTGTTAACTGAATTTGATTGGTAAATGCCAAAACTAAAAATTAAGTACTAGATCCAACATATCTGACTTTTCATACTACTTATATCACCATCTAAATGTGAAGATCGGAAGCTAAGTTCGCATTCTAATATATATATATATATTAAAATATTAATAAAATGGGTGGATGATTGGATAGAGGCCAAACCGGTCGAATTTTTTCGCAACGGGATTCGTATGTTACCAGAAAGATGGGAAAAAGTTGTAGCTAGCGATGGCCAATACTTTCAATAATTCATTTGTAACCATTTTTTCACAATAAAGGCTCAAAATTTGAAAAAAACGGGAAAGACTTATTCACATACCTGATATATATATATATATATATATATATATATATATATATATATATATTAAAATATTAATAAATTATATACTGATTACTTATATTATAACCTAAAAATATAAATATATGTTACTTTATTATATACAATCATCGCTTGAAAAACAGTTATGGAATAGTATAAATATGTGAAGTGTTCATTCAAATTCTGCAGTTAAATTTTTACTTAATATAAAGTTTTATGTATATGTAAAACATACCAAAATTGCGATGATGTATATAATTATTTGATAGAAAAAGAAATCCATTAAAATACATCGAAAGATCATGCATTATATTAACCTCTATAATTTGTTTTATAAGCTATTCGCCGCTGCATATTGCCGACATATATTAAAATTTGTTTGCTTGTTATTTCAAGCAAATTGTGCTTGTGTATTGCCGGTAATAATTCAAATTTTTCACTTACGTAATTGCAACGCAAATGGGCGGTAAATCTGTTATATTGGTTATAGTATGCCAAAAACTATTATTATCGTGGTGCGGAACGATTGTGCTATCTGTATGTCGGGGTAATAACTTATCTCGGGATTGTGAAACTTTTTATATGGACTTTACACTTCTATTCATGTCTATCTTCGTTGCTTCTGGCTTAGAGAAAAGGACTGGAAACTGCGCTCGTCATACATAGGAAAACCTTATCAAAAATTCGCCGTAATGGTAGTTCCAATTTGATGGGTAGACATCGCTGTCTTGGAAATCCCTCGATACTAGATAGGAAGAAAAGAAGGAAAAGTAAAGGAGAAGAGATTTAATTTTCTCCTCTCTCCGCGCTCACTGCATATCTCCACTCTCTGAACAACAGACTAAAACATTTGTATAATTAAAAACTATGCATTTAAATGTCTAAAATGTTAAAATAAAGAAACTATCCAGAACAACTAAATGTCACACCATCAATAAATTTATTTCTTAGTTAAAAGTTATAAGAATAAATAAGATATTTGCATCAGATTTTAATGCTATGATGTTTAAGAATATGTCCCATAAAATCCTGCACTTTTCACCTATATACACATTTGCAGAAATAAAATTAATTGAAAGCGTTCTTTGTTTGAAGTTAATGGTTAAATAACTTCTCTCTTTAAAATATTTACAACTAAAATAATGTATATTTAATGTTCTAGATCGTCTGATTGCAATAATTATATATATATATATATATATATATATATATATATATATATATTGAATGCATAACTCTGTATTGTCTTTTTATTTCTTATTTAAAATAATGAATGCATTATATTTAATTTGTGATGTTTCTCTATTAAACAAAGATGTTTCTGTTGCAACCAAATCGCTTTGATAAATTTAAATAAAATTTAGATAAACATAAATTAATATTGTCAATAATTTATCTATGTTTATAAATTGAATAGTTCTCGAAAAATTTTTTCCAAAATTTATTTGATTGCTTTTCATATTTTTGGAGCATGCAATAGGCATAATCTATTTATCCTATAACTATTTTATTTATAGGAGATATAGACAGAAAGAAAAGCGCTTTAATTGTAACACTGAAAAGTGGGCGACCCCGTTATAATATACATATATTTATTTGTTACACTGTTTTTCTTAGTGTAATGTAGCTATAAAACTGCATAATAACTTGATGTCTGTCTAGAAATGAAAGTCTAAATTCTTGTGTCGGGTGCAAAGAAAAATTAGCTGTTTTAGATATTTTAATAATTTAATAACTATATATCATAAATTGTAGTTTTTCTGGTTGTATTATAATCTTTATATTTATTTTGTTGATTATTTTAAATTTTTTATGTGAGTTATTTAAGGTTCTAAATTTAAATTGGAAAATCCATGGTAGGAAGGAGGGATACAATATATACATACATATATATATATATATATATATATATATATAGTGACGGAGGTCACAATAAGTAACAGCATTTGCCCCGGGTGTTAAGAAGGTGTCTAAGTTCGCGACTAATCGCTATTTTCCTTCTTTCGAGGTGCCATTGAACTCAGCCGGGGCGCGAAGATCGGAGTGAAGATGGAGAACACGAATTGATATATGCGCACGCAAAGTATATGTAAGAGGAGTGTGAAGTGCTGGTGAAGTGATTGCGAGGCTGAAACACGCCACAATCGCGACGCCGACTACATAGTTGACCGTCTGCCAAGCCTGCCTCGAGAGGAAGAGAGGGACGACCGAGGCTTACCCAAACCTATTATCAGAAGTCCGGGCGAGACGAGCGACATCCACGGCCCGATTACAACCAGCCCAAACGAGAAAAAGACTCTTCGCCAGCGCCTTCCACCGACAGCCCAGTGACAGCAGAGTACGGTGAGTACCGACGGCAAGCAACCACGTAATTGTAAGTCCGGGCCACGGACCGCGGTGTGACGGCGATGAGAACGAAGGTGAAATGCGTGCGCGCGCGGAAAGATCCATCGAGTACGAGAACGACGGGCGGAATGGACGAGGAGAAGAGGCTCCACAGCAAGTGAGCGTAGACGGTGAGCTATCGCGCGTGTGTGTGAGAGAGAGCGAGAGTGTGTGTATCGGGAGTGCGAGAGAGAGAGAGAGAGAGCCGAACAGCAAGACCCGGGAGAACGAGTGAGTAAGAGATATAGAGTATGTGTGCAGCGTGTAGCCGAGGTACGTGTGTACCGTGAGCCCGAGAGTGTATGTGCGCCATTACGGGTGCAATTGAGAGCGAGAGAGAGCGTATTCGGAATACTATAACGTAGAGATTTGTAATAAACGTAATGTGCTGAGATATTCGAAGCGTATATTTATTGAGTGCCGCCCTCCCCTTTTTCTTGTTTTCTTTAGCGTGGAGAGAGAACGGGTCATCAGCAGCCGGAGAAGCCAGCAGCTAGGTGCTGTAGAGTTAAGTATTCTGTGGCGGTGGCCAGGGCAAAAGCCATCAGGTTACAATATATATATATATATATATATATATATATATATATATATATATATATATATATTTAGATTGCCTGCTAGGTCTCGTACAAATTGGGTGCGAATGGACAGGTAATCAACAGTCAGAACAGGTGAGAAAGAGGGACGAAGCAGTTTACAAGGAAACTCTCGGGCACATGCTATAGACAACATCCGCCAACATCGAGTAATCCCTGTAAATTCCCTTGTATTTTTCTTCTCTCTTTCACTCTCTCTCTCTCTCACTTTCTCTGTTTCTCTCCCTCTCTCTCTCTCTCTCTCTCTCTCTCTCTCTCTCTCTCTTCCTCTGTCTCTGTCTACTCCATACAAGGTAGTTATGTGTCAAATATTATTATATAGGATTCTGAGTCAATACTGTAAAAACATAAAAAGCAACCAAATAATTTTTGAAAATAATTTTATAGTATATAATTATTAACAGCTTGTTTGAGATCCATTGAATTTGTAAACATAGATCAATTGCTGACAATGGCAATGAAGATTTGAAAATCTTATCAGAGCGCAAAATAAATGGCTTGAAATAAATTATCATGGTATTCCATGGAACTCAGGACCGTTTTGTTATAATCAAATTATGAATATACTTTATGAAAATTTACCCAATACTACTAAAATAATCACCGATGGACAAAATAAGAACAGAATGGCTAGCAAGATTTAAAAGAAACAATTTTATGGCTTACGATATTCAGATTGTAATATATTACTTGCTGAAGTGTAAAAGTAAAAAATTGTAATTCCCGTAGGTACGTTAAGTGGTAAAACAGAAACTATACATAGAACACCTACATATAGCACCGACGTACAGTCGGAAACGCTTAAAGCGCTTTACAACTTAAAATCATAAGTATTTATGGACAGATACAATATAATATTCCCGCAAATTTCAAGCAAAAATTACCAGCAAAACATGTCAGCGCATTGCAGGTACCAATTGTTGATGTATTGCCAATAATTTTATGAGCTTATAATGGGTATTATTAAATAAATTATGTATTTTTTGCAGTAATGTAAATTATTATATATTAAATATAAAAATATAGAATATAAAGAATCTGTTCACAGATGTAAGTACTCTTCATTACTTGATTACAGAATAATTATTAATTAAAGTAATCGATTAATTAAGTTATTATATATATATATATATATATATATATATATATATATATATATATATTAATTTATATTATATATATGAGAAGAATGAAAAGATGGCACCACCGACAAGATAACATCAAAATTGTCAGCTGTAAAAAGCCGTATACTATATTTTACATCTGGAAACAGTATAACTTTTTAACACCTCTGACTTTGCTAGTATCACTTAGTTTTCATCACGTTAACATGTCAAATTTTGAGCCAAGTAAGTGTCATATGCAGGAATTGTTAATTTACTTCTTTCATTTAAAGCAATCTGCAGTTGAAGCACATCAGCTACTCTTAGAAGCATATGGTGATATTAATTTGAGTGAGAGAAGTTGTCGGGAGTGGTTCCAAAAATTTAAAAGTGGTGATTTTGACGTAGATGACAAAACGCGCAGTAGAGGGCCCATAGTGTATGGTGACAGAATTGGAAGATTTACTGGAGGAAGATATATTGCAAACACAAGAAGTACTTGCACAAGAGTTAGGAGTAACTCAGCAAGCTATTTCACAACGTCTTCCTGGGTAGAATCCAAAGGCGAGGAAATTGGGTTGCTTACGAATTGAAGTTAAAAGACGTCGCTTATTCGTTTGCGAACAATTGCTCAAAAGGCAAAATCGCAAAGTATTTCTACATCGAATCGTGACGGGAGACAAAAAGTTGATTCACTACGACAACCCAAAGCGTAGGAAGTCATGGGGTAAGTCCCGGCATGCCTCTACTTCGATGGCCAAGCCAAACATTTATGACAAGAAGCTAGTGTTATATATTTGGTGGGATCAACTTGGAGTAATCTATTACTAACTATACCAACACAATCAAACCGTCAACGTGGAACGTTACTAACGTAATTGAGCTAACGATGGAATTGAGCCGAGCATTGAAGATTAAACGTCCACAATATGCCAAAAGACACAATAAATTCAATTTTCAGTATGACAACGCTCGGCCCCATATTGCAAAAATCGTAAAGGAAACGTTAGAAGTACTGAATTGGGGCATCCTACCGCACCCGCCGTATTTACGAAACATTACTCTTTCAGACTACCACATATTTCGGTCGATGACTCATGGTCTGGCTGAGCAGCGCTTCACAACTTACGGGGAATTAAAGAAATGGGTCGATTCGTGGATCGCCTCAAAAGACGAGCAATTTTTTTGACGGGATATTCACTTGATGCCCGAAAGATGTAAAAAGTAGTACAGTGATGGGCAATATTTTGAATTTCATTATTTGTACCATTTTGTTCATCTATAGATGATACATGATATACTAAATAATACAAAATATAATAGATAATACCAAATTATTATTTCTTTATAAAAAAAACGACGGAAACTTATTTATACACCCAATCATTAATGATAATATACATTAAATGAAAGGATATGATTATAGATAAAGTTATAATATTTTTTCAAAGTATAATATTCGGCGAACTTAGTTTCCGACCTTTTATACCGGAAAAATGACATTTATGATGGAAAATGGATACACGATAGATTGTATCTAATCTATCTAAAAATTTAAAATTCTACTAAATTTTCCCATATTTCTGGCAATATGGTGATACCGTCGCGAAAGAACGATGGCGGTTTCGAGACAATCCAATCATCCATAAATTCTCGCACTTCTTGAACATGTCAGAAGTGCATATAAACGAGGTCGTGCTGCATCGATCTGAATAGGTGGTAATCAGAAACGCTATGTCTGGCGAGTACGCTGTTACGGTAGCACTTCCCATTCGAGCTCCCATAGGGTGTTTTTGACGGCTTTCACAACATGTGACCGGGCATTGTCATGCAAGAGAATGATTATGCGCCTATTACTCGCGATTGCAGATTTATGTTCGATCAATTTCTGTTGCAAGTCATTCAGTTGGCGTTGATATATATCTCGACAGTGATGGCTTTATTCGGTTTAAGCAGCTCGTAGTACAGCAAACCCTGTTGGTCCCACCATATGTATAGTAATACATTTTGGCCGTGGATGTTCCATTTTACTATCGACGTTGACGGTTGGTCTGGGTCCACCCATGTCTTTTTGTCATAGTAGATCCACTTTGCTTCCCAGTCGCAATAATCCACAGAAAATTCTTCTTTTTTTGCCCGGCAAGCAAAGACACTGCGCTGTTGTATCTATCCATAATAGCACTTTCAGTCTAATCGTGTATCGTCCATTTTCCTTCTATATGAATCTTTCCCATGGCATGTAAACGTTTTCCAAATGCTTTGTCACTATCTTTAAACTTTTTCGGATGTCCAGAACGTTCTTTGTTATTAACATCAGTTTCTCCACTTCTAAACTTCTGAAACCACTCTATGCATGTTGTAAGCTGTGGAACTTTTTTGACATAACATTGTTGAAGCAATCAATAAGTTTCTGTTACATCTTTTTTCAAAGCAAGATAGTGCAAAAGAACAAGTCGAAAAAACGAGTTATCAGAATTCATTTTTCACTGCTCACAAAATTATAATATTTACACAAATGATGGCGCCTGTTAACTGAATTTGATTGGTAAATGCCAAAACTAAAAATTAAGTACTAGATCCAACATATCTGACTTTTCATACTACTTATATCACCATCTAAATGTGAAGATCGGAAGCTAAGTTCGCATTCTAATATATATATATATATTAAAATATTAATAAAATGGGTGGATGATTGGATAGAGGCCAAACCGGTCGAATTTTTTCGCAACGGGATTCGTATGTTACCAGAAAGATGGGAAAAAGTTGTAGCTAGCGATGGCCAATACTTTCAATAATTCATTTGTAACCATTTTTTCACAATAAAGGCTCAAAATTTGAAAAAAACGGGAAAGACTTATTCACATACCTGATATATATATATATATATATATATATATATATATATTAAAATATTAATAAATTATATACTGATTACTTATATTATAACCTAAAAATATAAATATATGTTACTTTATTATATACAATCATCGCTTGAAAAACAGTTATGGAATAGTATAAATATGTGAAGTGTTCATTCAAATTCTGCAGTTAAATTTTTACTTAATATAAAGTTTTATGTATATGTAAAACATACCAAAATTGCGATGATGTATATAATTATTTGATAGAAAAAGAAATCCATTAAAATACATCGAAAGATCATGCATTATATTAACCTCTATAATTTGTTTTATAAGCTATTCGCCGCTGCATATTGCCGACATATATTAAAATTTGTTTGCTTGTTATTTCAAGCAAATTGTGCTTGTGTATTGCCGGTAATAATTCAAATTTTTCACTTACGTAATTGCAACGCAAATGGGCGGTAAATCTGTTATATTGGTTATAGTATGCCAAAAACTATTATTATCGTGGTGCGGAACGATTGTGCTATCTGTATGTCGGGGTAATAACTTATCTCGGGATTGTGAAACTTTTTATATGGACTTTACACTTCTATTCATGTCTATCTTCGTTGCTTCTGGCTTAGAGAAAAGGACTGGAAACTGCGCTCGTCATACATAGGAAAACCTTATCAAAAATTCGCCGTAATGGTAGTTCCAATTTGATGGGTAGACATCGCTGTCTTGGAAATCCCTCGATACTAGATAGGAAGAAAAGAAGGAAAAGTAAAGGAGAAGAGATTTAATTTTCTCCTCTCTCCGCGCTCACTGCATATCTCCACTCTCTGAACAACAGACTAAAACATTTGTATAATTAAAAACTATGCATTTAAATGTCTAAAATGTTAAAATAAAGAAACTATCCAGAACAACTAAATGTCACACCATCAATAAATTTATTTCTTAGTTAAAAGTTATAAGAATAAATAAGATATTTGCATCAGATTTTAATGCTATGATGTTTAAGAATATGTCCCATAAAATCCTGCACTTTTCACCTATATACACATTTGCAGAAATAAAATTAATTGAAAGCGTTCTTTGTTTGAAGTTAATGGTTAAATAACTTCTCTCTTTAAAATATTTACAACTAAAATAATGTATATTTAATGTTCTAGATCGTCTAATTGCAATAATTATATATATATATATATATATATATATATATATATATTGAATGCATAACTCTGTATTGTCTTTTTATTTCTTATTTAAAATAATGAATGCATTATATTTAATTTGTGATGTTTCTCTATTAAACAAAGATGTTTCTGTTGCAACCAAATCGCTTTGATAAATTTAAATAAAATTTAGATAAACATAAATTAATATTGTCAATAATTTATCTATGTTTATAAATTGAATAGTTCTCGAAAAATTTTTTCCAAAATTTATTTGATTGCTTTTCATATTTTTGGAGCATGCAATAGGCATAATCTATTTATCCTATAACTATTTTATTTATAGGAGATATAGACAGAAAGAAAAGCGCTTTAATTGTAACACTGAAAAGTGGGCGACCCCGTTATAATATACATATATTTATTTGTTACACTGTTTTTCTTAGTGTAATGTAGCTATAAAACTGCATAATAACTTGATGTCTGTCTAGAAATGAAAGTCTAAATTCTTGTGTCGGGTGCAAAGAAAAATTAGCTGTTTTAGATATTTTAATAATTTAATAACTATATATCATAAATTGTAGTTTTTCTGGTTGTATTATAATCTTTATATTTATTTTGTTGATTATTTTAAATTTTTTATGTGAGTTATTTAAGGTTCTAAATTTAAATTGGAAAATCCATGGTAGGAAGGAGGGATACAATATATACATACATATATATATATATATATATATATATATATAGTGACGGAGGTCACAATAAGTAACAGCATTTGCCCCGGGTGTTAAGAAGGTGTCTAAGTTCGCGACTAATCGCTATTTTCCTTCTTTCGAGGTGCCATTGAACTCAGCCGGGGCGCGAAGATCGGAGTGAAGATGGAGAACACGAATTGATATATGCGCACGCAAAGTATATGTAAGAGGAGTGTGAAGTGCTGGTGAAGTGATTGCGAGGCTGAAACACGCCACAATCGCGACGCCGACTACATAGTTGACCGTCTGCCAAGCCTGCCTCGAGAGGAAGAGAGGGACGACCGAGGCTTACCCAAACCTATTATCAGAAGTCCGGGCGAGACGAGCGACATCCACGGCCCGATTACAACCAGCCCAAACGAGAAAAAGACTCTTCGCCAGCGCCTTCCACCGACAGCCCAGTGACAGCAGAGTACGGTGAGTACCGACGGCAAGCAACCACGTAATTGTAAGTCCGGGCCACGGACCGCGGTGTGACGGCGATGAGAACGAAGGTGAAATGCGTGCGCGCGCGGAAAGATCCATCGAGTACGAGAACGACGGGCGGAATGGACGAGGAGAAGAGGCTCCACAGCAAGTGAGCGTAGACGGTGAGCTATCGCGCGTGTGTGTGAGAGAGAGCGAGAGTGTGTGTATCGGGAGTGCGAGAGAGAGAGAGAGAGAGCCGAACAGCAAGACCCGGGAGAACGAGTGAGTAAGAGATATAGAGTATGTGTGCAGCGTGTAGCCGAGGTACGTGTGTACCGTGAGCCCGAGAGTGTATGTGCGCCATTACGGGTGCAATTGAGAGCGAGAGAGAGCGTATTCGGAATACTATAACGTAGAGATTTGTAATAAACGTAATGTGCTGAGATATTCGAAGCGTATATTTATTGAGTGCCGCCCTCCCCTTTTTCTTGTTTTCTTTAGCGTGGAGAGAGAACGGGTCATCAGCAGCCGGAGAAGCCAGCAGCTAGGTGCTGTAGAGTTAAGTATTCTGTGGCGGTGGCCAGGGCAAAAGCCATCAGGTTACAATATATATATATATATATATATATATATATATATATATATATATATATATATATATATATATATTTAGATTGCCTGCTAGGTCTCGTACAAATTGGGTGCGAATGGACAGGTAATCAACAGTCAGAACAGGTGAGAAAGAGGGACGAAGCAGTTTACAAGGAAACTCTCGGGCACATGCTATAGACAACATCCGCCAACATCGAGTAATCCCTGTAAATCCCCTTGTATTTTTCTTCTCTCTTTCACTCTCTCTCTCTCACTTTCTCTGTTTCTCTCCCTCTCTCTCTCTCTCTCTCTCTCTCTCTCTCTCTCTCTCTTCCTCTGTCTCTGTCTACTCCATACAAGGTAGTTATGTGTCAAATATTATTATATAGGATTCTGAGTCAATACTGTAAAAACATAAAAAGCAACCAAATAATTTTTGAAAATAATTTTATAGTATATAATTATTAACAGCTTGTTTGAGATCCATTGAATTTGTAAACATAGATCAATTGCTGACAATGGCAATGAAGATTATCTATATGTTATGTTAATTTTATAAAGCGTACCTAGATTTTGTTACAACTTAATTATTTTAATTAAATAGAGAAATATTACAAAATTAAATATAATACATTACATATTTTAAATAATTAATACAGTTTAATACAGTGGTAGTATATAAACAAAATTTTCAAAATAAAAAATAATTATTTTAAAAATAATAAATAAAAATTTTAAACAACCAAAAAAATATTAGATTGATAAAAAATAAAAATCCTATTACTCCACTGGTATTTATCTCAAAAATAAATTTTAAGCTTCGTTATTTGAACGAATCACGTACTCACAACTTACAATGTAAACTATATATATAGTTTCGCGAACCCACCTAATTTTACGCAAGTCGGTGCACACTGCGCAACCCTAGCTGCTAACAAACAAATAGAAATTTTCTCGTTTTATTCTCTTCTTCTATTTACAAAAAGAATATAGCGAAATAAAACAAATTTCTCTTAAGGGATTTTTTATTTTTGGTATGCAGAGGTAAAAAAAATTAAAATATGAATGTTTATTAATTATTACTCATTTAATAATTTATTCCTCTGCATAACATTATTCGTTTTACCTTTTAGCCCCACGTTGGATACCAATTTGTAACAGGGTTCTAGGTTACCAAGGTACTAAATACGACCTTGGCGTATCTTTTCTATTTTTATCTAATCCGGTTACTATTAATATAGAAATTAATAATTTAAATACTTACCGTCACCAAAGATCAACTTACGTTGGCCAGAAGTGGTGAATAAGATATTTGTTTAATTTATAAGTAATTATCAATTTATCATAAATATTATTAATTATTTCTATATTTATCAATATTTTTATATTCTTAGTAAAATTTATTCTTACTGCACGGTGCTCAGTTTTATCCTTGGCAATCGATTATATAATAATTCCGATTCAGTATAGCACATTATTTTATTTATAATTTATTTATAAAAATATAGTTTTATACCAAAGATCCAAAAATCACTTTCAAATATTTAAAATCTTATTATAATTTATATAAGGAAATAGAGAATTATTGCTTTGATAATTATTTTTAATAAATCAAACATTTATAAAAAGAAAACTGTACTGTACATTAATTTTTTATATTCTGTATATTATTCGCAATCTTTTATAATTTCATTGTTATTCGTTTGATACTGATAAATCGTCATTTCAATTCAATACATATTTTTTGGATGTGTGAATACGAAACATTTTTGACAGCAATATTTTTGGTTTTTAAAAAATATTTATTAGATACCTATAAATAATTTTTAAAATAATACTTTAATAATATTGCATAGTTAATAACAAAAGAATCGTTTTTATTTCAGTAAGCAGACATTTTCGTTATATTCAATTATGTAAGCGACTATAAGCGTACATTAAATATTATATTGCGATTAAGAAAAACTATATATATATATATATATATATATATATATATATATATATATATATATTAGAAATAAACACATCTTGAAAGCTGAGTAATTAAAGATGTATTTTATAAAATTTTAATTTTTCCAAACAATTATTTGTTTCAAAACAATAAGAAATATGGAATTAAAAAAGCGGGACACAATGTTTATTGTCCTACATGCCCCCCTTAACAATTTTTTTAAATTTGTCAAAGATTATATAAATAGAAAATAAAAAGTAATATAAAAATTATGAGATTGAGTCTATTAGCAAGAAAGGAATTTCATGGATTTCAGCATGCAGAATATTGAAATATAACCCAAAAAGTATATCTAATGACATTATATATATCATTATTAGTTAGTATATATCAGGTATGTGAATAAGTCTTTCCCGTTTTTTTTCAAATTTTGAGCCTTTATTGTGAAAAAATGGTTACAAATGAATTATTGAAAGTATTTGCCATCGCTAGCTACAACTTTTTCCCATCTTTCTGGCAACATACGAATCCCGTTGCGAAAAAATTCGACCGGTTTGGCCTCTATCCAGTCATCCACCCATTTTTTGGCTTCCTCGTAGGAATGGAAGTGCTGGTCAGCCAGGTCATGCGTCATCGATCTGAAGAGATGGTAATCAGACGGAGCAACGTCTGGACTATACGGCGGGTGGGGTAGGACTTCCCATTTGAGCGTTTCTAAGTATGTTTTCACCGGCGGTGCAACATGTGGGCGAGCATTGTCATGTTGCAAAATAACTTTGTCGTGCCTGTCGGAGTATTGTGGCCGTTTTTCTCGCAGTGCGCGGCTCAAACGCATCAATTGTCGTCGATAGACCTCACCTGTGATCCTTTCATTCGGTTTCAGAAGCTCATAGTAAACCACACCTAGCTGGTCCCACCATATACAGAGCATGAGCTTGGCGCCATGAATATTTGGCTTGGCCGTCGACGATGATGCATGGTCGGGTAGTCCCCATGATTTTCTTCGCTTCGGATTATCGTAACGTATCCACTTTTCATCGCCAGTCACGATACGATGCAGAAAACCCTTTCTTTTATGTCGCTGAAGCAGCTGTTCGCAAGTGAAAAAACGCCGTTCGACGTCTCTCAGCTTCAGTTCGTACGGCACCCAATTTCCTTGCTTTTGGATCATTCCCGTGGCTTTCAAACGCTTGGAAATGGTTGTTCGGTCAACTCCCAATGCTTCAGCAAGTTCTTCTTGCGTTTGACAAGAATCTTCATCAAGCAAAGTCGCCAATTCTCGATCTTCAAAGATTTGCGGCCGCTCGGAACGCTCCTTGTCTTCCACGTCGAAATCACCGCTTTTGAAGCGTCGAAACCATCCGCGAACACTTGAATCATCGACGCAACCTTCTCCATAAGCCTCCTGAAGCAATCGATGCGTCTCGGCAGCAGATTTCTTCAAATTGAACCAATAAAGTGAAACTTCCCGCAAATGACGTCCATTCGGCTCAAATTTCGACATTTTCACGATATCAAAAATTTATGATGCGAAAAAATTTTAACTAATGTGTTAGTATGGAATTGTTGACATATGAATAAGCTTTGATTATGACATATGTAACCATTGAATACTCGCACAGTATAGGTGGCGCCATCTCTTACAAAAAACGGGAAAGACTTATTCACACTCCTAATATATTTTGCAACAATATTAAAAAATTGAAAATATCTGAATCTATAGGGAAAATTCTCAGCTTTCTAACGGTATGAATTTCATATATTAAATATGCTATTTTCTTTTTCAATTTGGTGTTTTTAAGGATAGCTACCAACGACATTTTGAAAACATATATGTAATATATTAAAAACTGAATTTAACGAATATATTTCATTAAAATTTTATATAAAAAATTTACATTATTCTTAACATTTTCATAAATATTTAGTAATAAAAATTTATTTTAAATAATAAAAAATTAGATGCCCGACTGATCCGTCTCCCCATACATGCCCCACCTTCCCCTATATGCAGCGTAATAACGATGACTATGCAGACCCGAAAGAGTCGTAGAGACTTATGAAAGCCGTTTTGTAATCATTTATTACAGAGCTGTGAAGTTTTTGCCGGTTTCTTATTTCACTCTCGCACCAAGCCGCTTTCTCACTACTACACACATATATATATATATACTTATAAATATACCAATACTGCACTTTCATTCGTTCTCGCTGTTACTCTGTTTCTCTCACTCTTCCGATCGCCCTTTTTCCGTCTATCGCACATATTTATTGCTGTGCCCCCCATTCTTGGTTTTTTCTTTTCCTCACTTGCTTTCTATCTCTATTGTACGCAGAAGCATCGAGGAACCATATCGAAGACAGCGACGTCTGCCGGACAGATTTGAACTATCATTTCCAGCTAATTTTTGATAAGCTTTTCCGATATATGCAAGTCGAGTTTCCACTCCTCTCTACTTTCCCTAGGTTTGAGAAGGTTTTAGTATCAACTTGTTATTTTAGATCTCAGTTATCAGTGTAGAGAAAATATATATGACAGTTTATGGAGGAGATAGATTACGATTGGTCTGAATAATTTTGTGTATTGATTATACTTCATCTTTTGCAAACGATGAATATTAAGTATCAGAAGGAAATCTCTCCAAATTTACCGGAGCCAGTTGAAGTACAAAGTACTATACCTAAATCCAGGTTAGTTCTTCAGATAGTTTCTTTATATTTGATCAAAAATATATAAATAACTTTTCATTTTAGCAGTTTATTATAGTAATAATAACAAAATTTTTCTGTTTGTACTAGGCATTTAGCAAAAAATTAAAGTTAATAGTAATATAATAATAATTTATTAGAATTATTGACTACAATATTTACTTTTAGATGGAGTTTGCTATGGGTGGTCTTAAACTTCGATCCAGATTAATATAATATATATAATATATTATTTATATTGTTATATTCATTTCGAATTTGTAAATTATTATAAGACTATATTTTTTTATATTATTATTTATCCATAACATTCTTAGTATTTTAAGGATGAATTAAATAATGAAATACATCAGTTAATTGATTTTTGTTTATATTTGTAATTGCAGAACACATAAAGCAGATTGTATATTATATAGTTATAATTTCTAACTTTACGATTTTTAGATAATTTTTATTTTTTGAATTTTGTTTAAAATTTGCAGCAATTTCAATCTTTTCTAAAACAATTATTAATGATATTGTAATTTTGACTTTTAATTGTACGTTATTATATGAATGGATTTATATTTATATATATATATATATATATATATATATATATATATATATATAATGTGTGTGTGTGTGTGTGTGTGTATGTAAATTAAATAATTTATCGTTTTAATAGCTGTAATTTTGTACCTTATTAAATTTTGTTTTTATAACGAGTTCTATCACAATGTAAAGTGTTGCTTTGATTCCCTCTATTACATAAACTATAACAATTAAGATTGGAGAGATGTTTATACAATTATTTATTCTGATTTTATATATTTTCTTTTTGACAAAATATCATAGGATACCATTATTATTATTATTATATTAAAATGTAATAAACATAATAATTTGATTTTTTTCGATATTTTGAATGTGCATTAGCAACTTAGTTCACTTTATATTATGAATGGAATAAATAATATCTAATTATATAAACGTATAAATTATGAATAAAACAAGTATATTATATAAATATTTTAATTTCAAAGAACCAAGTATTTAAAATGGAAAAATATATAATTTTATATTTTTATAATATATATATATTTATAATGTATATTTCTTTCATTATCTCATATTTTCCATTTCTTATATATTTATTGACTGTGTTTACATTTATATAATATATAAAGTTATGTAAGATGATTTATTTCACAATAATAAAACTAGAGAGTTCAGGAGGAGATTTATAATCCTTATGAAAAGCGTGTTTCTTTTTTTTTATTTCTTATACGACTTAAAGGCATCGAGAAAATTCATAATACAGTTTTCTGAAGGAAGGAGTGTAAAAAGAAATAAAGTGTCCATATGACTTGGCTGTTAATTTAAAGGTTTCGAACAAATTTCCGATGAATTTTTCTCACCCTATTTTATTCACTATTTATATACATATATATATATATATATATATATATATATATATATATATAATTTTTTTATTTTTTGTGGTATCCTGATTATGAATACCACAGTGATTTTTTATACAAATTAAATTTTTATAAGAAAAGCTGATCAAGATGCACATAAATAATGATTTTTCAAATTTATTTCCAAATATACATAAAATTTCAAATAATATTTATATTTCTATATACTTTATTTGTATAAGAATTATTGTTTAAGAAAAGTGGACGAACACTATCCCTATATATATTTTCAATGCTGTATATTGTATATATATATATATATATATATATATATATATATATATATATATATATAATTAAGCTAAGAATGTTTATATATTTTCATTAATGGATAAATATAAATCTTACATTGATATTAATTTACCATTGTTCTTCATATTGATTTTTATATTATGCCAACCATTACAATATATTATAATATGTCTGTAATATTACATTTCTTTAAAATTACTTTCTACGATAGTATAAAATAAGGCAAGTATGGTGAATTTGTATTCCTTATCATTTGAAATTTCTCTTTAATGTAATACATTTATCAATATAATCAATGCATTGAATTTGATATAAATGAAATGTTTTTCTAATTAGACTTCTCAGTCAATGATACATAAATGTACGATGCTTAAAAAACAACTTCTAATTTTATTATTTCTAAATATTTGTAATTGAAATAAAAGAAAGTATTGAAATCAATTTTTACATAGTCAAGTATATTTAAATATGTATGAGTACCAACTCATGTGTAAGTTTCGAAATTATTACTTATTATTATTCAATAAAAGTTTTGATTATTAAAAGTGTGACCATGCACTAACTTATTTATAACTTAGGAATATAGTACTATGAAAATATAATTTAAAAATTATTTGACATGTACTTGCGGTCCCGTTTTTGAAAAGTTTATAGTAATTTAAATGGTTAAGAAATATTGAAGAATAGCATGTTTCATAGAACAGTACGCAAAATAAACTATAGTTTCCAGTCCACCGAATGAATTAAAGATAATTAATTGTAGGTTGGATGTTTACGTATGCTTGTGAAAAGATAATGAAAAATTTAATTTATTTTTGATAACCTGAATGGTTTATTTTGTCGAAGAAACTTAAATCTACTACAACACCATCAATATAGATTTGAAGTTAATAATAGTAGATGAATAGCTTATAATTCAGTATCATAAAATTATTAGATTCATCTACGATCCATACTATAACATCAATGTTGAACGAGAGCTGACTCCGCCAGAAACTCTATGTCGCAACGAAAATTAAGCAACGGCGGAAACTCAGCAGAACGAAAAAATTCCTGGCTAGTGAAATTGGAAAAATTGAAGGAGCTTCAAGAGATCGCTAAAATACGGTCTCAAGGACAACAAGGTTGACAGGCGTATATTATAATGCCGGACGTCGTATCCTTCAATATCAAGTAAGTAACCTGGTATGGAAGAAGAACGGTGTCTTATCGACATCAGTTCAAGGGATAATGGCGTGATTAGCCTCGAAGTACGTAGGTCCTTTTGTGATCGGTTTATTGAGTAATTAGTTTATATCGAATATTTCAAACCGTACATCTAATCGGAGGAAATCGATACCTTAGAAGTCACAGAAGGCTCGAGTGATGAAGGTTTAGAAGTTGAAGTCATTCCGCACCCGCCATTGCACAATGACAGGGTGTCGTGCGACCCGCTCATCATTCGCGAGGTTTAACCAACGGATGAATACTCGAATGCGAGGTCCTCTGCGCATGACACACCCACGCTGATTCGCGTTTCGTTAGCATCATTCTGTTAGGTGGCGAGGTCGTCCGCGTAAGAATAAGACGGCTGTTCAACGGTCTTCATGTCCGACACCTGTTCGAATCGTGACGTCCATAAGATAATGAGGAAGGCACCTTGGTTCTTTATCTTTAAGTTCTCGCTCTTTCTCTCTCTCTCTCTCTCTCTCTCTCTCTCTCTCTCTCTCTCTCTCTCTCTCTCTCTCTCTTTCTTTCTCTCTCTAAACATGCGACATAACCAGAGAAAGAGGAGCAAAGATTTTGTTGTTATTCGTTCTTGTCTTTCTTGTTGTTTTTGTTAGATATATGTATGTTACCGCGTAGTTATCGGTTTTAAATACCCACTTTTAGCCTACACTCTCGTGTACTAGCAGGGATAGGGTTAGATAAGTGATACTCGCGACGTGAATTAAGTTTATAACCCTACAACGAATTTACCTCGCAAAATTCGTTACCAAGATCGAAGCGTAGGGACCAAAATGATCGAATTCTATCAGGCGTGATACTCGTATCTTACCGCGTAAACGCTTAGATACTGGTCAGAACCTTATCCAGAATCCAATCATACCATGGACACCCCGAACTCTCGAGCAGAGAATTAATTATCAATAATATAAACAATAATACTCATTTTTCCAATTTTATTCAAGTTTTTCCTTTACAGTAAATATAATTTACTATTATAAAACGCGGACTGAACTGGCGGTAGTCGACGTTCTCAGCAAGCGGTGAGACGACATAGTAGTGTTAGAAAGAGGAAAAACAGCGGTTGTAAACGGCTCCTCATATAGCGAGGGCATGTTAATAAAACTCAAACGCGAAGGGTCACTGCGTACCACTGGCCTAACGCTAATGGCTAGGTCAGTTTTCGTTTCCTGTAGTGTATACGTCATTTTACCGATGAGAGTGCTCAGCCTGACGGTTAGTATACTAAGGGAATACGAAGGATCGCAGCGCCGAACTGACAGACCGCTCAGGACACCTTGTCAATTACTGGGCCTTCCGTACAGATGTATACTGGGGTACAGCCTAAAGCGTTTTCCCAATATACCACGAATGATACGGAAAAGCATGCGGAGTCGCGGTGTTTCAAATGCACTCGATGCTGGTATATGCTGATCGCGTTTTTCCACCTCTGAAATACGAACAATCTAACATTGCACTTATGGAAAAGTCGTAAAAAACAGTTTTGAACCAATAGGCTCATGATATCTCGTATGCTTACCGTTCCTTAAAATTGTAGTTGCATTAGCCCTATACAAGCCTTGCAGCGGTAGGGGAGGAATTACGACTTTTCCGAAGCATATGGTGGACGAGTACAGCGCGAGCTCATACCCATTAGCTTTTCCAGTTCGATTTTCTGCTATATGATAAAAATATTCGCATATTTACCATGAATATGTTATATAATTAATTTTATTCGTTGAAAAATATGGTTAATTTATGGTTTTGAATCTTAATTATATCTTAAAAATCAAGGAAGTTACAACATTTATTTATAACATACTCATGTTTTAAAATGTTTAACATTAACTTAGTTTATAGGCGTTTACATAGGATCACCATTTATTATTGTTATTCTTGTTATTAGTAATTTGGATTCATATAATAATTAATTGATTAATCTAATTTTTAACGATTACAAGCTTAAAATTTGTAATTGTTTGAAAATAGTAATTATGTAAAATAATTATTCATAACTGTAACATAAAACTAAATAGGTTTTTTATTTATATTATATTCTTAGATTTCCATTCCTTTCGATTATTAGTTAACCATAATAAAAATTCGTAATATTATTAATAATAATTATAAGAATAACGAGGATAATAATGACAATAATTATATTTATTATTATTAATATAAATCATGACGAATTATATTATTTATATTTCAATAATATTCCTTTTTATTTTTCTTTTGGAATATAATATAAACCTATAGGAATATATTCTCGTATACCGATGTATACACACATACGTATACATACCCGTACATATATACACATATATAGTATATATATATATACATATATGTATATATATATATAGTATATATATATATATATGTGCGTGCGCGCGCGCGCGCGCGCGCGTGTGTGTGTGTGTGTGTGTGTGTGTGTGTGTGTGTGTGTGTGTGTGCGTATACAAGTGCTGGTACATTATTTTCTTAATATTCGTATACCCTTAGGAGAATGTAAGAAAAGGAAACGCGTCAAGGGCTTCTAGTGCGCACGTATGTATATATATTAGATTGTCAAATATCTCCCATCGGCTTTTTTGCTCTTCATTCAATGCTTTATAAAAAATGTTACAGTGGTCGGATTTACTTAAAATATGCGTCGTTTTGTTCGTTAATCTGTTTCCATTTAGACGGCAACTTCATAATACCCCTCTCGTGGAAACCCCTTTCCATATTTTCGAAGAACTCGGACAGCCACTTTTCATAAGCCTCTTTTGAATCCAACTTTACACGATCAGGGGCGTTCGACATGGACAGAAACAGGTGATAATCACTAGGCGCTATGTTCGGGCTAACTTTGAATCCAACTTTACACTACCAAGGGCGTTCGACATGGATAGTAACTGGTGATAATCACTTAGCGCTATTTCCCGGCTATATGGTGGATGCGATAAAATCTCCCATCCGAACTCCCGTAGCTTCTGAAGTAGCTTCTGAGTCATCAACGAAGTGTGTGGTCTGGCATTGTCCTGGCGGAACACTACACCCTTCCTGTTGGCCAATTGTGGACGCTTGTGGTCGATAGCCTGCTTCAAGCGGTCCAATTGTTAACAGTAGATAGTAGAATTAAGTGCTTGGCCGTATGGCAGCAGCTCATAGTAGATGATTCACTTCCAATCCCACCACGCACACAGCAAGCCTTCCTGGCCGTCAATCCCGGCTTGACCACTGTTTGGGACGGTCCACCAGCCTTGGACCACGACCGTTTTCGCTTGAGATTGTCGTATATGATCCATTTTTCGTCGTCAGTCACCATCCGCTTCAAAAATGGGTCGAGTTCGTTCCGGTTCAGCAGCACATCAGACGTTGATTCAGTTCAGAAGGTTTTTTTGCGTCAAATCATGTGGCACCAAAACATCAAGCTTTTTTTTATCCAGCCTTCTACAGATGGTTTAAAATGGTTTAGTGACTAACTCTCATCTCCTGCGCGATGTCACGAGATGCCACATGCCGGTCTAACTCGATAAATTCCATGATTTGATCGGTATTCGTTGTCACAATTCTTCCGCCGGCTGGCTTATCCATGGTGTCTTTTTCACCCTCTCTGAATCGTTGAAACCATTTCTCTGCGGTTCGAAGTGATAGCTGCCACCTCTCAAATACCATTAATCTCACGGTACGTTTCTCTAGCGGATTTGCCTTTGACGAAAGACAACTTAAAAATAGCGCGAATTTCGGCGTTACTGAACTCCTTGTTTACACGTCTATAACTTTTGAACGGAATATCCAAATTTATCATGCATAGCGTCGTTTTGTACGTTATGTCAAAATCTTTCAAATGATGTATAGTATTGTCAAATACGAGCTCTCTAGCGCTTTTTACATAGTCGCGAAAAACATAAGACAAAAAGGCGGAAGGGAAATATTTGAAAACCTAATATATATATTTACGACTTGCACATGTGTTATCACTCGACCCGCTTTCTCACTTTTCGTGTAGACGGAGTGCGCGTACTACGCAGTTTGTTATAGTATATCAATATATTTTTTGTATATATCAATATATATATATATATATATATTGTGACGGTCTTTTTCGACGGCCACAATTAAGAGTTTCGATTATCAATATATCGCGCGACCAATAACCATTGCTGATAACATAACAACATTGCTGCCTGGTACATACAACACATATAGAATTATAACATTTTCAGCATACAATTCATTATACTTCACTATAGAAGCGAAGTTTGTGTAAATACTTCATAAACTACCTCGACCAATTATTAACAGTAATTATAGTATTATACAGAAAAAAAATCTATATAGAATTATAATAAAACGTATTGAATTAATAAATATAAACAAATATAAATAATTTGTATAAGATTTTACAAGACTATTTTAATTTTAAATAACACACATTTAGAAAAAATATAAGAGTATTGTAACAAAAAGAAATGTATATAAATGAATAGAATAAATATAAGATATAATAACTATATTGACCTTGAAAGCTAGACATATAAGCTGTACAAAAGATAAATAATAATTTTAAAGATTTTAGTTACTTTATCTAAATAACGCAAACTTATTTATGTATTAAAATTTAATTATTACTATAAGTATATATACAAAATATATAATCATAATCATATGATATATATGAAACAATATATAACATACTAGATATCTAGTAATTGATTATTAAATATATATAACTCAAAATAAATACTATTCGAATAGGTCAGGAACCTCCAGAAATAAACGAGATCCCTGCAGCATCCAAATGACTAACACTACTTTTACGCGAAAATAAATTACCGGTCGTAATCCAAAAAAAAGGAACCATGGCGAACCCTCCTGCATCAGGCTCAACCATTGAAACCGAAGAGAAAGTACACCCCTATTCTTTTTACGGAGCTGGATCAAGAAACACTGTTTAAGGAAGCAGCGCTGTTGAATATACGTACTGAAGGCACAGCTGACACATTACGGAACTGATTGATAAGGTTTGAACTACGACGTTTCTTCGATACTGACGCTGACA
Organism: Sycobia sp. Sy_11; assembly: GCA_018907035.1. Classification (NCBI taxonomy): domain Eukaryota; kingdom Metazoa; phylum Arthropoda; class Insecta; order Hymenoptera; family Epichrysomallidae; genus Sycobia; species Sycobia sp. Sy_11. The sequence goes on along the minus strand of JACCIC010000198.1, from coordinate 526,467 downwards.
GATGGAATGAAGAAGTCGATGAAGCCATCGTAAAATAACACTCCGATATTAGTGAAATATCGGAAGTACTCCGTTTGACAGGCCTCGAACTGAAAATGCATAAAAATAACGACGTAGAAGCTGAAGAACGCCCAACTACACAGGATGCACCTGGTAATACGGCCTCAGCTATGCCCTTTTGGCCCACGTTACCCGATACCATGCCATGGCCTAGTTACCCAGTGGGGCAATGGCTGACCTCTCCTACGCATAGCACGGATATGGGAGGTAATATCCATTTACCTGCCATGGAATATTTTCCAGCAGCAATGAGACAATATTATGCGGCCAAGGCCAACGCCAGTACGCAACAAACTTCACCAATGGTATCACCCCACACCGCACAGCAACCAGCCATTGCATGCACTCAAATGGATGCACGCAACCGGTCTCTCGACAATACATACTTGAAAGAGACGAGAGCTGCTGTGGCAATAGAAAGTGCTAGATCCCGGAATACTTAGCGAACCAGCGAGAATACGGATAAGGCCCATATATGCAACATGGCGCACCACAAATGACCTGAAAACAGCCTTCAGGCGCCAATTTAGACCTGTAGATTACGCGATACAATTAGAGGAGGAGTTAAGAGAACGGACACAAGGATCCAACGAATCCATCGAATCATATCTTAGAGGTATGCGGGAATTGATTGACAAAATGTCTCCGCGACTCCCCTGAAAAAGTCAACTGGACTGGATATGCCGATATCTATATATGGAATTCATCCACAAAATAGACAGAAATGATTTCACTAGCATAGACGAACTCCAGTCGATCGGGTAACAGATCGAACTGAAAAAGGAGTTGAAACGTCGTTATAAAGAACCACCAGCAGCTGAAAGCTGTATGGCAAGCACGGCAGCATGCTCCTTCTCTGCACGAGGAAACAGGAAATCGAGACTAGCAGCGCTCGATGATAACAAAGTAAAAATTGCACCAAAACAAGTAAGAGTGGTAGAACCGGCGATATGAGGATAAGAGAAAGGCGTTATATTCCTAGCTCATCGCGCGACGTGCAATTATATCGCATTTTTACCAAACGAGAAGATCCGTATTATAGAGAAAGGGACCGTTCGGCAAGCACTGACAGATCCTATCGTAACACCAGCGCGCCTCAAGTTCCCGTCATCAATCACGAGAACGTTCGGTAAGAAATGACACACCCCATCGAAGCCATTCACACAGTGAGTTACAGAGTGAAAAACCATGGCACAACGCATACCGGTCAAACTCCCAAGAGAGGACCAATAAATCCGACGAGAGCCAGATATCAGGACATGTCGGACAGACAGCTGCCCAAATCGGAAACAGAAGTGCTGTAGTAATTGCGGAGAAAGCATCGTACTAAAGTTAAACGGTCCATGTTGTGGACAAACCTATAACTGATCGGCAAACGAGTGAGGAAACAGGAAAACGGAGTGTATCCTGCAACCCCTTACGAATCGACTCCTCAAGACAACAGAAACCATCAGAGACATACGACCAACAACTACCCTATCGACTTTCCCAAAACTACCCCCACCTCGATGGATACAGACAGAAGGCTCCCTAGAGTAACAATAATTACCGATGCACAGCCCACAGCCATGCTGCAAGATGAAGAAAACAGATTTTCAACATCGAGGTTTCGGAGAAAACATTCCTAGCATTAATTTACCCTGGATCCAGGAAACCCTATATTGGACCCCGGCCAGGAAAATTGGTAAAATCAGCCATTTTACCAATCATCCCGACATGAAGATGCCAGATGGTCAATTATACCTAAATGACGGAGAAGTCGATTTACGACTAAACATCGATGGACAGCTAATAACAGTCCGTTTTAAGGTATCGCATACTCTAACATATGACGTCATCCTAGGGATGGACATCTTGGTGAAACTTGAAATGACCATCAATTTTAAGGAAGCAACATGGCCTACACCAAGAAATATGATCAGAATTTTTGCGAATACAGGAGCAAAACATCCAGAACATGTTACAGGCTTAGCAGCCGTAGACGGAGTAGCCACGCTCAACAAGGATAAAAAAAGAAAAATACTTAATAGACAACAAGCTACCCCGACGCTACGAGACGTTCTAATTAGCCAATGTAGCTCCGTACCATAATGATGTCCAAGGTCACCGCTCTATTATACAAGGGCTAAGACGTATACCGGATCGCTTGCTTAAACAAGTTCACACACAAATTGTTAGACTGCTATTTGAAGGAATTATTGAGCCATCAAAGAGCTCTGGAGCAGCTGCCCGGTTATCGTCCCGAAAAAGGATGAGCAAATACGATTCTGTATCGACTATTGACTAGCAGTTAACCAAATCACAAAAAAGGACGCTTACCTACTTCCTCATATGGACGCATTGTTAGATAATCTTCGTGATGCAAAGTATCTATCAAAAATAGACCTAAGTTAGGTGCATCATCAGATACCGCTAGACCAGGAAAGCAAGGAAATAACTGCCTTTGCAGTACCTGAAAAGAGATTATTCCAATATACCAGAATACCCTACGGGCTGACAAACATCCCGGCAAGTTTCCAGCGAGGCATGGACCTTGTTTTTGGGCCACAGTGGCAGTTATCGGAATTTGTTTATACGTACGATATAATCGTCGCCACTAACACTTTCGAAGAGCACCTATATAAACTGGAGGCAGTACTAGGCCGCCTTATCGGTCAGCCTACAAATTAATATAAAAAAATCAGAATTTTGTTGCCCCGAAGTGAAGTACTTAGGCTACATAGTGGGCAAGGACGGACTGCGATCAGACCCCAACAAGATCAAACCTGTAAGTGAATACCCAGTCCCTAAGAACCTAAAACAACTGAGAGCGTTCTTAGGAATAGTGGGCTAGTGTGCAAGGTTCATACAATCACTGGCCGATATTAAACTACCGCTGACTCAACTACTAAAAAAGGATGTCAAATGGAAATGAGGATTAGAACAACAAGAGGCGTTTGAGAAACTTAAAATCCTACTAACACACGCCCCAGTATTAGCACGACCATCACCCAATATGCCGTACATATTACAAACCGACACGAGCGATTATGCGCTTGGCTGCAGTCCTAAGTCAAAATATTGACGGTGAAGAACATCCCAGTGCATACGCCAGTATGCACGCCAGTGCATACGCCAGTATGCACGCCAGTATGCAACTCTAGCCTGGTGGTGTTATGGGCTATAGAGAAATTTAGAGGCTCCTTCCTAGGAAAGGAATTTATGGTTACTACCGATCATAGTATCCTAAAATAGCTACACTCCATCAGAAACCCCGCAGGCCGCTTAGCGCGCTGGGCTATTGCCTTGCAGGTATATAATATGACGGTAGTAGACCGAAAAGGTGCATTGCACAAAGTGCCAGATGCCTTATCACGTGCACCGAATGATGACAATATTCCGACAGCGACACTTGTCATAACAGATCATGACTCGTGGTACAGCAGAAGACTGCACGACATCAAAAACAGGCCCGAATGATTTCCAGACTGGAAAGTCATAGGCAACATATTATACAAAGATCGCCGCAACGACGTGAAACTACGACAACAACAGAGGATGCTCGTCCGGAACGACGTAAAACTATCACAAATGCAGACAACGATATCGTCTGCGCTCGTCCGGAACGACGTAAAACTACCGATATAATCGAAGAGAACGATGGCATTTATTGGCAACGACGTGGAACTACGACATCATTAGAAGAAATAGAAGAGGGTCATCCGTAACGACGTAAAACTATCATAACATCAGCCCTCGAAACAGACTTTGAACTATGGAAGATTGTGATCTCGTCGAAAGACCGAGAAAGAGTCCTCTTCGAATGCCACAATATACCTACAGCAGGCCACTTTGGTGTGGATAAGACCTGCAACAAAATCAACCAAAGTTATTACTGGTCTGACATGCGAAAAGACGTGTGCAACTACGTCAAACACTGTCCGGAATGCCAACTCCACAAAGTATCACAGCGATTACCAGCTGGACTAATGTCATAACGAAATACCGAAGGCCCCTGGACAAGTGTAGCAACCAATAGTATGGGATCCTTTTCCCCAAGCAAAGGGCAGCATAAATACTTGCTGATCTTTGAAGATCTTTTCACAAAATACATAGAGGTGAAACCATTGCGTAAGGCCACAGGACAAAACATCGTCAAAACTCTAGAGGAGCTCATAATATTCAAATGGGGCTGTCCGAAATTCTTAATAACGGACAATGGTACCGAGTTTGCGAACAAGTTCATCAAAGACAAACTTGAAACACCGGGTGTTATTCAGCAATTGATTGCTCCGTATCAAGCACAAGCTCAAATCATCAGTAGAGGACCATCAGATCAATGATCTCGATTTTCATCGGAGAAGATCGCCAAGACTGGGACCTCTACCTTCAAGAATTTACCTTTGCAGCAAACACGTCCGTACATGCGAGTACGCAGGTATCGCCTGTTTTCCTTAACTTTGGATGTAATCCAAGTGAAGGACCCACGTACCGCAATAATAATAAAGAAATGTAAATATAAGATCCCTGACACAAGAAAACTGGTTGAACCGTATGAAACGGTTACTAGCCATTTACTCCTTAGTCAAGAAAAATCTGACTAAAGCCAGCAATAAGCAGGCTCACTACTATAATAAAAAAAGAAGACAGGAAATTTTCAGCACCGACGACTTGGTATGTCGACGTAATCACGTATTATCGTGCGGTTCCGTCAACTTTTCGGCCAAATTGGGGCCGAAATATCCCCATTGATTGGAGGATGTAGTCGGCAGAAGGCGAATGAAAGTACACGTTTCTGACATGAAGCACTATCACCCTCCTAACAATCCTCCATCTCTTCCCACAGGCACAATCCAAGATATTCAAAGCAATAGGACGCAGCCAAGGATTACTTCGCTCAATAGAGAGCGCCGTATTACGCAAACCCAGGGACGTACATACCCCGATCATATGGTCTCCGACCAGGAAACACCGAAGAAACGCGCAATAGCACATATTGCCGGGATTTTACCGGGAAAAGAGCAGATGTCATTGGCCAATGTGTGGCAATTATTAGGTGTACAAATAAGTTTCTGCCGTTTTGAAAAGATCGCGCCTCCGAAAAGATAACACGAAATTATTAACTATAAAAAATCGTATAGTATATGTTGACATCTGGAAACAGTATAAACTTTTAATACCTCTGACTTTTTGCTAGCACCACTTTGTTTTCATCATGGTAAGATGTCAAGTTTTGAGCCAAGTAAGCTTTATTTACGGGAATTGTTAATTTATATCTTTCAATTAAAGCGATCTGCGTCTGAAGCACATCGGCTACTCATAGAAGCACATGGTGATCTTAATTTGTGTGAGTGAAGTTGTCGGGAGTGGTTTCAAAAATTTAAAACTGGTGATTTTGACTTGGAGGAGAAAACACGTAGTGGAAGGCTCAAAGTGTATGATTACACAAAATTAGAAGGTTTACTGGATGAAGATCCGTGCCAACGCAAGAAGAACTTGCACAAGAGTTAGGACTGACTCAGCAAACTATTGCACAACGCCTCAAAATCCTGGGTATGGTCTAAAAACAAGGCTATTGAGTTCCTTACGAACTGAAGCTAAGAGACGTCGAGCGTCGCTTATTCGCTTACGAACAATTGTTCAAAAGGCAAAATCGAAAAGGATTTCTATATCGAATCGTGTCGAGAGACGAAAAGTGGATTCACTATGACAATCCAAAGCGTAGGAAGTCATGGGGTAGCCCGGGTATGCCTCTACGTCGTTGACCAAGCCAAACATTGATTGCAAGAAGCTAATGCTGTGTATTTGGTGGGATCAGCTTGGAGTAATCTATTACGAACTACTTCAACACAACCAAACCGACACCATGGAACGTTAACGACAGCAGCTGATGCAATTGAGCTGAGCATTAAAGATTAAACGTTCACAATATGCCAAAAGACACAATAAATTCATTTCTCAGCATGACAACGCTCGGCTACATATTGCAAAAATCGTAAAGGAAACGTTAGAAGTACTGAATTAGGACGTCCTACCCCACCCGCCGTATTCACTAGACATTGCTACTTCAGACTACCACCTATTCCGTCGATGGATCATGGTCTGGCTGAGGCTTTTTACAAGGAATTGAAGAAATGGATCGATTCATGGATCGCCTCAATAGACGAGCAGTTTTTTAGACGGGATATCCACTTGCTACGCGAAAGATGGTCAAAAGTAGTAGAAAGTGATGGGTAATATTTTGAATGACATTATGTGTACCTTTTTTTACAATAAATTCTTATTTCTTCATAAAAAACGGTGAAAACTTATTTGTACATCCAATAATTTAATTCCGGGCAATCCAAAAATTGTTAACGTATTTTTACAATGTATAAAAGTGCGTTAATTTTTTCCAGGAACGCGATTCACTTTCGGCACTCGTTGAGGAAGGATACCTCTCAAGTAATGAAATGAATCGATCTACTTCGATTAATTTCCCTTTTCCCTGGCTCAGATTCACTTTCGGTACTCAGAGAAGAAGGATACCTCTCGAGTAATGAAACGAATCAAAACTCGACCGAGCGATCCATCTTTTTCATGAGCGATTTACTTTCGGTACTCTTTAAAGAAAGATACCTCTCAAGTCGATACTCTTCGGACCAACCAATCCTTTCCCTTTTCTTGTGAAAAAAACTCTACGAGGCAAAAGAAAGACATCTTTGCTCGTAAGAAAAAGTCATAAAATTACTAGCTCAGTAGAACGGTCACATCCGACTTCTGAAAAGGTAACTTTTATTTAATCTAGAAAATTATAAATAAAAATCAGCGGAATAAATGTAATTAAATTCAAGACCGAATATAATTTATTCGGAGGAAATACGCCCCTTTTCTCCGAATTAAATTATTATAAAACTCAGGCAAAATTACTACCAGACAGACCGCGGAAATTGCATATCCATACACTACTGACTAGTCGACCAAATAATTTATTTAATTTATGTAAAACACACTTGGAAGCAATATTTTTGATAACAATAAAATTTATACTTATTAAAGTTTTGATCTTCTTATATCATTAAATAAGGCTCACCTTAAAGTGATATAAAAACCAACAAGCATCACTTCGAAATATAAAACAAGATTGCAAAATCACTTAGTTGCCAGTAAATAGACGAACTCAGCCACACCAATAAATATAAGTAAATATAAAAATAATGGAAAGAGAAATAATAAGGTAAGGGCGTGCGAAATCTCGGAAATCGTAATAATCCGATTACCACGCGACATCTTATATATATATATATATATATATATATATATATATATATTTGGTTGTAAAATAACTCCCTTCCGCTTTTATGCTCTTCATTCAATACTTTTTAAAAAGTGTTACAGTGGTCGGATTTACTATAAATATGCGCCGTTTTGTTCGATAATCTGTTTCCATCTAGACAGCAACTTCATAATACCCTTCTAGTAGAAACCCCTCTCCTTATTTGCGAATAAGGAGACCTATTCGTAACTTTACATTTACAACTCATTCCGTCCAACTTTACACCACCAAGGGCGTTCGACATGGACAGAAACAGGTAGTAATCACTTGGCGCTATGCCCGGGCTATATGGTGGATGCGATAAAACTTCCATCCGAAATCCTGTAGCTTCTGAAGATTCATCAACAAAGTATATGGTCTGGCGTTGTCCTGATGGAACACTACACCCTTCCTATTGGCCAATTGTGGACGCTTCTAGTCGATAGCCTGCTTCAAGCGGTCCAGTTGTTAACATTAGATGGCAGAGTTAAGCGCCTGGCCATATGCGAACAGCTCATAGTGAATGATTCACTTCCAATCCCACCAAACATGCAGAAAAACCTTCCGGGCCGTGAATCCCGGCTTGGCCACTGCTTGGGACGGTCCACCGACCTTGGACCACGACTATTTACGCTTCATATTGTCGTATGTGATCAATTTTTCGACGCCAGTCACCACGCGCTTCAAAAATGGCTCGAGTTCGTTGCATTTAAGCAGCACATCGCAGGCGTTGATTCGGTTTAGAAGGTTTTTTTTCGTCAAATCATGCGGCATCCAAACATGAAGCTTTTTCCTGTATCCAACCTTCTGCAGATGGTTTAAAAATGATTTGGTGACTAACTCTCATCTCCTGGACGATGTCAGGAAATGCCGCACGCCGGTCTAACTCGATAAATTCCATGATTTGATCGGTATTCGTCGTCGCAGGTCTTCCGTTGGCTGTCTTATGCATGGTATCGTTTTCACCCTCTCTGAATCGTTGAAACCATTTCTCTGCGGTTTGAAATGATAGCGTGCCACCTCTCAAAACACCATTAATCTCACGGTACGTTTCTCTAGCGGATTTGCCTTTGACGAAAGAAAACTTAAAAATAGCGCGAATTTCGGCGTTACTGAACTCCTTGTTTACACGTCTATAACTTTTGAACGGAATATCCAAATTAATTATGCATAGCGTCGTTTTGTACGTTATGTCAAGTCCTTTCAAATGATAACTGATGAATAGGATTGTCAAATACGAGCTCTGTAGCGCTTTTTACATAGCCGCGAAAAACATAAGACAAAAAGGCGGAAGGGAGATATTTGACAACCTAATGTGTGTGTGTGTGTGTGTGTGTGTGAAAATATACAACATAAAGTACTCAAAATACTATATAGAAATAGTGTTCAGTCCATTTTTCTTAAAAAGTATTCCTTGTGTAGATAAAGCATATAGAAGTATAAATACTTATATATTAATAATTTTTTTTGAAAATATGCGACCACCAAAAATATCGCTGCGCAAAATTCATTGCGACCGCTATAGAAATCATATTATAACAAATTTACCGCGAGAACACCAAATAAATTATAGAATAATAACTTATGTCTTTCCGTAATACAAACGTCCGAAATAATCGAAATTATAATATACTAAGCAAATGTACTAAATATAAATTAAATTAATATTATTCACGCGGTAAACATACCGAATGCAATCAAAGGTCGCGACGGCTACTGAAGAAAGTAGTCGACGCGAACGCTGAAAACCGAAGCATAGAGAGAGAACGCAATAGATAGTCTCTCTCTCTATCGATAGTTTACGTAAGATAAGTACGTTATAGGGGACACACCTCGTGCGGCGAGAGAGAGCCACGCCAAGTGTATTAGGCCGGTGGCAGCTATCCCCCTCTAATACATGCCCGCACGCACACTACTGTACTCTCTCGTTGAACGTCACGCGCCAGCGGCGAATACTACGGTAGGGGAACGCGCAAGCCTCTACACTGGCACGCGCATTTCAGCATATACAACGGGTGTCCCGAACTAATTCACCCGCTGTATTTAATTTATAAATATATTCAAATATTATTAATAACGAATATAATGTACATGTATGTACACACACACACGCACATATGTATATTATTTTATGTACATAGACTAATATTTGTACACAGTAAATCGACTGCCAGATGCATTATATATATAAAATTATAATTAATATTGAGTATTATTATTATTAATATTATTATTATTAGTAATATTATTATTGTTAATATTATTATTATAAATCGGCGGTTCGCCCGATGTTAAATGAGCGGCGGCGATAATACTCGACAATTCAATTATAAAAGAGCCTGCAAATGAAAAAATCGAGGAGTTCGTCCAGTGAACCGGCTAATCCGAAGTAGTGTCACTTGAACTCCTCTCGAAGCTATAAATTATCCAGAGCTCAGAAAATTCCTGCCTGAAAAATCCTTCTGAAATTATTAACTTGATCTCTGTTGCGAGGTGCTCCTTAAAAGACAGATGGTTACTAATTTTACCTATCCCGAAGTAAAGCTGATCCTGGTTGCGAGGCGGTCCTCGCAACCAAAAAGAGACAGCCTAAGACAACCTCAAAAGACCAGCGAAATTAAGCTCGCCTTAGATGTAAACCTGGATTAGATTCTACCTGTTACGTTTTATTTCCCCGCGTGAAAAATAGCACCGGGTATCCGTGTGGTAAATAGCGCCAGATTAAACAAACGTCGCGGAAACTAGCGCGAATCTAAGTAGTTATAATATATATATATATATATATATATATATATATATATATATATATATATATATCTAGCTTTAAGTTAAATTTATTTCTTTTCAGTAATTATTTTCGTTTTATTTTATTTCTTTCAGAATTTTGTCGAAAGAAGAGATTTTACTGAATAAACGTATTTTTATTCTTTGTTATAAAAAATATACTGTGTTTTGTTAAGTTATTTTCCTGATCCGCCGCCCAATTCTGAATATACTTCCTCCCTTCTCAAATTACCCTGGAAAATACCGCGTAAGCTATCCCGAGGGGGGCAGGAACGCTACAAATATTTTTTGAAATTTTATGTATATTAGAAAATAAATGTAACAAATTAATATTTGTGTGATCTTCGTCAGCGTATGCAAACATCATTTCTTTTCATACTCCTTCCAAAAAATTATTTGGAATTTTCTTAATGATTTAAGCTGTGTAAGAAATAAAGCAAAAAAATAAACAGGATAACAGTGAGAGAGAGAGAGAGAGAGAGAGAGAGAGAGAGAGAGAGAGAGAGAGAGAGAGCGCGAATATGAAGAAGTGTCTCCGAAAGTCCAAATACAGTTTTGTGTGCGCATATTGCAGTAAAAAAACACCTTTCCCTCTGCAAGTCATCCGCTTTTATGCAACTAAAGAGTGCTCAGCCATTTCAGAATATCCTTATATTTTCACAGCCAAAACATCTGGCGTTGGCTTTCTAAACCCGGAATAACACCCTCTATGCATGTTTAAAACTTAACACACGCTTTCCATACGGATTACAGTTTTCCACCTGGAATCTCTGGAATTAACGGACGGTTTGCATTAATTTCTGCATGCTCATAAGCATTGATTTTATTTGATCTGTTGTGATTTAAACGTATACAGAAATATAGCATTAAACAGAATCGTAATACTATCTATATATATGTTTGCTCATGCCATAACACGTGATGCAGGCAAATCTGCTTCAGAGATAATAGTGGGAGATCACCGAAGCGTATAGACGAGACTGCAGTAAAAATTTTCGAATGAAAACGAGGGCGTCTGGTGGTCAAAGTGAGGTACTGATCGTTTCGTGCGATTTTCCTGATGTTGCTTTTCGAGCTCGTGCGATCGAGGGGGATGGCCACTGTCTTCAGCCAGCGCAAGGGAGTCGGCAAAACAATAAACTGAAAGTGGGGTGCAATAAAACAGGAGTAGCTTATACTGGCAGCAAATTAAAGGATTTTTTTGTCGCACGTATAATAAGTGTATATAATCTCTAGCAGCAGCTAGAAAGCAGTTCAAAGTTCTAAAAACTGCGGCAAGTGTAATTAAAACTGACAACCATCAAAAGCTGAGAAAATCTCTTACAGCAAAGAGTTACCAAATTTCGAATGAGTCAAATAACCCGATTTTCATTAGAATTTGTACATATATGATTGTTAGGATTTTGATTATAGATATAGCAATAATGATTGCAGATAATCAGCTTTATAATACATCAAATTGAAAGGCCATAAACATACCTTTTTTTAAATTATCTGGTAAAAATAAAAATTTCAATAAATATTTCAAATAGAAGTTCAAAATCTCATCAAATTCAAATAAAAATTCTAAATCTCATGAAAATAACATATTTTTTTGTCTAGATGATTTTTCTTTATAAACGTTCTTTCCTAACAACAATTGGCTTAACCATAATTTTCCTATTGGCTATTCTATATTCTCTGTTGGTTGGAATATATTTTTGTTCGAGAACTACTATTAGTACAGAAAATTCCATAGAATAAGAAATATGTATTTTGATGAAATCTATAACTTTAGATAACAATTCTTTTTAAATTTTTTGCTTTTTTTGTAAGATAATTATAAAAACGAGATTTTTATGGAATTCTTATGGCTTCACGTTAAAAATGGAATTTCCTCCAATTTTCACCATAATATTTGTGATAGGTATGTCAAAAAAATTTTGAACATTGTAGAGTAAGACGAATAATATCAAGTGCAGTTACAATCTCATTTATGTCAATTCAAAAAGAAAATAGATTTTTCTATCACTAATAAGTAATGCTTAAGAAAACCAATCCTCTACCAAAGATTGTGTAAAATTAAATTTTTGTAAAAGCATAAAAATAAAAATTCTTCGGGCAGTAAAGACTAGATGAATATTGTAAAAAATTATGAATATTGCAGACAATGATTAATAAATAATGTACTTAACTTTAAAATATAATTCCAGGAAACTCTTCTCGAGATCGATATCGAATTGAAAAAGTACAATTTAATCCAGAAAAAGAATATAGAACTATTATTACTATGGATTGCATTGACGTTATATAAATTTGAATGGTAGTTAATCTCAGAAAAATTTAGAAGTAAATTATTTTGAATAATTTGTTAAAAGATTCTATAATTTATTCTAATGTGATATCATTTTTTAAAACCAATTTTTACTTTTTAAGCGCAATTTTTTCAAAGTGGATTTCTGAACAATAATTGTAATTGGATGAAAACGAAAAGTTGTAATTATAAATTGTATTTTTATATTGTACCTTATCAACCAAAATTTAATTCTTACATACTTTTGAAGTTTTACGATCATTATAAAACTAATATACAATTAAAGATGATTTATTAGGATTAGTTTAATTAATACAATATTTGTCTCACATACAAACTGTTTAGAAAAATTAATTTTAAGCTTACAGGAATTATAATTTTCATCATTAGAATTTTTTATAAAGAATAGGAAGTTGCAATTTTGCCTTGAAGGTTGTCATTTTTCAACATTAATTTCTTCAAAAAATTGTTACGAAAATTTGTATTTAATTCATTATTATTTGTTATGTGAACAAACTCATGTAAGTGCTAATGGATAGCTTGCAATTTCTTTTACTTTCTGTTCAATATTAAATAATAAGTTTTATAAATTATTTTAATTGCTATTTATATTCTAATATTATGCAATTTACTAAAAAATATAATTGACATTGTACTACGACACTGAAAGAGAAATAGGTAAATTCAAATAAACCAATTTTCGTAAAAGTGTATTTATTTGAATCGAACAAAAATATATTTAAATTTTATTTCTTGGAAACAAAAAGATATATATATCAAACGACTGAATATTTTAATAATAGAAATAAATATTATTTATAGTTTTTTATGATTAAATTATAGATGACAATTGTAAATAACAAGATAAATTCAATAAATAATATGATGAAACAATTTCTTGATTAAATATAAAAGTATATGTTGTAACGAAGCGTTAGATCTAATGACCTACCTTTCTCGTGTTCGATCGCACGTCTTATTTTTATGATTTCTTGTCCCTGTAGCGCGGATGTCCACAAAGAAACCGGGTACAGGATCTTATTTTTTTTTTATGTTATTTAACGTCGCTCTATTTATACTTCAAAATTTCGGTGCTAATCAGTGATGGAGGTCTACGATGTGTTTGTAAACAAAGGCACACGTAAATTATTACAGCGGTGCTTGTGTCAATCGGCCGAGACCGGGATTTGAACTCGGATTACCAAGTTACTAGTCCTTCACTCTAGCGATCGAGCCATCGTAGGCCTCATCTTATATTTTATAGGAATATTTCATAATATTATTAGATCAATTGCAAATAAATTAAAAACACAATATTGAGCAATGAATATATAAATATTATCGTTTGTTAATCAGTAACTTACACTAAACCAAGTCTTCGATTAAAACAAATTATTAGCTTCCAATTATAATGTTACTTCGACAAATGATTAATTTTATATTATAAAAAACAGCTTTACCGCACTTATTGTTTTAGTACTTATTTCTCTTTAGTCATTCACTTCCATAATCTATTACTCTTTCTCTCTCCCTCTCTCTCTACTCTCTACTCATCTCCTTCAACATTCTCTCTAATAATCATGATTCAATACTTACAATGCAAGGACGAGAAGACTCACACGTAATGTCAACTTTTCGATGGAAAATATTCTTCAAAGAAAACTCTCTATTACTTATGAAATTGCACGAAACTACTGCTCGTGACGACGTCCAATGGGGCAGAGCGTTTGCGTCCCGCGCGTTTTCTTCACGCAGCTCCTTCAGCGCTCTCCCCTTTCTCCCCACTCATCATCGCGCCTAATACACACCAAGAAAACGCGGGGACAGCATGCATCGATGTCGTAAACAAATACATCGATGACTCGCTGAACCTTACATCTTTATACACTCACACTCTTCCATATACATACACACACAACAAAAAAAAAAAAAACAAACAAGTTGAGTGATAGAGGCCCTTCTACTTTGAAAATTCTAAAGCGACGAATGCACCGTCGCAATGTGTACTTTAATCATGCGCACAATTCCTTTACATTCTAAAAGGAATTAGACACCTAGCAGAGGCGATCGTACCTATTTTATGTTTAATATCAGTAGTATTTTTATAGTTTTATTAGTAGTATTTATTCGTTATAGTTAATTTTTATTATTATAATATTTTTATATTATTTTTTAACAGTTTTTTGTTATAATTAATTATATTATTATTATATTTTGATATTATTATTTAATGAAATTATGATTTGTTTTGGTATATGCACATTCCTCCACATAAGCATATCCAGCCGTGGACAAATAAAAGAAAAACGGATTAAAAATTATATAAATTGTGCTCTCTCAACATAGGCAAGCGTGTTTGTGCCTTAGCTGCAAACAATAATGCTATAAGTTGAAAAATTTTACTAAAATATAGTCAGATCTTTTTTCTGTATTTATAAATGTTTTTAAAATTTAAATGTACATATTTTTATTCAATTCTGCTATAATGAAATAAGTTAAAATTTTACTATATTTTTGGACGCAACTACTTTTTAGTATTGTTTATGACATTGCCAGAGTAATAAAGAGCTATGATAGTTTCCGACAAAGTTTCTCAGTTATTGTACAATATTTTCTACAGAAATATTTTTAGTTTATTAATTAAAAATCTACTATTGGATTATTAGTTAAAATATAAGTTTGAGTTTGTGTTCATAAATATACAGCATTAATAAAAATTTTATGAGGTGAACTTAGTTTCCGATTTTTTTTTAACTGAAAAAGGACATTTATGATGGAAAATGGATACACGATAGATTGTATCTAATTTATCTAAAAATCTAAAATTTTACTAATTTTTCCCGTCTTTCTGTCAATATGGTGATACTGTGGCGAAAGAACGACGTCGGTTTCGAGGCGATCCAATCATCCATAAATTCTTGCACCTCTTAAACATGTCTGAAGTGCCAATCAACAAGGTAGTTCTGCATCGATCTGAATAGGTGGTAATTAGAAGGCGCTATGTCTGACGAGTATGCTGGGTGCGGCAATACTTCTCAATCAAGCTCCAACAGGGTGTTGTTGACATCTTTCGCAACATGTGGTCGAGAGTTGTCATGCAAGAGAATGATTCAAGTTAATGCTCGCGATTAACGATCTATGTTCGATCAATTTATGTTGCAAATAATTCAGTTGACGTTTGTATACCTCGGCAGTGATGGTTTCATTCGCTTTTAGCAACTCGTAGTACAGCACACCCTGTTGGCCCCAACAAATGCACAGCAAAACGTTTTGGCCACGGATATTGGGTTTAAATGTGATTTAATTTTAAGTTTGGATGTAAATGTGAACGGTTCGCTTGAGTCCACCCACCATTTTTTGCGCTTATGATTATCATAGTAGATCCATTTGTCATCACCAGTCACAATAGGGCACAGAAAACTCTTCTTTTTTGGCTAGCAAACAAAGACAGTGCGATGTTGTATCCATTCGATTATATCGATTACACTTTCAGTCAAGTCATGTGGTATCCATTTTCCTTCTTTATAAATCTTTCCCATCGCATTTAAACGTGTGCCAACTGCTCTGTCACTGACTCCTAACTAATTAGCGAGTTCTTTCTGCCTTTCAACTGAGTTTTTGTTCATTAATGCTTGTAATTCACTATCTTCAAACTTTTTCGGTTGTTCAGAACGTTCTTTGTCATTAACATCAGTATCTCTACTTCTAAACCGCTGAAACCACTCTTTCCATGTTGTAATCGCTCTTCTGAGCGGAATTGCTACCGTACTCACTCGAGTTCGATATTTCGAGTTAACGAAGAACTTTAATAAATATAAATAAATGATAACAAATAATAGTTAACTGAAATGAGAATATTACTGCAGTAAATAATGAACAAAAAGAAGATGAAAGATTTTAGTATTATTTAAATTAATCAAACGGAATACATTAAGGCAACAAAAATATATTCAAGCAAACGTACAAGTTCGAAATGTTTGATTCGACTTCCCAACTAACGCAAGACTGCTGCTAGAGTCCGTACCTCCGCTGTGATCTCTATCGATCAGCCTACAAATCCCCTACCCTCGTTCTTACTTTTCTTGCCAAAAGTTAGCGATTCCTCAAAATTGTCGCCGAGACTGAGTTAGGTATACTATATCCTTTTAGTCCCACGGTTTTCCTTAATTGGAAACATTTGTCGTGCAGGACTTTTACAGAATTTTTAACTCCACCCTATGATAATTTCTGAGAAAATTGTCTTCAGAATGGAGGAAAATCACAAGAGGAGAGATACGTATGTTTATAAAACTTTTTCTTTCTAGCACGTGGCACTTTTATTTATGATTCAGACTCATGAACTTGCAAAATCTTCCTGTTGTTTTGCGACGGCCTAAAATATACGACCGCGTAAAAGAATTATAATATATAATTATTTATAATACACAAATGAATCTCGGACATATTATACTAAACACGCGCACATAAAAAAATATTTTAGTATAAATTAATATTCTAAAAACGCGGAAACCGACCGACAATAAGCAATAAATACAGGAACGCATGAAACGGGCGCGGCGAATACTGAATCAAAGACATTAAGTACCCCGGCAAACTCGAATAAGAGAGAGAGAGAGAGAGAGAGAGAGAGAGAGAGAGAGAGAGAGAGAGAGAGAGAGAGAGAGAGAGAGAGAGAGAGAGCGTGCACTATCTACTCTCTCTCTCTCTCTCTTTCTCTACCGCCGAGTAAAGATATCCAGTATACGGGAGAAGACACACCTTGCCTGGCGAGAGAGAGCCGCGTCGAGTGTATTTGGCCGGTGCCAGCTATCTCCGTCTAATACATTCCCGCGCTCTACAGTTCTCTCTCGCACTCGACGCGTGCAAATATCGAGATTTATACCGTGGAAGGGGAACCCAAGAATTTCTACACCAGCGCGCAACTCGCAGTGTATATAAGGGGTGTACTCTATGAATGCCCATATAATATGTAGTACATGCGCGTATACATTTGTACGTATATATATATATACACACACATAAATGCATACGCGCGCGCGTGTGTGTGCATGCATCTATGCATATATGAGAACTCTTATGTGTAGGCATTCTACATATGCACATTGGAATGCATATATATATATATATATATCCGAACTATAAGTAAAATAATTTGATATGTTATTAAATTATTATAAATAAAATACTAACACAAATAAGATAGTATAAATACATATTATAAACTAGTATTGTAATTATTATAATATACTAGTATTATAATATGAATATCACGATTATTAAATATTATTATTATAAATTCTTATTATCATTATAAATTAATGTTATTATTGTAAGACCGGCGGCTCATCCAATATTAGACAAGAGTCGATAAAGTCATTTCAGACGAATCTTCCCGGAGCTAGCAACTTTTCCAGAGCTCAATAAATTCTGACATTGAAAACCTTTTCCGAATTATTAACTTGACCTCTGTTCCGAGGCCCTCCTCAAAAGACAGACGGTTAATAATTTATCTGACCCGAAGGAATCGTTATGTTGATTGCGCTCCTCAAAGGACCAGCAGTTTTCTTATCCCGTAAAAATGTGTTACCTGTTAATGCTTGATCTTGGTGACGAAGGGCTTCGGAAAAAACCAATGGAATTAAGCATACCTTTACTTTTTACCTTATAAAATTAACCTGTTTTATTAAATTCCCCGCGTGGAAACTAACATCGGGTATTCGTGCGGAAAATAGCGTCGAATTAACTTAACTTAATATCTAGTTTATAATCATTTGGTGTTACTTTTATCTTTATTTGTTTAGTCATTAGAATTCGTTATTTATTTTTGTCACAGAAACATATCAAAGCCTGGAAACTTATTTTGAATAAATTATATATTTTTTTATTTATAAAAAATATACTGTGTTAAATTATACATATTTTTCTAATCTGTCGTCCGTTTCTGAAAATACTTCCTACCCTCTCAAACTACCCTGTAGTTTACCGCGTAAGCTATCCCAAGTGGGATAAGAACGTTAAAATATTATACGATGGTGGATTGATAAGTTTCCGGCCTGATCAACAGAGGGTGCCACGAGGCTTACCTTGAGGTGGCGTTCTATAGTACCATCGTTAGATAACTTGTAGCTATAGTTTCAGTCCGATCGTCATGTTAGTTTAGGTTTGAGAGCACGCTGAACAAGACGCCTCTATGTTTTTCGTAAAAATGGAAAAGCTGCAAAATCGTGATGTCATCAAATACTTTTATTTGAAGGGGTTAACGCCGAAGAAAATTAAAGAAGAGATAGACTCAACACTGGGGATATCCTCCCCATCATATTCAACCGTTAATCATTTGATTTCCGAGTTTAAAAAGGGTCGTGTGAGCACCTGCGATGAGCCTCGCTCAGGACGCCCTATTGAGGTCACAACTCAAGTTATGATCGAAAAAATCCATCAAATAGTGCTGAAAGACCGCAGATTAAAAGTGCGTGAGATAGCTGAGACCTGTAAGATCTCATATAAACGTGTACAAAATATTTTGCACCAACATTTGTTTATGGAAAAGCTCTGTGCAAGATGGGTGCCGCGTTTGCTAACAGCCAACCAAAAACTGATTCGAAAGAACATTTCTACCGCCAATTTGGCGTTGTATAAGCGTAATCCAAGCAAAATTTTGCGTCGATTTGTAACGGTTGACGAAACTTGGGTCCACCACTATACTCCTGAAACCAAACAACAGTCTAAACAGTGGATTGGACCAGGGGAGCCAACTCCAAAGAAGGCAAAAACAATTTTTTCGGCGAACAAGGTTATGACTACTGTTTTTTGGGATGCAAGAGGTATTATATACATCGATTACCTTGGAAAGGGTAAAACTATCACTGGTTAATATTATGCAGACTTTTGCAACGTTTGAGCCACGAAGTGAAAATTCAACGACCTCATCTGTCGAAGAAAAAAATCTTGTTTCATCACCATAATGCATCAGCGCACACGTCAATCGTTGCTATGGCTAAAATCAACGATCTGAAGTTTGAATTGGTGCCGCACTCTCCCTACTCTCCAGACATAGCCTCGAGTGACCATTATCTGTTTCCTAAGCTCAAAAAATGGCTTGGCGGTAAGAGATTTGTGGACAGTGAAGAAGTAATCGAAGCTGTAAATGGGTATTTTGAGGAGCTTGACGAATCAGTCTATAGAGATGGTATTACTAGACTAGAACACCGCTATGAGAAATGTATCAGCCTTGGAGAAGATTATGTTGAGAAATAAAAAAAATTCTTAAAAACGTTTTTCTTGGTCAGGCCGGAAACTTATCAATCCCTCGTATTTGTTTTTGAGCCATGTCTTTTTATGATTTTTCTGTTTCGAAAATTCTCTTACTTGTTCGAAGCGTTTTGACTCTTTTACTTTTAGAAATCTTTTTTTCATATTTATAACAACCACGCTTCTTTTCTCTGTTTTTGTTGTTTTGTATTTCTTTATTTCTTTTTTTATCCACTTTTGGAATCATCCATTTTCGTTGAAAAACGTTTTTCTCTGACTAACACTACTTGCTTGCCTTTCCTCTTTCTACATCATCCTACAATATTCTTTTAAAATACTCTCTTTATTCTCTTTTGCAATTTTTACAATCTTATCTCTTTCTACTTCTTCCTTTAGCAAATATGTTCGTATATTGTGTCTTGCTTAATCGTCGATCTGAAGTATTTTTTCATGCATTGTTTCGAATTCTATTCCTTCACCATACTCTCAATTTCTGCCCTATATATTTTGATACTTTTACCATATATTCATAAATTTTCATCATTTTTTCTCAATTTGCCTTTATTATTTTTTTTCTAGAATCCACATATGTTCCACAGCTGCTTTAACCTTTTGTGTTAATTTTTATCTTTGACGAGATCAGACAATTAAGTAATGCGAGAAAATTAAAAAATAGAGTATATTGAATAATTATGGTACATCGCTGTGATCCCCTTCAAAGTAGTCCCCTCCCACATGTATACACTTACTTCTCCGATTTTTTCAGTTTTCGTAAACATTCTGGAACAATTCTTGTGGGACCTCTCCGAGTACACTCGTCCAGAATCTTGTGTGTCTGCAACGGAGTGAAACTGTCTACCTTTGACGATTTTTTTATGTGGGAGAATAGGAAAAAGTCGCAGGGTGACATGTCAGGTAAATAGAGCGGTTGTGACAACATTGCGATGCCTTTAGAAGTCAAAAACTGAGAGACACTGGACGCAATGTGACAGGGAGGATTGTCGTGATGCAGAACCCAAGTCTTCGCGATCTCCGGACGCACTCGCAGCACCCTTTTTCGTAATTTTGTCAGCACATTGAGGTAAAATACTTGATTTAGGAACCACTCTTTTGCTGTCGAAGAAGCAATTGAATATGGTTTTCACTTTGGAATTACTCATTCTTTTTGGCAATTACTCCTTCTTTGGCCTTGGCACTCCAGGGGACAGCCACTATTGGCTTTGTTTATTTTTATTTTTTATGTTTAGTTTCGGGATCCTATTGAATAAACTAACTTTTATCACTAGTAATAACTCGATCGAGAAGATCGAAAACACTTTCAGACTGCTCGAGATAATCTTGAGCGATGTTTATTCGATAGGCTTTTTGCTCATCTGAAAAATTCTTCGGTACCATCTTCGTGCAGAGCTTTTTCACGGCGAAATCTGGGGTTAAAATCTTTCTAACGGTTTCCGGGTTAATATTGAATTCGTTAACGAACATTCGAATAGTTAGTGGACGGTCTTGACGAACAAGGGCGCGAAGGCTCTGCGCACTTGAATTGACCTTTCGCTTCGCGCCTATCTTTCATGGCCTTTTTTAGAATCGGCATGCTACCGAAGCACCTGACTATGATCCAGGACATCACTACCATACACTTTAAGAATTTTTTCATAAATTTATGTCTCGGTTTCGCCAAGTTACGCACAAAATTTTATTACACACCGTTGATCTACATTTCTCTGTTCTATTTTCGTGTTATGTACGTACAATCATACAAGGGATCTACTATTACGGTGGCGAAGTTATAGGTTCGCAGTGTTACTTCAGGCCGAGAAATAAAATCGGTCGCATTACTTAATTGACTGACCTGGTATATTTTCTTTATTATCATTCTTGCGTATATTAGATATTTATCTCGGATATTATATTTATAATACACTTTATTATACACTTCATTGGCTATTTCTATTGTTATACTTCCTATTAAAATGAACTTTCTTTCACTTTTCCCCTTTTTCGCTTACTTCCAGCATTTTAGTTTTTCCCACGTTCAAAATTAGATTTTTTATGTTTACAAACTTTACTAAGTTTTTATCATGATTGTCAACTCTTCCGTATCTTTTACTATAAATGCTATCATCCGCATATATTACTATCCGTATTTTTTCTTTTCGAATCCTATCCCTACTTCATGTATCTATCTCGTGTATTTCTCGGTTCTGAGACGCTCTCTTAAATAATTTTAGGCTTAGAGCACTATCCTGCCCTACATCTCTGTTACATTCTTTTCCTTTTATGAATGTTTTCTACTCTCACGCATTATGTTATTCTTTTGTATAAATTTTGTATTCTCTTTATTAATTCTTAATGTATATTTTTCTTATATAGTGAATTTCAGTTTTTTATTTTGCCAATTCGTATAATTTAAAATAAAGTATATATCTCTTTGAACTTACTTTCTATCAAAGTATAAGAAAATCTGATGTATTCTATTGTCTTTTCATTTGAAACCTCTTCTTTTAATGAACTACATTTATTTTTGCAAAGTAAACAAAAGGAACTACTATAATACATTTATAAGTAGTCAAATATACAATTAATTTTATATGAATTAACTCTCGTTTCATTACAAAGTCGTATTTTTACAAATTCGTATAATTGAAAAATAAATTATATACCTCTTTGAACTGACTTTCTATGAAAGTATAAAATAAGACAGATATAATTTTGTGACTTCCAAATTTATATTTGGTGTTACACGGTACATTCTACCGACGATTAAATGTCGGTGATTGCCGAGGAATAGCCCCTTTATTTTTGGCTTATATTTTACACGTTTCCAACTGGAGATACGCGGGGCAGATCGCAAAATTTCTCGGCGAGCGCGGCGCGACCCGTTAAACACATCTTTTGGTATGGCCACTTTCGAAGCGACTCTATTCTAAGCGGTTTGGACTCGAGGAGGCGATGGCTCCTATATCCTCTAAGGGTAGCAGTGGTACAAGTTCTCGGCATTCAAACTACTCCTTAGATCATGGTGCTTATTTTCAGCGGAAACTGCAATTGCGAGCGACAATTTCTCGTCTAACCAGCTAGCATCAAATGCCCTGCAAACGAGCACGGTATATGGAAGAATATACGGAACGAGTATACGGAAGAAAAGGAATTTAGTCCGTAATTTTTATTTACTATTTATTTAACAGAGTAGTGACAAGCAATCGTATACAATGTTTTAAAGACGAGCAATCTGTACGGAGCGAAAGCGTTAGCTTTCCACAGTTTCGAGGGCCCGTATTTATTGTCCGGGTCCAGCGCCGCCGAAATTTTGTCCGCAGAAAATGACATGGTGGTGGGGAAGATGACGAGACGTTTTTCTTCATAGCGAAAAATAGTCCTCCATTCATCTCGTACAATTATTAAGATTATTTTTTTTATATCCAAACTGCTATAAAATTTCGTACAAAACTATATGTTATATTCGTGAACCTAGGCGTCATTAATTTAATTTAAACTTATTAATTTACTGCTATTAGCAGTACTAAATATCAATGTTAAAATAATATTAATGGTAATAATAATACTAGAAATAATACTAAGCATAATTATAATACTAGTTTCAACTGCACTGATAATTATAATAATTCCTATACGTATTAAACTATATGAAACATAAAACACGCCAATAATATTTAATCGTACTAATACGTAATAATAATAATAATATTGATATTAATGATAGTAACGCTAATAATATTAGGAGTGTGAATAAGTCTTTCCCGTTTTTTGTAAGAGATGGCGCCACCAATACTGTGCGAGTATTCAATGGTTACATATGTCATAATCAAAGCTTATTCATATGTCAACAATTCCATACTAACACATTAGTTAAAATTTTTTCGCATCATAAATTTTTGATATCGTGAAAATGTCGAAATTTCAGCCGAGTCGACGTCATTTGCGGGAAGTTTCACTTTATTGGTTCAATTTGAAGAAATCTGCTGCCGAGACGCATCGATTGCTTCAGGAGGCTTATGGAGAAGGTTGTGTCGATGATTCAAGTGTTCGCGGATGGTTTCGACGCTTCAAAAGCGGTGATTTCGACGTGGAAGACAAGGAGCGTTCCGGGCGGCCGCAAATCTTTGAAGATCGAGAATTGGCGACTTTGCTTGATGAAGATTCTTGTCAAACGCAAGAAGAACTTGCTGAAGCATTGGGAGTTGACCGAACAACCATTTCCAAGCGTTTGAAAGCCATGGGAATGATCCAAAAGCAAGGAAATTGGGTGCCGTACAAACTGAAGCTGAGAGACGTCGAACGGCGTTTTTTCACTTGCGAACAGCTGCTTCAGCGACATAAAAGAAAGGGTTTTCTGCATCGTATCGTGACTGGAGATGAAAAGTGGATACGTTACGATAATCCGAAGCGAAGAAAATCATGGGGACTACCCGGCCATGCATCATCATCGACGGCCAAGCCAAATATTCATGGCGCCAAGCTCATGTTCTGTATATGGTGGGACCAGCTAGGTGTGGTTTACTATGAGCTTCTGAAACCGAATGAAAGGATCACAGGCGAGGTCTATCGACGACAATTGATGCGTTTGAGCCGCGCACTGCGAGAAAAACGGCCACAATACTCCGACAGGCACGACAAAGTTATTTTGCAACATGACAATGCTCGCCCACATGTTGCACCGCCGGTGAAAACATACTTAGATACGCTCAAATGGGAAGTCCTACCCCACCCGCCGTATAGTCCAGACGTTGCTCCGTCTGATTACCATCTCTTCAGATCGATGACGCATGGCCTGGCTGACCAGCACTTCCATTCCTACGAGGAAGCCAAAAAATGGGTGGATGACTGGATAGAGGCCAAACCGGTCGAATTTTTTCGCAACGGGATTCGTATGTTGCCAGACAGATGGGAAAAAGTTGTAGCTAGCGATGGCCAATACTTTCAATAATTCATTTGTAACCATTTTTTCACAATAAAGGCTCAAAATTTGAAAAAAAAACGGGAAAGACTTATTCACATACCTGATAATAAATAGCACTGAATAATAATTGTGTAACCTAGTAGTAAGAGTGCAAATTATTAGTACAAACATTAATATTAACAATAATGATAATAGAAAATATAGTAGTAATAATAGTAAAAAATTTATTTATGATTAATGCTAGTGGTAACAGTGAAAACT
This sequence comes from Sycobia sp. Sy_11, assembly GCA_018907035.1. Lineage (NCBI taxonomy): Eukaryota > Metazoa > Arthropoda > Insecta > Hymenoptera > Epichrysomallidae > Sycobia > Sycobia sp. Sy_11. The sequence continues at coordinate 501,630 of JACCIC010000198.1, read as the reverse complement.
AGAAGAATAAATAATAATGATAAAAATAATAATATCGAGTACTAACGTACGAGACATTGGACGGAAAAAAACGGAAACGCGTGACAGCGAGGGTGGCGCAGGGTTCCATCCTGGGCCCAGACTTCCTGGTGCATGTCCTTAGACGTATGCCTTATTGCCTATGTTGACGATGTGGCAGGTGCGCGTATCGCACCGTGTCCGAGATCGCGGTTTTCGTGATCGCTGGGAATAATATTATTTCACTACGTCCTTTGGGTTTCATTTCGAGAATGTTTATATTGTAATCGAATCTAAAATTTCAGATGCATTTAATTGCTTCAGCATCTTGGAACATTAGCAACATTCGGCGGTCTCTCGTATTTCGTATTTCGTACACAAAGAGAGAAGAAGGGGGTCGTAAATAGCGCACTAGTGCGCCTTCCGCTTCATCCAGAGTTTTCCACGGGGGAGGGGAAGGTAACATCGGTGGGGGAGGAGAGAAACATCTCGGTCCGTGTCGCATCACGGCGAGCCTGCAGCTTGGCTGCATCATTAGGGTCGCATCTGGTCCGATTTTTTTATAATAGCGAAACGTGCGCTGCGCAGGCGTTTGGCACTAAGGTTCATCAACGGGCGAAGCATAGATAAATCCGCTAGAGAAACGTTCCGTGAGATGAATGGTGTTTTGGGAGATGGCACACTACCACTGCGAACTGCAGAGCAATGGTTTCAACGATTCAGAGCCGGTAAAAACGACACCATGGATAAGCCAGCCGGCGGAAGAATTGTGACAACGAATACCGATCAAATCATGGAATTTATCGAGTTAGACCGGCATGTGGCATCTCGTGACATCGCGCAGGAGATGAGAGTTAGTCACTAAACCATTTTAAACCATCTGTAGAAGGCTGGATAAAAAAAGCTTGATGTTTTGATGCCACATGATTTGACGCAAAAAAACCTTCTGAACTGAATCAACGTCTGATGTGCTGCTGAAACGGAACGAACTCGACCCATTTTTGAAGCGAATGGTGACTGGCAACGAAAAGTAGATCACATACTATAATATAAAGCGAAAACGATTGTGGTCTAAGGCTGGTGGACCGTCCCAAATAGTGGTCAAGCCGGGATTGGCGGCCAGGAAGGCTTGCTGTGTGCGTGGTGGGATTGGAAGTCAATCATCCACGATGAGCTGCTGCCATACGGCCAAACACTTAATTCTACCATCTACTGTTAACAACTGGACCGCTTGAAGCAGGCTATCGACCACAAGCGTCCACAATTGGCCAACAAGAAGGGTGTAGTGATCCGCCAGGACAACGCCAGACCACACACTTCGTTGATGACTCAGAAGCTACTTCAGAAGCTACGGGAGTTCGGATGGGAGATTTTATCGCATCCACCATATAGCCGGGAAATAGCGCTAAGTGATTACCACCTGTTCCTATCCATGTCGAACGCCCTTGGTAGTGTAAAGTTGGACTCAAAAGAGGCTTGTGAAAAGTGTCTATCCAAATTCTTTGCAAATAAGGAGAGGTGTTTCTACGAGAGGGGTATTATAAAGTTGCCGTCTAGATGGAAACAGATTATCAAACAAAACGGCGCATATTTGAAGTGAATCCGACCACTGTAACACTTTATAAAGCATTGAATCAAGAGCATATAAACGGAAGGGAGATATTTGATAACCTATTATGTACAGATATATAAATTTATTTACTCTGAGGGATTACCCTGAGAATATCTACAGATCTCTTTCTTTCGCGTATATATATATATATATATATATATATATATATATATATATAAATACATATATAACTACAGTTACATACATTTATTTTCTTTTGCGTCAAGTATATTTACTCGTGTTAAGGAAAATAAATTTCGTATGAGATATTATATTATAACTATACAAGATATTATATTATAGTAAAATAATATTATATTATAATATCTTATCGGGTGCGATTACCGTGTCTCTGCAGAGTAGTCTTTATGTCCGAGAGTAGAGAGAGAAAGCAAACGGAACGGGCGTGAAGACGGTCGAATTCGCGTTATTTTCAGCAGTGAAGACGTCGTGCAGCGGGGACTGTTACTCTGTCGATTTCAAATAGAACCGCTGTTCTAAAACTTCAGGATGCCCACGGCCTTGACCCCAACTGTTCGAGGGGATTTGTTGTCTGCGCGACAGCAGACAATAAATACCAGAAACAGAACGAGACATGAAATGGACTATTAGTCCATTGAAGCCATAAAAAGTGATTCGTTAGAGCAACTGAAAGCAATCCTAGGAGAGCATTACAGCAGGTGTATGGGAAATTGGATTGAGCGTTGGAAAACTTGTATTGGCTCGAAAGGAGCCTATTTTGAAAGCGATAAAAAAGATTTTTATTAAAATACGTAAACATGTTATTTTTTGGTTTGTCCAGGTAAAATTAAAGAGATGAGGTTTCAACTGAAAACAAATAAGAATATATCATACTTGCATTCTTTTATAATTTCGCAGAAAGTAAATTCAAACAGATCTATAATTTCTTTCTGGATTATACGAATTTGCAAAAATTATAAAACGATATTTAATTCATTATATTATTTACATAGACTTAATTACATTTACAAATCGATTTCAGTATTTTTTTTGTTTACTTTGCAAAAATAATTATAGTACATTAAACGATAAGGTTTCAAATATGAAGAAATGAGAATAAATCATACTTGACTGATCATTTACTTTCGTAGAAAGATTGTCGCAATGCCCGTAAATTTTATAGCGATGGACATTTAAATAGGCACAATTGTCAATATTGGTCAAATGAGAATTATCACTGGCACAGAACTGTAGAGCATTAGCATCGTTGGAGCCTTATGGTATGGTGTGGAATTGTAAATGAAACTTACTACGTCCACGTCGTTGTTTCTGGGTAACGCTAAAAGTAAGGACAACCTGTTCAAGATCAATATTTTCAAGGTATTTGTCACATTGTGATTGAACATTGCTCATAAATGAACATTCACGACAATTATTCTATCAGAGAACGCAGTCAAATAGCAATCACAGGCTTTTTTAACATCTGACCTTGAAATGACCTTTTAAGGGTCATAAAAATTTTTATTTACTGTTTCTGACGTGAAATTTCCCGCTTGTTTCAAATCTAGTGTCAAAAAAAGGGTTCCATACAATTGACGCAGCCGACGCGTCGCTCGGAATCGATACGTGTGTATCTATACGAACCACGCGTGCGTTTAATTACACTACGTACGTGTCGCTTCTCACTCTCTCTTCTCTCTCTCTCTCTCTCTCTCTCTCTAGAATACATACACTCCCGTGTATTGCGAATCCCGCGATCAATGCTAATTTCGTAAGTGGTAGCATTCGTGCCGTCCTGCTGCACGTCGTATGTGGGCTATCCTCGGGGCTTGCTGAACTCCGCTCATCGCCGTCGACTCTGAGGTGAGACGATTCTTGCCGAATACTTCAGGGGTGTGGTGACAGCGAGGATAGAAGCGAGCGTCTCGAAAACGAATAATGCGTGAAAGGAATAAAGAAACGCAGATACTAAGAAGCGCAGGTACTAAGCACAGATACAAAGAAGCACAGATTTCTAAGTTCCGACATAGAAAACGGGTCCTCCTGTGCGCGTGTTGACTTTACCTTTGATATGATTTTCTCACTGTCTCTGACTGACTAACAAATTACTTCTCTCGGAGAGGTAGAAAGACACTTTCGTTTCCCTGCCTTCCCCTCTCGCGCCCTATCGGACTTTTGAAGGTCGTCTGTTTACTTTGTGGGCCATGTTTCCAACGACGGGATGTTCGATCATACCCCTCGTTATACCCCCTCCAGACGTTGACCATTTTAAGAGACAGTTCTGCACTTGGAAGTCATTACAATCGAGACGTAATAGGAGAGCCACAGTTAGCGTATTTTTAACATCGGCAGTCGTTTAGGAGGTATGTTCGTAGCTGGGAGTTGATTTGCAATCGTTTGGCTGTTAGCTCGACTCTTTCAGACGACCTGGATCACGCTTTGACCTAGTAAGATCGCGCTTGGCCTCGTACGGTCACTTCATGGCCCGGTACACCACTGTAATCATTCTACGCGGACAACCGCGTTTTGACACCCGAAAGAAACTCCGATCCGCATTACTGTTGATCGAGAACTTCATTCGCTACACGCAGTAGCTGTGTCCCTCGTTGACTCATTCTCGTCGTTCTGCACCGATGGCTGACCTTTGTTGCCATCGTCTGGGGAGTCTTCTGCTTCGAAATCCTGTTTCAATTGCGAATACTGAACCTCTTCTTGTCATAATACGCGGCCTATCTGTCCTATTTTTAATAGATTATTATTTTTGATTACCGTGGCTTTAGATCGAGCTGCAGCGCTTTAATCAAAGTCAAGCCTCTCTGGGTGATTCAACTAATTGCTTCGTGCGGTATCCGTATCACCGTCTGCATCAGTTCGTTCCACTTGTCGGAGAGTTATGCCAGGATTACTACCTATGATTTTCGTTAAGAAAACGGGTAATCATAATTGTCATGGTCCGGTTTACGCACTTAACGACTTATGGGTGATATGACGGCACGATAATGTGCTCCACGGATATACATGAAAGAAAGCTCGCGCTTGTTCGTAGGATCAGGATACATTCTATCCAGCGCGTAAATAAGTCCTCAAAAATCAAAATATATCCATAGTCTCGTGTACTCTTGGAAATGCGAGTCTGTTTGGCTTCCCGTTGACCCATTAGGCCTGCCAGAGCACGCTGGTGGACTTTACACTGCTTACAGAATTAGCAGTGGTTCACGTGCGACGCTCTATGGTCACATGTGCCTACGAAATTACGCATGCGTACGTTTTTTCGCGTCCTATATGTCCGACCGTAGGCCCATTGTGGTATTGATGCAACACGACTTCGCGTGTTTCACTCGAAACGACAAATTTACGAGCTTCATCAACTTCTATAATCCTTGCAGTTTGTGCATTCGGGTAATATTTATACAATTTTCTGCTCACAACCTTTTAAGTCGCATTGCTTGTCAGACTCTTTCGGGCAACCCCTAATTTTTCTAGATACCACCAGTCAGTTATACTGTCGCTCCAAGACATGGGACAGAAGGGTCGTTTTTCTCATACATGAGCGAGAGCGTATCGAGAACGTTGAGTGATTCTTTATGATGTTCTACTTTATAGGCGTGCTCTCGTAATTTAAGGGCCAGATGCCCCTGCGAGTTGCGCAAATTACGTAAATAACCATCGCAAAGTGCTGTGATCGGTGATCACTTTCAACTGATAGCCTTCTAAGTAAAGACGAAATTTCCTTTTTCCTCAAACCATGGCGAGAAATTTGCGTTTCGCAACGCTATACTTGTGTTCGGCCGAAGTCATAATGCGGTTCTCAAATTCAAGCACGCGTTCTTCGCCATCAATAATTTTCTGTAACACAGCACTAGGCCCGTGTTACTTGGATCGGTTAGTACCATGTCATTTCAAAACCCGATCTCTGCAGCAGTAGCGTCTATTAATTAAAAGCTATTCACGTATAACGATAGTCTTTCTTTGTTAAATGTGTCAGAGATTCTGTTATACTAGCAAAGTCTTTAAGGAGCTTTCTGTGCCATGAAGCTATGCTCACAAAACTTCGAAGCTGCTTAAAAGTCTTTGGGATAGGTTCATTCATCCATCATGTGCGTAGCTGGATTGGGCTGAAATCTCGCTCGATTCACTAAAACGCCGAAGTATTTGATTTCACTACAGCAGAACTCACTTTTTGCCCTTTTTTACAGTGGCCGCGCGTACGCATTCGAGCACATGTTTAAGACATTTGATATGCTCGTCCACCGACTCTGTAACCACGATCATGTCGTCGAGATACAGCAACGCAAATGGTTCTAATTCGGAGACGATCATGCAGTAAATTATGCGCTGAAAAGTAGCGGCAGCCTAGTATAAACCATAAGTTATGCTTGTAAACTGTTAGAGATCTTTGCCGTACACCGTGAAAGCCGTGATCGGACGACATGCAAGCGTCAGCGGTGTCTGATCATACGCGATGCTTAAAGGTTCGAGATACATTTAATTTGCGTAAAATATTATTCATATAAAAGGTAATGTATAAGCATCTGCCTCTGACAATGAATTGATTTTTCTGAAGTCAACGGAGAACCGATACGAGCCATCGGATTTTTTCACCATAACAACGGGGCTCGATCAGCCACATGTCAACGACTCGATCACTCTGAACTGCAACCCGCAACAACCTGTGCATGCATCTCGCTTTCTTTTTTAAGCGAGACCGGATAATATCTTTGGTTAATGCGTTGTACAGAGCCTACATTGATGTCGCGCTCGACCCATGTTGTGCAATCGACAGGTTCGGTCGCACTCTGTAACATGCGATCTAACGGCTACTCTAGCCAGTTGCTCTCTACCCGTTGTAATTCGCGGATTATAACCAAAGCTAGAAATGTCAGAGACGCCGCCCACCTCGAATACTACTGCTCTTTCAGATTCCTTTATATATAGCATTTTGCTGCACGGGCGAAGGATGACGTTACAACGGTCCGAAAATAGCACCCCGAACTAGCAATCCTTATCAAGTGTAGGCCATCTTGATTTCATTTCGGATGCCAACTATTTTGATAGATAGATAGTTCCACGCATCCAGCATTTCGATACGTGGCATCCGTCTGTCACATGTGCGCGTTTACCTGTGCACGGCTGCAGTTTACTCCCCTGGACCGAATGGTGTGTGCAGCTTGTATCCACTCGTGTCCACTTGTAGTCGCAATCTCGATCCTTCGGGTAGTTCATCGACAAAAGCGGCGTGTGACGCGTCACAAGCACTTGTATTATGTTGTTGTTCCTGTCGTCTCACTCGGACGCTACGTTTTTTTTACCAGTTCTTGCAGCGTTTGGATCATAGCTACGAAGCCAGGGATATGGGTAAGAGCATCGACGGCCTGATATACTAGCGTCCTTTTCCGTTTCCCAAATACTTCGGATACGTTCGACAAGTATAACCAAGCGACTTACAATCTCAACACTTGAGGTCTTTATATTAAACTTGCTTTTTGCTAGAATCAGATTCTTTAGATCGAGGCGATAGCCTACTTCATTCGGTGCTTCGCCAGTGCCAGTATCTATCGCGCTGCAAATGAGAAGACCGTTTGGAATTTTCCACACTTTATCTACGCTGCGGCAATTTTCTTAGACTACCACGGCTTTTTGTGCGTTTAATCATCAGATCGAAACATTCGTCTACTGCCCGGATCTCAAATCGTCAGAACTTTGCGGCTCCATTGTCTGAGAAAATGGTGTTGCATAATCTACGACAAGCTGTAAATCTAAAAAAGGTGTCGATAAAGGCTTCAGACGTTTGTTCAAAAACAAATTCAATGTGAATTACCTTGACGACGACACAAAAAAATTTTGCTATGTAACCTTTTGTAGTTTTTGCTCCTCTCCCCTTTCAGAAGAAAGCTCTGAGAAAAGGTCCCCTTTCAAAGAAAAGGTCCAGCGTAATCTAGCCCTGTGACTGCAAATGGTCGTCCTTGAGTAATTCGTTCAGCGGGGAGCGGAGCCATTTGTTAACAAACCGTCAGAAGCTCCATAATTGATGCATCTTACACAACGCCAGTGCACATATATGACTAACTGATTGCCGCGCATAATCTGAAATTTTGATTTAGAAGACTTTTCATTAATTAAACCTCACCGTTAATATTGGCATGATGGATCTCTTCGGCGAGAAGCCGAATGAAGGAAGAACGCTTTGGCAAAATTTTCGGATGGTATTTAAATTCAAGCAGCGAGAAATTTTGTAATGTCTCAAAAATTCGAAGAACGTCATTGAGGTTGAGAAATGGAGCTAGTCTAGATCGAGGGTTGCATTACGGAATGTGTTTTTCAACAGAAATAGATATAATTTCTTAATGAAAATACCGAAATCGTATTAAACGATATAAAGATGAGTATAATTAAATGCAATTGATATAAAAATGAGTATATTTAAATGTAATGTTAATTAAATCTATAAAAATAGTATAAAGGTAAGTTGGCCAGCGCAGATGAATCCTTGTGATTCAGTTTTTGCGTTTAATAATAAATGTAAGCTAAGATGCGAACGATCTTAAAAAAGACGAGAACTGTTCAAATGATGAAATTTCTACAATTTACACTGGTATTGACGATTTGCTGCTAGAATTTGATGTCTTAAAATACTGGCTGTGGAGTACTCGTGGAGGTACTCACCTCAACCGTGTAAGCTGACAGATGCGTAACTCCGTTAACTACAGCTAATGGCAGTAAAACGAACTTTCACCCGATTGTAGCCCAGTTGTAAATGCATGCAACTTCATACGTAGGGACAGAGAGCTTATTGGATTGTTGCTGCAGTCCAAAAATACTTAGAGACTCACTTTATTATCATAAATAATTTAAAGAATTTGAGAGTAACCACGTTCTGCTACCAGAAAATGTTAAATAGATCATCCCTAATATCGCTTCTGAATTATTTCGATATGATTAATAGGAGTGCTGGTGCAGTGATTTAATATAAGTCTCAAAAAGATCGTGGGTGAGCTTGAATACATGTCTAAGTTATAGATATGACTGAATTTGCTTGCGGGTAGAAAACAAACGATAAAAGGCCAGTTCCTATCAGTATTATTAGGTGTACAAATGTGCTTCTGCCGTTTTGCAATAGATGGCTGTAGCTGTAAGTGGTAATCGAAATAAATAGACCGTAGATATGCCCGGTGAACCAACTGCCCCGAAGTCGAGTTACACGAACTCCTCTCGCAGCTAAAACTTATCGAGAGCTCAAAAGTATGCTAACTTTCCTGTTCGAAACTATTAGTTTGAACTCTGTTGCGAGGCGCTCCTCAACACACCAGCCGTTTACTTATCCTTTCACTTACTTATTTACTCCGAAATTATTAGCTTGATCTCTGTTGCGAGGCGCTCCTCAAAAGACAGACGGCTAATAATTTTACCTTTCCTTAAGTAAACGTGATCCTGGCTGCGAGGCAGTCCTCAAAAGACCAGCCGTTTACTTATCCCGACTAGTAATTTTTCCCTTAACTCTTGATCCTGGTTGCGAGGCGCTCCTCAAAAGACCAGCGGAGTTAAGCTTACCTTGTTCTATCCTATTTTAGAATCTACCTGTCACGTCTCGTAAATTCTCCGCGTGGAAAATAGCTCCGGGTATCCGTGCGGTAAATAGCGCCGGGTATTATACACATAGCGAAAAATAACGCAAAATTAGTTTAAGTATCATATAGATCTAGTTTATATATTATCTTTTATTAATTATATTGTTTATAATTTATCTATTTCAGAATACCTTGTTAATAGAAGGGGGTTGTGTGAATAAACGCATCTTTATTTTTTGTTATCTAAAAATATACTGTGTTCTTATATAATTATTTTCCTGATCCGCCGTCCAATCCTGAAAAACTTCCTCCCCTCTCAAAATACCCTGGGAAAATACCGCGTAGGCTATCCCGAGGGGGATAGGAACGTTAGAATATAAAGAAGTCAATGGCTGAAGCTCACCGAATGTTCTCAAATACCTATGGTGAGTCCGCTATTAGTAAAAGAACGTATCGAGAGTGGTTTCAACGCTTCAAGATCAATGATTCTCCCGTCGAAGACCAGCATGGCCGTAAAAGACAAAGGGTTTTCGAAGATGCAGAATTGAAGGCAATACCTGATAAAGACTCGTGTCAAACGCAACAAGACTTCGCAGGATCGTAGGGAGTGACGCAACAAATCATTTCAAAACGCCGGAAAGTCATGAGAATGATTCAGAAACAAGGAAATTGGATGCCATACGAGTTGAAGCAGAGAGATATTGAACAGCGTTTGTTTGCTTGTGAACAGCTGCTTGCAAGACAATGACGAAAGGAATTCTTGTATCGTATTGTAACTGGGGACAAAAAATGGGTTCATTATGATAATCGCAAGCGCACAAAATCATGGAGATATCTCAGCTATGCTTCCACGTCGGCAGCGAAAACCATCACGCTTCCAAGGTCATGCTCAGTTTCGTTTCCCCGCCTCGCCCTCTCGCGTCCTATCGAATTTCTCCGAACTTGCGTAGATCGGGCCGTTTGTTTACATTGTTTGACTTTGTTACAATATATACATACATCTGCATGTATTTATAACATATATAGAAAAAATTCAAAGTCACTGGTATCATATATACATAATTAGTATGAATCAACTAGAAAAGTAAATTGATATACTATATAATTTTTTGAGGCCCCAGGAACTTCCAACGAAAGTTGAAAAATGGCCCTAAAATTTCGGAAAATGAGAAATTTATTTCAGAGCGAACAAGGCATTAACACTAAGATGGCGAATAATACGTCTTTTCACATAAAAACCTCTAGAGAAAAAAACACTTATCTCTTCATTATAATGTTTCCGTGAATATTGACGATTGCACCGTCACAATACAACACCCACAAAAGAATGATAGAGTTAATGTGCACTCTGGTAGCAGATCGATTCATGTAATAATAAAAAGTAGCGGTAAATCCACAGTTATTGATATATGGATTTAGTAATATTACACAAACTAAAAATTGATGTCCGTAGAGGTGTCTGATGTACGAGTATTAATGAGACCAGCTGTAATATATTTTGTATTATAAACTACGTAATCAATGATGATACATTTAAATTTATTCAGTCCAGAAATTCTTTAAGAAAAAAATTCTTTGAATAGGAACATGCTTAATCGTAACCATATGTTTAATAATATGTTAATAATATGTTGAATTTTAATGTTGAAAGAATATATAGATTTAAGATTTTTAATGTCTGTACAGTCTAGATTCGAGTTTTAGAGTTTTACTGTACTTAGAATCGAAGCTCCATAACTGTTCAATTTCTGAAAGAACTGTCAGTAAGAATTTTTAATTTTCCTAAGAAATGCAATGGGGTCATAGTAAGAAGAAGAATGCTGACTCCATAATAATTTATATTTATTTAAAACTTTATAATTTCAGACTAGATTATCATATCTAAAATTATACAAGTAGAGGGAAAATTAAACTTGAGCATATTTAGTTAACGACATAGGAGAACTATTTACTTATTGTATATGCTCAAGTATATGAGGAGACCAAATAATAGACACAAGTGAGATATAATAAGAGTATGTTACTGAGAAGTTCTAAAATATTTTAGGAAGCTTTTAATATCTTTATGTACATTTTCACGTAATCATAAATATATGGATTCACGCAGTTTTTCTATGAGTATTACAAAAAAGGAACTGGGAATTAATTTCAGACCATCTGCAAACAGCAGAATTTCAGAATAGCTACTTGACTTAATAATAACGTTTATAACAAAATGCCTGTTGTGTCAAAAGCGATGTTCAGATAAATACGCCACCTATTGGGAGTTAATGCGCCTCTGATTTGCCCAGTAGAATATGTATAAATCAAGAAGAAGCTTCGTGCTTTCTAAGAAGAAATGAAGCAACATGCATTTTTCGTTTTAGCTATGAGTTGACAATACTGGCGCCCACGATTAGAAGAACCCATCAATTTATTTGTAGTTTCCTATGAGTGAAAATGAAGCTTGTATCCATTTTTTTCTCCTCCCGTCTACTCTTATAACTGGCAAATTTCACATTCGCGTGAACTTTATTACTTCGAAACGAAGAATTCAGAGAGGAGTGGGCTTCTGATGCACAAGGAGGTGGATTGTTTGATGTCAACATATGTGTGAGGAAATTTGAGAAGCACTACACGTTGGATAAGATTAGTTCAAATTAGGCTTCAAAAAGACTTTCTCAATATACGCGGCACTAATGCTGCTACTGTGTAAGGGGCGACGTACTGCGATTGTTAGAGACTGGTAAATCACGAGTTACAACTTATTATGCATCAGTTATATAAGAAAAGTAAATTAATGTAATACTAAAATTTTTATAATTAATAATTTATTTTATGTAAAAATAAACTAAGAATAAATTGAAAATTAAATATTGTTATAAAATTTTTATCGGTCTTACAATCTTTATACTATAATATATTATACTAACATAATGACAGCCAGACTGTCCTTGTTTATGACCCCCCCCCCCAAGAATATAAATAGACTTAAAAATTTTAAATAAATTTAAACTTAAAATTAAATTAAATTAAAAATTAAAAATAATAATAAAATAAAAATAAAAAGAATAACAATAAGTTATATACTTGTTAACAAAGGGTTTCAGGAAAACAATGTTATTTTGTTGGCGACCTTTACTCGTCAATTAAACTTCATTATCTGAACCACATGGGATTCTTCTACACTAAACAAAACAAATGGGGTAGTCGGCTGTGTCATCCAATGCCTGGCTTATGAAGAGAGTAGGTACTTCCAAAAATCGGATTGCTGATCTTCTCGGGACGCAGCGCGGAATAGTAGGCCTTTCAATATATCTTTACATCGATAAATCAGTGACATTTAACCATAAAAAATGTTCAAAAACTTAATTACATGAAAACATCTGTTCACGGTAGGTGAATGCGGGCCTTTTCTCGTTACCAGTCACGGCAGCTATACTCCACAGCTTAAAATTTGCTCTTCCAATGATCAGAGATGCCGACGATGCCAATGACTCAGAGATACCAACTAATACATCACTATATCTCCAACTTCTGCATCTTAAGACCCTGGGTGCAACCGGACTCCGATGGCTCCTTGACAGGGTCACCACTGCCCGTGAATATTTCTGCGCATTAGAAATGCCAGTAGAACACTGGGATCATTGCATGGTATTCTTTCTTGTTGATGATTTGGATTTGGATACTCGCAAGCTTTGGGAGGCAGTATGCAGTAAGCGATCCGATTTACCGGATTTTAATACGGTTTCGCCATTTCCGATAGCGCGGGTACTATGTGTACTGTAGACTGCAGTACTTATTCGTTACTTTGCAATAATCGTACGATGTATTCTCCAGTATTTGTCTCTTCCAACAAGCCATTCAATTAAAAAGCGTACCATAGTATTTTTACTTGTGTGTGTGTGTGTGTAGGGTGTCCAAAAAGTCCCGGAACACCTTAATAATTTTCCACGTAAACTGATTTTGGACAAGGTCAAGGTCTATATAGAGGTAACTTTTGTCAAGGAATTTAACAGTGAGCTTGGATTTGAGCTTGGGTTTGACTTTCAAGGTTATTTCAAGGTCAAGAGATGTTAAGTCAGGTGATCTAGCTAGCCATTCTACAGTACCTCTCTGCCCTATCCATCGATCGAAAAAAACTTTATCTAGGAAATTTCGAACGTGTCGTGCATAGTGGGATCCCGCACCAATCTGTTGAAATCATGTATTCTCAAAGTTGGACCCAGCTTTTACTCTCATTGCAGGAACTATTTGGTTACGTAGCATATCTTCATAGTTTTGTGCATTTAAGTTACCATAAATAAAAAAAGGTCATATGATTCTGTTGTTGAGAATTCCAGTCCAAACATTTAATTTTTCTGGATATAGTGATTTGTCTTCTCTAGTCCAATGAGCATTATTATCTGACCAATATCTGCGGTTATGTCTATTTAAGTTTCCGTCAAGTCGAAAAGTTGCCTCATCTGAGAATGCTACCTTGTATGAACATTCAGAATTTTCAATTATGCGTTCCATCATGTCTTCATAAAATTCAACACGACGATCGAAATCATCTTCATTCAACTTATGAACCAGATTAACTTTAAATTGACGGAATATGGCTTTTTTAAATATGTGGTGTACTGACGATTTGCTAACGTCATTATCTTGACTAACCCTACGAATAGAATTATGTGGAGTCACGATGATTGATAGCATAACGTTGAATGAAATCTCTTCATTTGATGCTAAATTTGGTTTGCCTGGTCTACATAGATCATTGATAGTATCGTGATGATTAAATTTTTTAATGGTTCTTAATACCGTTGATAATGATATTAGAGTTCTAGCAACACTAAAAGTTGCATTGAAAAAATTCATTACTCCCGTAGCAGATCGTACCATTTCGCCCCAACCTCTCATCATAAGAAGTTATTTTGGTTCTTTTTCAGTAAGTCGATTCAGTTTGACTCATCTAACTATGTAAACCTTGCCCAAATGTCGATCACAGTGATCAAGATTTCAAGAATTAATTTTAATACAATCAAGTGTAAAAACTATCCGATCCTGTTATCACAGTAAACAGCGCAAGCTTAGAACGGGGAAAAATGTTTAAAAAAAATAAAAATAGTAATTTCTTTTGAAGATTTACTGCTTATTTACTTATTAATGGTATTTTAAATTAATAGAAATATTTCGAATGTAAAATAAACTCTAAGTTCGATACTTCTTTAAGTTTCAGTTCAAAATAACGTTCAAAATTATAAAGCAAAATTTTATCAATTTTAATTAAATTTCTAAAGAAAAGAATGATTTTTATTTACTTTTTTATTAATTTTTTATGAATTCAAGATTTGCATGTTGCGCTAATTGTATTTTTTAGTTTATTTTTATTTTTAGTTTATAAGGTACGGTGATTCACGTTGATCAAGCACCCTCATGGGAACAGATTTTACTACGTCCACGTCGTTGTACCTAAGTAATGCTGAAAGTAAATAAGAAAATTCAAAGTAAAATCTCTTGATGGGCATCATCAAGGCCGTGTAGAGCGCCACCGCTGCATGCACCTTGATAAAGGTCATAGCTTCTGTGGTACAAAAATTGAGAATTTCCTATGCGAAGAGGTTTTCAGATCTTGTTCGAGGTTAAATGACCTTGTGTGACCAACAAGGTCATGCTTGACCCATGACTTAAGCACATGTTTGGAAGTAAAATTTTCTGCTCTTTCGATTTCCGTCAAAATTCCGAAATTTTGTCAAAAATAGGGGTTCCCATGTGCAAACACAAGGTTCACGTTGAAATAACCTTGAAAGGTCAACCGCTGGTCACTATTAAATTCCTTGACAAAAATTACCTCCAGATTGACCTTGATCTTGTTCGAAATAGTTTACCTGGAAAATTATTAAGGTGTTCCGGGACTTTTTGGACACCCTATATATATATATATGTGTGTGTGTGTGTGTGTGTGTGTGTGTTTTTTTTTATTAGGCGTAGGCAGAGCAAGCTCTGCACTAGTGGCCTCTCGAAACCAGCATCCCGCCGGAACTATCCGGGAATATTACTTCGGCGGGGCTGTTAGTTTGCCTATACGACTCCTCTTCTTATGACACTATCCAACGTCCCCCATCCACACAGGTGATCAGGGGTTCGGTGTTCGTCCTCTGTATCTTAAAATAGGATCAGTTAGCCTGGTTCATCCTGGGCCATTCGCCTAGTTCTATCGGCATATCTAAGTTTGGCCATCACCTCTTTTGCGAAACTGGCTACTGCCTTCCAGTTTTCAGAAGATTCCAGCATTATTGATAGGATGCTCTCTGGTCTTATTGGCTTATTGATGATGTTCATCAAGTGCTCACGTTGTGTTCTAAAACGAGGGCAGCTCACTAATATATGCTCGGCATCTTCGACCAAAGTCGGACAGATGGGGCAGAGATCATTATTATCCAGGTGAAAGCGGTGGAAATAGGACCTAAAACAACCATGTCCAGTCAGCAACTGAGTTAGGTGGAAATCTAATTCCCCGTGTTTCCTGTTGATCCATCTGTATATGTCTGGAAGGATACGATAAGTCCATCGGCCTTTGCTAGAATCGGTCCATCGTTTTTGCCATATTTCTATAGAACGATGACGTTCCACGTTTTTAGCATCTTGTAGAGAATCCACTGCGGCCATACATATGTTATGCAGCCTAGCCAGTTCATCTGCAGCAAAATCGAAAGGAAGAATTCCGGCAAGTACCTCAGCAGCGTCGGTGGATACCGTCCTGTAACCACTAATAATACGTATACAGGAGCGACGACGGGTCGCAATGTCCCACTCACAATACGATTTAATTCCGCATGCATGATGCCAGATTGGTGCTGCATACATGCTGACAGAATTAACAACATAAGCTAATAGTTTCCTCTGGGGTGGACGTGGGCCACCAATGTTAGGCATGAGCCGACACAAGCCAGCTGAAACTCGTTGTGCTTTTTCACCAGATATCTTTAGATGCTCTTTGAAGTTTAACCTCATCAAGCTGTACACCCAAGTATCGTAAAGATGGCGCAGAACAAATGCAGCAGCTACCAACTTTAAGAGTAATACTATCTACCTTTTTACGACTGCTGACAAGAACTACTTCTATCTTGTGCTCCGCTAATTGTTGACCAGCCGACTTAATCCATCTACTGATGTTGCTGATTGCCTCATTGGCATTTTCAGTAAGTTCATCAAGGGTCTTAGCCGTCACTACTAGAGCGATATCGTCGGCGTACCCTACTGTTATTGAACCAGGCGGTTGTGGAATCCTCAACATGCCATCATACATAATATTCTACAATATAGGTCCCATAACTGAGCCCTGGGGGACTCCCGCAGTAACCTCATGCAATACAATGGCTTCATCCGTTCCGTATAATATTATCCTATTCTCAAAGTAGCTGGCCACGACATTCTGTAAATAACCAGGTAATCCGAACTCTTTAAGAGAATTCATAATAGAAGAGCAGCGCGCTGAATTAAAGGTATTCTTGACATCTAGAGCGACAATGGCACAATACTGTTTAGTGCTTTCCATCTCTTACCACTGATTGCATTTCTTGCGGTACACACGACCAGTTTAATGGCATCGACTGTTGATTTTGATTTCCAAAATCCAAATTGGCGTGAGGATAAGCCGTGCAATCCTTCAGTGAATGCTTCCAGTCGACTACATATTATTTTTTCAAATATTTTACCTACCGTGTCGAGCATACACAATGGCCTGTATGATGAAGGATCATCAAGTGGCTTATTGCCCTTAGACAACAGGACTAACCTTTGCGTTTTCCAGCAATCAGGAAAAATACCCTCAAGAAGACAAGCATTATATACTTTTAGAAATATAGCTGGATTCTTCTGTATCGCCAACATAACTGCCGCATTAGGGATACCATCAGGGCCAGGGGTAGCATTGTCTCTAGTCTTAGCGTAAGCATTATGTAGCTCCATTTCTGTTATAGGAGGTATATCGTCCGAGTGTTGCGTGCGCAGTACAGTCCCATGGGTGTCATTGGGAAAGAGAGCGGAAACAATCTTATCAATCAATACCGTGCTAGTGGGTTGTATTGGTGCCCTACTCAATCGTGCCATGACTGTTTTGTATGGTCGTCCCCATAAGTCATTGTTGGCCTCTGCACACAGTTCAAGCCAGCATCGACGCTTGCTTGCCTTAATGGCCTTGACAAGCGCTCTTTGTGCTTCTTTAAATAAACTATTAAACGTATCACGATGGGTGCGGGCTCTTTGGGCAAGTCTACGTGCGCGATGACATTGTTTGCGCAATTCTGCAATTTCATTTTTCCACCAGTAGACAGATTGACGATGTTTAAATCCGCTCTTAGTCCTAGTCATCGATGCATCACATGCTTCAGAGATATGCTTCATGAGTGCAGATTGCCAGATGGCCTGGTGCACCATATTCTAAACGCTCTTCTGATATTATAGTGGCGACCACTTCACAGTCTAGCGATCTGATGTTCCATTTCCGTGTGGGTATCCACTCATTGCACTTGTTCTTTACTTTCTTCTCTGCAATCTCATACAAGATCGCCCTGTGATCACTGTGGGTGTAAAGGTCGCTTACTCTCCAATTAAGGATCCGCTGAATCAAGTCATCACTGGCGAATGTTACATCAATGACTGATTGTTTATCACCCCTAATGAAAGTGGATTCAAATCCCTTATTAACCATGTAGAATTGAAGAGAATTAAGGCCATCAAGCAGCAAACTACCTCTGTTATTTGTTGAAGCGCTTCCTCAGGCTGTGGACCACGCGTTAAAATCGCCAGCGATTAATAATGGTTTCTTGTCCATGGCTTCATCAACTAATTTAGCTACGAGGATTTCAAACTGCTTGTCCGTCAAGCTTGGAGGAGCATATACACTAAAGACGTATATTTCTTGTATTTTAGCCCAGGATATCAATTCGCTCCGATGACTCGACTGCTTTCGTACCTGCCTATTTTGATCAATCCAGAGGGCAGCTCTATTGCTTGTGTCACTTATCCTGCGCTGTGGTCTGACCCTGTCACAATATGGTTCGGAGATTACAGCAATGTCTATTCTTAGCTCCTTTATTGTCTGTTTCAGCCGGTCATGAGCTGCTACGTAATGGTTGGTATTCAGTTGGAGTATTCTCATGTTTTATGTCTGTTTAAAAACTCCACGGTAATCGGGCACTTATATCTGTATGCTGGATGGTTAGTCTCCTTTTTTCCGTCACATTTACAGAGTAAACAGCAGGGCTCGTTTACACACAGCTTGGATAGATGGTCTTTTCCACCGCAGTGCCTGCAAAGTTTAGTTCTGTCAGGGCCCGAGCACACGGACGCTAAATGGCCAATCTGCCAACATGAAGCAGCGCTTTATTTCTGTTTTTTTTCGAACTCTGCAGCTGACCCATCCGATTCGAGCATGCCCTGCACGTAGTAACTCAGCTGCGTGGCTATATGGTACAGACACCACCGCCGTCTGAGTACCCCCATAAGCTTGCCGCAAGGAACGAGCAATTAGTAGGTTAGTCTCCTTTAGCTCGAGGTGTGTTCTCAGAACCTCTAATACTTCATCCTTTGAAGTGACCTCATCTACATCTTTAATCTCCAACGTAATGAGATTAGTCAGGACCGAAGTGGATGCGCTATGGCCAACCTTAGTTTCAACAATGCGTGCCAACTCATGTGCATCTTTGGCTCTCCGTTCCAACTGAAGTACAAGGGCAGCGTTTGCATTTCTGCGTATCCTGTTCACCTCATTCTTCACATGAGATAACTCCGGGTCATTCTTTATTTGAGGCAGTACCTCCGCGTATGTGACTTCTTCATTGGCCTTAATCAAAATGGAATTAGGCCTATTTCGTCCATTAAGCCTGCGTGTACTAGATAATTCTTTATCTTTGCCTTTGAGCTTCTTACGCTTGATGGTCTGCCATTGATTTTCTTTGGCTTCAGACTTGCCTGTAGGTACTCCAACCGACTCTAGTGGGCTCCTTAAGCCCAATGATGGTTCTTTCGTCCTTTTGCCACCTATGGTTTTAGGAGTGGAATCCATCGCTTCTGCTGCGCTTCGTTTGGTGTCAGAGCATAGACTCGGCGTAGTCTGAGTCACCACTTCATGTGTACCAGGACGTTGATACTGTAATAGATCATCCTCTGCCATACTGATGCATTTATATGAGGCATTAATAGAACGAGCAAGATCCTTAATGGTCTTGTGCACGTTATGCCTATCTTTAACAAAGTCCAACAATTGGCTGATCTTCTCATCAAGTCGCTCCAGGTGATTGTTTCTACGCGTGATGGAGATTTCTCGATCCGTCGTTTCTTGATCCATCATGACATCTCCTTTAGTACCCAGTGTACTATCTACGATTATGTTTGATTTGCCCTCCCCAGAATCCGAGGGGCTACTACCGACCATAGAGGCTTGCACTCTATCGGAATCGGTGAGGAGATTGACCGGTCTTGCCGGAGTTACTCCCTGGGGTATATCCTTGTTTATACCAAACATTAGTCATAATTGGCCTTAAGTTCGGGAGGCCCTCCCTATTAGCTTTTTCTGTCCGCCCTGAGTATTTTATTTCCTCAGTGCCCTCTACAAATTGTAGCGAGCCATCCCCTATCCGCAACCTGCAGAGGCGCCAGATGGGAGAAAGCAACAAAACTCTACACTGATGCGCGCGCGTGTGTGTGTGTGTGTGTGTGTGTTGTGTGTGTGTGTGTGTGTGTGTATGTGTGTGTGTGTGTGTGTAGATTTCTTTATACAAGTCTGACATTTCTGTTATAATAATATAAATTAATAAACTGATAACGATATTTATATTAACTGTATTATGTTTCTTCTATCGATCGAATTGATTATATTATTTCATAGTTTACTTTTACTTAGGAGTTCTTTGATCATTTTGCCTTCAACATTATTTTTTTATATATTACTATCATACTTCAGATTTTAGATTAAAATATATTTTACTGTTTATGGTGCTTTGCACTCTTGGCATATATTTCTAGTTTTTCTGATAATGTGATGGTTAATTACGTATGGCCGGTACGTACTCTAACTCTGAGTACTTTATATTTTCTACTTAATTTTGTTGTTTCATTTGATTCAAGTATGCTATTTTTTATAGACTCCGTTTAAAAATTAAATATTTTCAATAAACGAAGAGTACTTTACCGTGATAAAGTACTATTGAGTTTGGAATTGTTATTAATGCTTTTAATGAAAGTTTTATATTATACGAGATAATATTACCAGCTTTATTTAAATTATTTTGCTTTTTTCTAGGGACGTTGAGTGAAAATTTGCATTGCTAGAAGTTTTGCAAATGTTTTAGCAAAAATGTATGCTATTCCTTTGGGTCTCTGGACTTTTGATGGATAATTTTTCTTATAAAATTCTTGTTACCTTCAATCGATTTGATTTTTCCTCATACTACTTGTATTGTTTGACTGTTAATTGTTTATACGTATGTTAGCCATGGTCTGCTTTGATTTTCTTTTAATGTACGTGTATCTGCAGCTTTAAGCTTTCAATATTCTATTTTATTGCTATCGATTTTTTCTTTTTATATATTTTTTCATATCTTTTTTATATCTTTATATATTTTTTTTTTATATTAGGTTGTTAAATATCTCCCTTCCGCTTTTTGTTGTAAAAGTGTCACAGTGGTCGGATTTAGTTCAACTATGCGCTGTTTTGTTCAATAATCAGTTTCCATCTACGCGACAACTTCATAATACCCCTTTCATAGAAACAACTCTCCTTATTTGCGAAGAACTCAGACAGTCACTTTTCACAAGTCTCTTTTGAGTTCAACTTTACACCACCAAGGGCGTTCGACATAGACAGGAAAAGGTGATAATAATTTGGCGCTACCCTGCTTCAAGCGGTCCAGTTGTTCACAGTAGATGGTAGAATTAAACGTCTGGCCAAATGAGAGCAGCTGATATTGGATGATTCCCATCCAAATCCCACTAATCACACAGCAAAACCTTCCGGGCCGTCAAACCCGGCTTGGCCACAGTTTAGGACGGTCCACCAGCCTTGGACCACGACCGTTTTCACTTCATATTGTCGTATGTGATCAATTTTTCGTCGCCAGCCACCATCCGTTTTAAAAATGGGTCGAGTTCGTTCCGTTTTACCAGCAAATCGCAGGCGTTGATTCGGTGCAGAAGATTTTTTTGCGTCAAATCATGCGGCGCCCAAACATCAAGCTTTTTTTGTGTCCAGACTTCTGCAGATGATTTAAAATGATTTGGTGACTAACTCTCATCTCCTTGGCGATGTCACGAGATACCACATGCCGGTCGAACTCGATCAATTCCATGATTTAATCGGTATTCGTCATCACAGGTCTTACGCCGGCTGGCTTATCGGTGAATTTCCGCGAAATTCATAATACAAAAAGGTGGAAGGAAGATATTTCACAACCTAATATATAACTATGAAATAGTATATTGCACTGCTTTCGTTTCGTTTCGGCTGTCAAATTACACACTTTAGAAATTTCAACTGTCTGGCCCAGTACCATATAGGTACTACTATGTAGGAATAACTACTCTATTATATATAATAATTTCTATTTCATTTCTCCATAGTTCATGCATTGATTTCAATTGTTACATATTATGCATATCATATACACTTACACTAGAATTGCATTTTGATGATTATACAAATACGTAAAAGTGGATCTACCATCTCTTACATGAAACATGCAAATGAATTCTATAATCCGGAAATTTTGGACCTATTACGTTTCCTATTACAAATTGGAGGGGTGAGAAGTATTCCAGAATCAGCACACGTGTGTAGATACAAGAAGAAAGAGCTTCACGGAATTTCGTTTTCAGAGAGAATCTTTCCACGTGGCCCTTTCTTAAATTCTATATAATGATGATATTAATATATAATAATGATATATATATATAGCTAATCTGGCAATTTTAGGAGAGCGAGTGTGCTAAAGTAAACATCTGCCAGTATGACTATGGTATAACCGATAAACACTACTATTCGAGTTTTATATGTTTGTGATGACTGGATACCATTGAAAAATCACAATTATCTTAGCTTAGAATAGAACAGATGAGATGATTTAGAAATATAATTAAAAAAGAATACATAAAAGTTCTTCAAATCTCGCCCTATATTATTTATTATTTATTTTTATAGGGAAGAGCTGCTCAAATGGAATGGATGGGGGTATAAAGATTCTGGTTTCAGAATAAATAAAAAAGATGTAATTGAATTTACCGGTAATAGGTAAGTTTAATATTCAATACGATATTTACTATTATGGTACATATTAAAAATATATATATATATTTTTTGTTATTTAACATCGCTCTACTTGTGCTTCCAAATACTGGTGCTAATCAGAGACGGAGGTCTACGATGTGTTTACCAACAAAGCACATATAAATTATTACAGCGGTGCTTGTGTCAATCGGCTGAGACCCGGATTTGAACTCGTATCACCAAGTTACTAGTCCTTCGCTCTAGCGATCGAACCATCGTAGGCCTAAAAAAATATTTAAATCCACCGATATTTTTGCATAGTGTTATGTATATAATAAATATTTTGTTTAATACAAGTAGTAGAATGAAAAAATATTTTGTTAACTGTCTATAAACACATATAAACTGCTTTCATTATAGTTAATCCAATGTAGTTAACGTCTGAAAAAGTTAAATATTAAGTAAGTTATTCTAAAATGAGTGCGCGTTGTTTTTATTTAACACGGATTTTAATGAGAAAGTAAAAAAAATTTTATTCAAATTGTTGATCATTCTTTTCTGCATATTTGGACCATCTTTTTGCCAATTTTCTGATATCATGCCAAGAGAATTATTTGTGTTTTGATACAAACCAATGAGGGGCCTAATGTTTGCCGTCATCATAGGAATGGAACTGCTGCTTCCACAATGCGTATGAAAACAAAAGAGCCAATCGATAAAAACAAAAGAGTCAATCTGATGAATACAGTGGAATGAAACATGTATTGTCATGAAGCAAAATTACCTTACTGTATCTGTTAACCGATTCAGATCCTTTATCGATCAATTTATGATTGGAATTGATTACTTATTGTAATCTTGATCAGTATTAACTGTGCTACCAGGCTTTAATGACTCGTAATATACCATGCCATTCTGGTCCTACCAAATACATAGCATTGTCTTCTTGTCGAATCAATCTGATTTTGTAGTCGATCTTGAAGTTTGTCCTGAATTAAACAATGATTTTTTCCGTCTAGGATTCTTGAAGATAGATTCGTGTTGCATCGCCAGTAACCATTCAATGCAAGAATGATTTTCTTCCATGTCTTTGAAGCAGAATGTTACAAATCACAAGCATTTTCGGTTTTCCATCTGCCTGTCATTCAATTTATTCAATTCGTTGAACTTCGACTGTCGTTATGTATAATTAAACTTCAAGAAAAAAATTTCCCTTGACTTAAAAGCCAAAGAAGTTACTGAAGAAGATGAGCCGAAAAAAAACTGTTTTCAGAAATTGTCTTTGTTTGCTAAAGAGGAGCTGGAATAACTTAAAACGCTGGAGTTTGTAAGTGGGAAAACTTTTGATGAATGGGTAGTTATATTTTCTTTCATTAATAAAATTAATTTTAAGTTTTCTACTTCATTTTCCATAGTGGTGATTGTAAGTTGTGGAAGTCTGACTGTCATTATAATTATATTATATTAATTTACAAAACAGACTGTGAGACTGATAAAAATAGTTATTAATTTATGTTTAAGACTTTAGTAGAATTTAGAGAAATTTATCAGACATTGTTAGACGTGCATAGGCAGCAGTTTTGTACAGCAACAACAACTTTTGTACAAGCTTCGATAAAGATGAGCTAATTTATAAAACTCGAATTATCTTGATATTCGATTTTTACTGTTTCGAATAAACTGTGAGCTTAAAGGTGAAATGTGAGTGATTACTGAGATTGTGAACTTTGAATACTTTATATATATATATATATATATATATATATATAAAATTTGTTGTTATATTTCCGAAAATTTCTTTTAATTCTTTCAGACAATCCTCTAACATATGGCAAGATAATAATTGTTCCTCCGTTAACATCAACTCCTAGAGATTGAAAAGGAAATTTGAAAGTTTAACTGTGGCATGTTTGGCACCTTTAGACATGATGTTTATTACTTCATTTGGTATCTCCTTGTCAGTTAGATTCCTAAACCAATTTTTATTGTTTGCATTGTTAATGGATTGCGATGAATACTATATTGGAAAAACAGGTAGATATTTAAAAAAGAGAATTTATGAACATAAATATAGTTTACGTAGCTCACATATTACTTCCGGTTTAAAAGAGCATTGTTTAAAGTTTCTACATTCTTTTGATTTTGTGAATGTGGATATTTTGAAACATGGTTTTAATAATAAGGATAAACGGGAGAGTCTTGAAAGACTTGTCAGACTGCACTTTACTAACAAAGAATTTTTTCAGCTAATATTTTATTTTCAGATTAGTCAACGGGGGTGAATTTAAACAAGGACAGTCTGACTGTCATTATAATTTTAATTTAATTTTTTATTTTTAATTTTTATTTTATTTTTATTTATTTATTTTTATTTTTATTTTTATTTTTATTTTTAGATTGAATTGATTGGACTCTAAGACCGATAAAAAAAAATTTATTCATTTAGTGCTTATATTTTTATGCCGCTTGCAAGTATTACGAATTAAATGATCCTAAACTAAAATATATTATATCCACTACGCATTCACCAAGAATTCTGCCTGTGGAATAACAACCAGCTATAGCCAAATCCAATGGTTAAAGTTCTATTTAATAAAACTCACTCCGGAATAAACGGTACATTCAAACAGCTCAAGTTTGATACCTGCGTCACATTTTGTAGTCTTAGGTAGAGAATTTATCAGTTACACAGCTCCACTCGCATTGCTAATAACTCAAGTAGTGGCCATGGCGAATGCTATTTACCCTTGTTGAGTGCACGAAATATGATGGACAACGTACATTTTTATCAAAATAAATTTGACATAACATTATTCCATAGTTGGATCATTGGAAATTAAACCCATGTCACAGTTTAAGTTAAAAAAATATCTATAATATATTTATAAAAAATAAAATAATATGAAAGAGACTTATAAGAATTATAATATCATGTTATTTTGTTATGTATAATAATAGTAATATATATATATATATATATATATATATATATATATATATATAAAGTATTCAAAGTTCACAATCTCAGTAATCACTCACATTTCACCTTTAAGCTCATAGTTTATTTGAAACAGTAAAAATCGAATATCAAGATAATTCGAGTTTTATAAATTAGCTCATCTTTATCGAAGCTTGTACAAAAGTTGTTGTTGCTGTACAAAACTGCTGCCTATGCACGTCTAACAATGTCTGATAAATTTATCTAAATTCTACTAAAGTCTTAAACATAAATTAATAACTATTTTTATCAGTCTCACAGTCTGTTTTGTAAATTAATATAATATAATTATAATGACAGTAAACTTAAAATTAATTTTATTAATGAAAGAAAATATAACTACCCATTCATCAAAAGTTTTCCCACTTACAA
The DNA here is from genome assembly GCA_018907035.1 of Sycobia sp. Sy_11. Classification (NCBI taxonomy): domain Eukaryota; kingdom Metazoa; phylum Arthropoda; class Insecta; order Hymenoptera; family Epichrysomallidae; genus Sycobia; species Sycobia sp. Sy_11. Next base: position 475,897 of record JACCIC010000198.1, on the reverse strand, counting down.
ACTCCAGCGTTTTAAGTTATTCCAGCTCCTCTTTAGCAAACAAAGACAGTTTCTGAAAACAGTTTTTTTTCGGCTCATCTTCTTCAGTAACTTCTTTGGCTTTTACGTCAAGGGAAATTTTTTTTCTTGAGGTTTAATTATACATAACGACAGTCGAAGTTCAACGAATTGAATAAATTGAATGACAGGCAGATGGAAAACCGAAAATACTTGTGACTTGTAACATTCTGCTTCAAAGACATGAAAGAAAATAATTCTTGCATTGAATGGTTACTGGCGATGCAACAAGGATCTATTTTCAAGAATCCTAGACAGAAAAAAATCATAATTTAATTCAGGACAAACTTCAAGATCGACTACAAAATCAGATTGATTCAACAAGAAGACAATGCTGTGTATTTGGTAGGACCAGAATGGCATGGTGTATTACGAGTCATTAAAGCCTGATAGCACAGTTAATACTGATCACTATTACAATAAGTAATCAATTCCAATCATAAATTGATCGATAAAGAACCTGAATGGAAAAACATTGTAATAATTTTATCATTTTTCAAATTTGGCAGCTCGTCAATTGCACGATACCAAAATATGCCAGAAGTTTTATTAGCTATCAAAGAATTAGATCGAAATAAATGATATAAATTTAATGATAAATTTAATGGCACTTTATGAATGGGTTAAAGCAGTGACATTAGAGACTAAAATATCATAAGTTAATTACGTAAATATCAATTCATGAATTTTATTTTCTCATTTACTAGTCACATATGTTGTTGTTTATTAATTATATGGAATAGCTTATAAGTCGCGATTAAGAATCGTACAACTGTGTACAAATATAAGTAAGATTTTTGAATTCAAACTTTCCGGGTTTATCGATTTGGACAAATGTTTTTAAGTTGGTAGTACTGCCAGAGTTATCTGTACCAAATTTCACGCAATTGTCTTAATTTTTCATATAGTTACGCTTATATTTTGTGAACAAAAAAAAGTTGTCTTTTCGGTTTTATAATGTCTGAAATTATTTCACAAAGAAGTAGCATTAAATTTTGTGAACGAAATCAAATATCGGCGGCCGAAACGTTTAGAATGTTGCAGAAGATCTTTGGGGGCAAGTCAATGTCAAGAGCAAGTGCTTTTGATTGGCACAAATTGTTCAAAGAAGGTCGAGAACGCGTTGAAGACGAACCATATCAAAGACGATCAAAAATATCTACTGATGGGCTACACGTCAACAAAATTAAAGAATTGGTTTTGCAAAATCGTCGATTGACTACTAGAGCGCTTGCTAACATTGTTGAAATTTCAAATGGGTCAGTCAGCACCATTTTGAAAGACATTTTGTGCCTGAAAAAAGTAAAATCTCGATTGGTGCCAAAACACTCAATTTTTTGAAAAAAAAACATGGAATTCTGTGAAACGATGCCTTCCGACTATCAGGATAAAATGGAATGCATAATAACGGAGGATGAGACTTGGGTCTACGTTTACGATCCAGAAACAGCCGATCAATCTAGCGAATATCAAGGTTATGCTCACTGTTTTCTTCGATTATCGTGGTGTGGTACATTATGAATTCATTCCAACCGGCCAAACGGTTCATAAAGAATATTATTTGAGTGTTATGCGTGAGTCATTTGCGTGAAGCTATTCGTCTCAAAAGGCCAGATTTAAGGAAAGACAAATTGGTTTTTGCATCACGATAATGCACCAGCTCATACTGTATTGATTTTACTTGAACATATCTCCAAAACTTCAACCAATATCGTTCCGCAATCACCGTACCCGCCTTATGTAGCACCGTGTGACTTCTAGCTGTTAGTAAACTCAAATGACCACTTTCGGGATATAGTTTTGATTCGATTGAAGAAATAAAGCCGAATCAAAGAAGAAACTGATGGCCATTCCGGAATACGAGTATAAAAAATGTTTTGAAAATTGGAAAAAGCGTTGGCATAGTTGCATTGCATCAAGGGGGATTATTTTGAAGGGGATGGATTATATTTAGAAGAATAAATAAAGATTTGAAAAGTTATAAATAAAGTCCTACTCATATCTATACACAGTAGTGTACTAACTGCAGCTGTATGTGTTACTACAATACTATAATGTATGTACACTAGGCTACTGCGGATCATAATGATATATAATCATAATAATATCTTCATGCTCGACGTTCAATACTACTATACTCATCTCAGGCAAAGGTGTCCGAGTACAAAAAAAAAGATAAAAAAATAAATAAAAGAAGACAAAAGTGAAGATCAACAGTTTTAATTTTATTTCAAGTATCTGTTTTATATATTTTTTTTTAATAATAAATTTCTTTGTGTTTCTGTAGCATATTAGAGGCTGAATAATGAATGTCCATAACTGTGCGGGGCGTATTCTGACACATTCTTAGATAATAAAGAAATTTGAAACCTATAAATTTTATAATGTATTTTCTTGGGTTAACAAGTAAGTTGTCATCGTTTGTAAAAAAGATAGTATCAGTGGATCGTGGGCAAAACATCAGACCTCATGTGTTATATTGTAGTTTGTAAATCCGTCAAAAACTTTGCAGTATTACATTTGAGCATTTCTTTCGGTGTCGTTCATTTTATCGAGAAAAATCATAGTAAGTTTCCAGCCAAATAAACGTCATTTGCGGAAAGCGCTGCTTCTATTCTTTAATATGTGAAAAAATCCACTGAGGCCTATCCTTTGCTTTCAGAAACTTACAGCGCGAACAGTATTGGTGAATCGACGTGGCGAGAGTGGTTCAAAAGGTTCAAATGTGGTGATTTTGATGACAAGGATTGCTCCTAAAAGCCGAAAAGATTTGAACAGGAGCAATTGACGCTTTGCTGCATGGGAATCCGTGTCAGATTTAAGATGAACTTACAAACTAATGTAACAAGCCATATCCCTGCAGCTAAAACCACTTATTTTGATCAATGCAACATCTAACGACCACTTGTATCGAAAAATAGAGAACGCTCTAACGGGAATACATTTCAGTTCAGTAGAGGGAATCAAAAATTGGTTCGATACGTTCTTGGACTAATTTATAGATTGACAGAAAGATCGGAAGGAGTTATAAATTCCGATGGACAATATTTTGAGTAAAGATATATAACTATGTTTTCATAATAAAACCTTATATTTTGGTCATAACGCTGGAAGTATATTGTGCACCCAATAGTTTTACGCAAAAATTCATTTGTACAGTTACTCTAAGTTGTAATATATTCAGAATATGTCTTTAAGTGTGATGAATATATATGTATAAGTTTGGATTTATTTTTCTGCTGATTGATAGTTACATTTATATAAGAAATTCGGCGCGGGATATACTCCAGCCACTTTAGATGCTCGTCAAATCTCTTATTGAACATCTGCTGAAAGTTGGTACGCCCATCAAACGACATAATAGTTCATTCAAATAACCCCATACCGGGAACAATATATGCAGACAGGTGCAGTAATCCCAGTTGAAACTATTTATTTATTAATGTTTTTCAGAATTTTGCATCTGTTTTGTGTAAAGTATAGATACTATTGTTTAGAGGATACATATAAAATGAACTTAGCTGGATGTTTTAATGGTCCACTTTTTTAAGGTGTATAAATGTATTATAAAGTGTAATAAAAGTATTCTACTAGTCCAGAGGAATTAGGTAAAAAATATCCGACTTACCAACATTTTTTTCAATGGCTATTTTTTTTTTGCATTAAATAATAGCTGACAATGTATAGAATATGACCATAAATTATTAAAACATAAGTTCGTCAAAAGCTGGAAATTTTTTAATGCAGTAAAATGCAATCGTTAAAGATTTGTAAACTAAATATTTATTTTATTTAAAGTGAAAAATACCGTTGCTAGACACGATTTCTCAAAAGTTTTTAGCGGTACAATATTCAAACAAAATGCATTTTATTAAGTTTATAAAAAGAAACATTTTGAGCCCTTATACATTTGTAGCATTCACTACAATCCAAACAATTAATTTTGTAAAGAATTCCAGATTTTTAACCTTTAATCATCCTTATCCTTGCAATTATTAAATGACTTATTTAAATTATTATTATTTTTAAAGAAAATTTGAATGTTCGATTTCCGAAATTTTTCTTTTAATTCTTTCCGACAATCCTCTAGCATATGGTAAAACAATAATTTTGCGCTTATTAACATCAACTCTTACATTATGTCTATTTCCAGTATTATAAATTTTAAACAATCTCTCAGCAATTAATTTATTAATAAATTCAATTGGATATTCATTATTAATGAAACTTTCTCTTAGTATCTGCAAATTATCCTGTCTAAAATTCTTATGTGACAATTTTATTGCTTTGTGAATGACACCTTTCAGTATTCCAATTTTGTTTCCGAATTGGTGATGTGAATTAAAATCTAAAAGCCTACAGGACCAAGTAGTTTTTCTTAAAAGTTTTTATAAAGGTTTTAATATAATTAAGCTTCACTTTATTATTATTATATCTAATGACAATGATGTCCAAAAAACGCAACTGATCATTGATATTATTTTTCTTTGTAAATTTAATTCTGTCATGTACAGAATTAAGAACTTCCACCATTTTATCCACTAAAACTTTTGGAACAATTGTAAAGATATCATCAACATATCTCTTAAATATAATTCGTTCAAAAATTAATTTTGACAAAGCAATACTTTCTAATTTTCCCATAACTAAATTGGCTATAACCTGCAACAGAGGTGACCCCATTGAACATCCATATTTTTGTTTATAAAAATTATTATCAAAAATTGTGTTATTATAAACTAACTTAATTACCGGAATAAACTCATTCATTGTTAATTTGTACGTATATTAATTTTATTCCATTTTCCTTGAATAATATCATTTAATAAATCTAAAGGTACATTTGTAAACAAAGTTAACACATCCAATGAAATAATCTTGTAGTTTTTCGGAATAATATCTTTTATTTCATTGTAAAAACACCAACTATCTTTAAACACCAAGAATCTTTAATATAATAACTACTTTTTCCAACTATCTTCACCAATATATTAGATAAAAATCTGGCAATATTATAAGTTGGGAAATTAAAAGAAGATATTATTGTTCAAAATATTATCTTTTCTTTCTGAATCTTGGAATTCCCATAACATTTTGCTACAGTACTATTTTCACATTTTAAATATTTATATATACTATCATTTATATAGCCATTCATTTCTTTTCCAATAATTTAATAATTCTTTCAAATTATTTTGTAGCTTAATGATATGTGGAGCACCAATTTTCAGATAAATTGTATAATCATTTAATATATTATCTATATTATTTATATAATCAATTTCATTAGACGCTACAGTTATATTACCTTTGTGTACCTTTTAAAAGAGGATATTCGAATTATTTCTCAAAAATACTTCGCGATTTTTAATTCATGTAAAAACTAATATTATTATTCAAATAATTATCAAATTGATTTTTTCTTTTAAAATTAAGAATGATATTAACTAAAGATGTTCTACATTCTTTTTTTACTTCATTATTTAAATTAAAAATATTACTTTCAACCTCCGCGATGATTTCTTTGATACTGAGATTCTTTTTAGAATATAATATTCCATGTTTGGCACCTGTAGACATGATGTTTACTATTTCTTTTGGTATTTTTTTGTCTGTTAAATTCCTGAACCAATTTTTATTATTTTCATTCTTTATCTGATGGCTTTGAAATTGTACTTTATTTCTTAAACATTCAAATTTCCTTTCTAATGCTTGTCTATTATTATATTTTATTTTAATAAAATGCTTGTTCTGTTCAAAAAAAAATTCATACAAATCATTTCTATCTATATTTTGATATAAATAATATTCTATCATTAATAAATATTTATTTAAGGAAAGAATCTGAATACGTAAATCTCTTATTTCGAAATTAAGTAATTTATTTTTGAAAACGAAAATGTTTATCTTTAGTTCATAAGAAACACTATTATTATAAACCTAATAAAAATATTTAACTATTATCAATATGTATCGGGAATATATTTCTTTCATCTATTAAGCAAAGTGTAAGTTTTTCTTTAAGAATTATAATTTTTAAATTCATTATTATTCATTTTGAACAATTATCTTTGATAATACTACCATATTTACAATAAATTTCTATGAAATAGATCGTGGAAAATCCCCTTAATTCAATTTAAATAATTCTGTAAATTTAACTTTATTTCATCTTTCAATTTAACTAATCTTCATAGTGTTTCTTTCTGTGTATCACTCGTGCCTTAAATAATCGCCTAAATGAACTGCATTGCAATACTAGGCTAATAATAATACGTTCGCGATACTCCCTTCGTCGTATAAATCTAAAGTGTATGCAAACTGAATCATTCGATGGACGAGTATACGGATTTCGACATTATTTTCAAATTGGCCCACGTTACGATGCATTATTTAATAAGAAAAAAAAGAAGAAACATTAACTGTGAGAAAAAAGTTTAAGTTCAAAAGTTAAGTTAAGTAGAGCTAAATAAGTTAAACGATGACAAAGAATCTCAAAGGCAACTATAAATAAGTTGATATACAAAACAAAGAAAAAACAAATAGTGAATCTAAGAGAATTACTAACTAATAGTGACAGTGTTGCAAAAATCAGAAAATGAAAAAAAGGAGAGAGAAACAACTGTAAATAATTATAACAAATAATAATTAAAAAAAAATCAACCTAGAACAGTATCAATAAATAATAATAATAAGAAAAAAAAAGGAAAAAGGATATTGCTGATAAAGATAAAGAATTTGGAAAAAAACAACTATAAATAATTTAGATAATATCATAAATAAAGTTTACTGACTATGGAGAAAGAGGAATGCGTAAATAGTGTCAAGCTTATGCTCTTGCCAAAAATTATAATTTGCCGCTTCTACGGTATTGCATATAGATTGTATTATAATCTTTTCTTTTAATATCTTGTTTATAAAGTTAACAGTTCCCGAATTGAAATCTAACAAGTTTTCCATCATAAAATGCTACCAAGATTTTATATGGCTATGAGATAATTATATTATGATATGGTTATTCGAATAGATATTGTTCACATAAGTTTGATATTGTTTCTTAGCAAAATATAAATAAAAATTTATTTGTTAAAAGTTTAGGTATATCACGGTCATTAATACAAATATTTTTTGTTTTAACATTTATAATTCATAGTTTTAAGCTAAAATGAAATTTCCGCAGTTTCTTCTTCTTTAAGCCATATAACCACGTACAATCGTATATATGTTATGTATTACATAAAGAAAAGTGTACGCATAAAACGTATTCTGTATACATGCTGTTATCTTATTCCATTTAGATAATTTTTTTCTCGACATTTTGGATTTTGTTACAGTTATTTATTCTCATTATTATTATTCATTATTATTATTATTATTATTATTATTATTATTATTATTATTATTATTATTAATGATGAATTAGGGTTTATTACGAATTATTATTAATTATTGAGCATCATGAAATTTTATTGAGTAATATATATTTACGTAGAATGATCTTCAAAGTTCTTAAGGAACCATCAATTTTTATTATTTTAAGTAAAATAGCGACATTTCCTTAATCATTTTTTCACTAAATTATGGCTAGTTTCACGTGTTTTTGTTTATAAAAAAACATTTTCAAATTGTTTCTTCATTCTGCGAAAAAAATATTAATAATTTTGTCCTTAAAATTTAATTGACAATCGTGGTTGTCGCATCCTACGCGAGCCGATCATCGTCGTCCGCCGTCGTACGCTCCCCCCCCCTTTTCGTTATCGTGATGAAGGGAAGGAGCAAGAGTTAACAGTACGTAAAGTGAGAGAGAGAGAGAGAGAGAGAGAGAGAGAGAGAGAATTACAATTACAATTAGAATTGTATTTATTAGACCTTAAGGATTCGTGGCCCTTCATAGGCCAGGGAGAGAAAGAGAGAGAGAGAGAGAGAGAGAGAGAGAGAGAGAGAGAGAGAGAGAGAGAGAGAGAGAGTATTTCGTATGTCAGAAGGAAAGAGAGCAGAAATAGAGGCAAGACTTGAGCGAAGGAGATAAGGCAGAAACTGAAGACGCGCCTAGGAAGAGAGGCACGAAAGGAAGGAAAAGGAACTGGGATTAATAGAAAGAGTGCAGGCGCAGTAGGTAACGCAGGACGCGCCGAGAAAGGCGACGACGCCTCTTCGGACCCCTGTGGTGGTGCCACCGTACCCCCTTCCAGCCACGGGCCCGTCAACATCACTGACACTCCATCAGCGAAGAGGTGAGTGCGCATCGCGCGCCCAGGTGCCTGTTGTCGCGGTGATTGGAACGCGTCGGGCGCGGACATCGCGCGATGATCCGTACATGTAAAATTAGAGCTCTGGTAAACCGGCAATAAAGTACGAGCGGTCAAGCGAGCCGATTATCGTGAAAAAAGCGAAGGAAATTATAATTTTTCGTTATTTCCTTTCCCTTCGTTATTATTTCATCCCACACGTAGTGACAAATTCTCCGTGATAGGTCGGCGGAGCCCCCCCCCCCAGAAGAGTTACAGGTGAGCATGATAAAAAAAATTTGTTTGTGTGCGCGAAATACATTTTTTTTATTATTAAATAAATTTTGACCGCATCACTATATATATATATATATATATATATATATATATATATATATATCGCTCAGAAAGAGCCTAGGGACGTAGAATAGTACACACGTGCGGCGTTCAGGATCCGCTGCCACAATATGTACATATAAAAGCGCATTTATTATTAAATACTCGCATCATATTAACAGATATATATCGTTACGGTATACTACTAATCTCGAGTGCGTTCCACGGCGCAAACTATAACCACATATACACACGCTCGGGGATGAAACTATATAATCGCGAGGGGACTGTATTATGCGTCTTGAGTCTACCCGCTGTTTATTAGGACACTTACAACGGCGGACACTAGGTATCCCGGCTAATATTCATGCTTATGAAGTTATTCCCTTCTCCCAACTACAGTTGGCTCAACAATACAACTTTCTTTGAGAGGGACTATTCTTTTTCTCTTAATATATCCGACTTATTACTAAATTGATGAGATAAGTTAGGATCGAATGGAGGGTTGCGTAACTGTTATCGGTCTTACAGTTTTTATACTACAATATACTGTACTAATATAATGACAGTCAGAGTGCCCTTGTTTATAATCAACCCCAATGAATCTGAAATAGAACTTATTACTAAAAATGAAATTAAATTAGATTAACAATTAAAAATAACAAAAAAAGCTTATATTCTATGTTACATTTTATGTTAGTAAAGGACAACCTGACTGCTCCCACCACCTTAAATTTAAATTATTCTTTGATATCCGCCGTTTCGAATCGCTTCCTATTTAAGGACTAAACGTAAATGCAAAACCGAGCATGCTACTAAATAATTTAATTTTAATTTTAATTAATTTTAATAATTCAAAGTAAAACAAGAAAAAAGAAAATGATGAATTAATAAAATAAAAATATAAAATTAAAAAAATTAATCTTAATGGACAAATAAAACTAATAAGTAATAATAAAAAAATAATAATACGATAAAAAGAATCATAATAGTAATAGACTTACTCGTCCTTGCCAGGACCTTTCTTTCGTGAACCTCTTGTTGATGCGTAGGCTGTACGCGGAAAAAATAAATTTATTTATTTCAAATATAAATAATATTTATCTATTTCCAAAATCATTTATTTAATTTCGAATGATGTATTTGTGACGTTCGTCTGCTCCCTATATCGAGGCAGAGAGAGGGAGGGAAAGAGAAAAAGAGAGTCAACGACAAGTAGCTTGTGTCTTTTATAATTAAATACTACCTAGGGTCCCCCATGCCTGCCGTCGGCGACGTCTCTGTAGCTTGCACGAGTACTCGTGACGTGTAATAGGTTACCTCATATGTATATAGCCCCAAAGCCATCTCACGTATATATATATATATATATATATATATATATATATATATATATATATATATATATTATGCGCCGCAGAATAAATTTATAATAAATAAACGTTCTATTCTCGACCATTATATAGATACTTAGATTTCATGCATTGCACCTTCCTCGTTATTTTCCAAATTCCATTCTAGGTCCATCGTAACCTACCATCAACACGGTAAGTCAGTGAACGTATAAATATACGGTTTCAATATATATACGTCTTTCCTCCGATAGGCCAATCTTGGCAAAATCCACTGTTAAAAAGGCTCTCGGCCAACCACATTAGAGACTCGCATGCAATAATACTCAAGGGTCAGACGTTAAAAAACGGCGTCTATACCGCTTTTCCGACAAAGTCTTCCGATGCCCTGAGCTTCTGCACTCGGCTAGCTCAGCCGTACCATCATACATAGGAGAGAGGGGCGGTTCAAAAAGGCAATTCGCAGCGGTTCCGATATCCCAAACACAAATATTTATTTAATATAATTATTTAAAGATAATAACCGATAACCAAGAATAATAAAAAATGATCCCAGAACAACCCATATGATTGTCAGATAATCATTCTGAAGACAATCAGGAGGTAAGCCTCCAAGATTTCATAGTTTATCTCCATTATTTCATAGTTTTCTTTTTTCTTCTTCTTTGTCTTTGTTCAATTTTGTTAGAGTTAATTTTGTTAAAGTAGCATGCTGGATTTTCATTTTATTTTAGTCCTTGAAAATCAACCGTAACGTTTCGGAACGTTAGACATCGAAGGTAAATTTAAATTTATGCTGGTGGGGGCAATCAGATTCTCATTTGCTAACATAGAATATAGTTTATTTTTATTATTTTTATTAATTTTAGTTTTAAATCTCATTTTATTTTATTTTTAGTAGTAAATTCTATTTCAGATTTCGGAGGCGATTATAAACAAAAGCAGTCAGTCATTATATTAGTATAATACAGTATAAAGACAGTAAAACGAATAAAAATATTTATACATGTTTGTTGTACATTTAAAAAAATATATTACAAGTATAGTGATTACAACTGATATACAATTTTTTAATTATTTTTTATTCATACTGATTTTTCAAACGAATTAATATTACAAATTAATATTACCTTAGAGCAGAGTTTGATATATTAGAGTTAATTTAAAATATATTGTTATTTTATTAAGAAATATTAATTCGTCGAAGAAATAGTTAAAAATTAAATATCACATAATTATATTTTATAATTAAAGTATAGATTAGATTGTTAAGCCGTATACATGAGAGAAAAAAATGCAATAATAAAAGAAAAATTTTCAGAGACAACGATATAATTTATATCAAACCGTATAGTTTGCAAAATTTAAAATTGATATTGCCAAACTCATTAGTCCACGTTACGATTAATCCTGTGCATGAGCAGTTCGGTCATGCTGGATTATATAAAGTTTTTTCTTATTTAAATAAATTTTTCTTTTGGCACAGTATGCACAAAGATATAAAGTAATTCAAAATTCGGCTATATTGTCAGAGAGTTAAGATTATAAATTATAAAATGGAAGGTCCTTAACCATTTTGAAAGACAACGAACCCTAACCAATTTATTACTGTCGATTTATATAGGTACTTACTAAAATAAACAGGAGGTGTAAAATTTTTGTTCGTTACACAGAACTTATTTAGAAAATTGGTTTCTCTATATCCAATTAAGAGAGAACTTATTCGAATATCTTTGAATAAACTTCTAAATCATGTGTTTAAATTTATAGGCATGCCTAAGAAAATAATATAGGAGAATCGTTGAAAATATTGGAGAAATGTTTTGGGGAGTCTATTTTATCGCGAACGTAAGTATTTGAGTGGCACAAAGCATTGAGAGAAGGTCCTGAAGTCGTTGAAAACTTGCCTCATGCAAGTCGTCTATCCACCTCTCTTAACGTGGATAACATCGACAAGGTTGAGGAAATGGTGCTTCAAAATCATTGTGTCATCATCAGAGAAAATAGCAGAGTCTCTCAGCATCTCTTATGGATCGATTCAACATATTTTGGTTAATATTTTGCATATGAAGCGTGTCAATACTATACTGGTTTCAAAACATCTGAATCTTTTCCAAAAACAACGTCGAATAGAGATCGCAAAAGACATGCTACAAAACGTAGCTGAGGACCCAACATTCATCAAACGCTTCATTGTTGGTGACGAGACATGGGTTTATGAATATGACGTCAAAACTGCCCAACAATCTAGTGAATGGCGCTCCAAAAATGAGCTGAAACCGAAGAACTACGTTAAAGTCGGTCGAAAATCAAGGGGATGCTCATCGTTTTTTTCCATTACCAATGAGTAATTCACCATGAATTCGTTACAGAAGGTCAAACAGTCAATAAGAAATACTAGTTGGCCGTTTTGAGGCGCCTACGTGAAGCAATTCGTCGTAAACGATCGGATTTGTCGGCAGACAATTCATGGTTTTTTCACCACGATAATACACCGGTACACTCTAGCATGATTGTGTCAGATTTTTTGGCCAAACACAAAATGAAAGTCATCGCTCAGCCATCGTATTCGCCAGATTTGGCTTCCTTTCACTTTTTCCTCTTTTCGAAACTCAAAAATCCGCTTTGAGGAACGCACCATGAATCCATTGAAGCCATAAAAAATAATTCGTTAACGGAACTGAAGGCAATCCCAGGTGAGGCTAACAACTGGTTTATGAAAAATGTATATATATATATATATATATATATATATATTTACTTGAATAACATAGTTTACTATTCTCCTTGACCAAGTTTCGTTATATTGATACTAGACTCTAGTTGATATTCAAAATAAGTGTGTGGACATGTTACACGTATGTATGTAAATATGAGGTTGTGAGAGGGCTGTATAAGAGATTACGACGCTTAAAATATGCGACTGTTGATAGAACATCGTGAGGAGGTCTATAGTTGAGAAGCTCCATCGCTCTTCTGATTAAAAGTGAAAATCTTCACGAGGAAGCCTGCATTGACTGGGTCTTACCTCCGTCATATCATAACATATGCCACTGATTGGTCGAAAAACCACTGCCAGATGACATTAGAATTTTATCAAGAAAAATAAAGAAAAAGGAAAAAGAAAAACGTTTCTGGCTCCTGCCCGGAAAAGGAGTCTTTAAGAGCCTCTCTTGTACGAGCAATCCTTGTTTTCAAAATTCAACCACGTTTGAACCACTCGCAGCCCGTCGATTCACTAATACTGTCCGTACACTTTGTACTGTCACATTAGTAGGATGTCTTCTATTTGGAAAATGTTCAGCGTACAGTGTTGCTGCAGCACTGTTATCCATAAGGAGAGTCGTGTCTTTCTCTTATAAGTGAAGAAGTGTAGAGAGAAGGCAAGTAGTAGAACCGTAGCAGTAAAAATATAGCAGCAGAAATATAGGTTTCTCCTCTCTATACTATTGTTATTGTTGAAATTAAGTTGCATTGTGTTTTTCTTTAACTCAGGCGCTTTGTTTTAACTAACGTGCAACTTCTCAGAAACAAAATTATTTTTCAAATCGAAATTCGTTGTTTGAAATATATTTTTAGTTACTATCTTCTATATTTCAAATATTGATAACTAAAAGAAGATGTATATTTAATAGTTGATATGCACTAGATACATATATACATATGTTGAATACTTTTTGAGCCCTCTCTTTAAATATGTTTATAGATGATTAAAATATAATATTAAATTTATTACATTTTATTTTGTATTGCATATTTATTTATCTAAACAATTTAATAAATAAAATTGTAACAAAATTTATTTTGAAGTTAAAGAAATTAACTTAACGTGGCTCTCTCATTTACCTACATCCATCAGAATTCAAAAATAAGAATATACAGTATCTTGAAATCTTTCGAATCGTAGAATAATTTATTGAGATTATCGGTTTAATATATCTACAGAAAATCCTGTAGATTCACATTCGCATATCGAATTACTATATGCAATATTTTTCCTACCTAGAAAGAAATAAAATATTCAAACAATTTCGAATGTGGTGAAAGTGTCAATTTCACCTGAAGATCAAAATGATTTAAACTGACTAAAATTACAGATTCTTTTGAGTACTAATCCCAAAATTTCATAATACCATTCAAATGAGCTATCCTGGTATGAATAATGTAAGCTAATTACTGAGTTGATACTCGACCAAATGCAATTCGTTATTTATTTGTCATTGGTGCAAATGACTGCTATGAGCGTTATCTGTGCACACGAACGGTACTACTTTACTTTGTATAACTACCTACATAATCTGCAAAGCCGATGTCGAATCAGTTTATTATCTCCACAAAATTATAATACGCCGCTTGTATATTATATATACGCTACAAATTTTATTGAATAACGTAAAATTATTTTCAATACAAAACGTAACCTATGCCACTCCGAAATTAATATAGAATATATATTTAGAACAATCGATTTACTAGTGTTTATGTTTAATGTGTACAAACAGGGAGACGTTTTGCTCTTTATAAATTAGTATAATAAATATTATACACGTACATACGAATAACGCATCGTCGTGTTTATAAAATCATAGAGTATAAACAAAGAGCAATAGCATGGTGCAATAAGGGGGGAAAGTTCGTTTTGATTTTCAATAGAGCAATTGTAGTTGCAATACCTCAGTATGTAGGTAACCTCTAGTCTTTTATATCTGTAGTCGGTGCGGAAGTGGAGTTATACGCATTAGAATACAATTGGTATCAGGTTGATTGTAGGCCAAATTAGAGTGTGTATAAGCATAAAGGAAAAGAATAACATTAGATACTGTATTGGCACGGATGAACTTGGTGGTAAGCTAAGCCACTAGCAAACTACAATCACTACAAATGCATTCAATGAGTTGGAAAAGAACCCGACATCAGGTTGAGCCATCGGGTACCGAGATTTTATTAAGATTTCAATATAAGAGAACATATCCATTGTTACTACAGGAACTGTAGGCTCAAAATACCTTTCGGCAAAATATTCATGTAGCATTTCTTTTTAGTAACCGGATGCTACATTAGCATATGCACATGTGGTAAGGAGTGATGCATGTGAGACGATACCAGGTGTGTATTATGGTCTGCGGATTATATAATTACAATTGATGGCATGAATACTTTATATGATCCAACATATTTTCACATTCAGTCGTTTAATTTCGATTAAATTTGTGGTAGGCACATTAGTTGAATGAATCTACCATAATTGTATTAGAAATATTCTCAACTACATGAGTGTTTTATAGAGATTATTTCTAATATGTTAAAAGTTTAAAATTATATTTCTCACAGGTTCTTGTTGCTTGTTAATAATATATAATCAAAGAATATAAACGAAATTTTCATTTCATTTGTTAATATTGTATTTATCAACGAACGCAAGTGATTATTAGCTTCAGTGTGTCTTAAAAATTAAAGTATGTTACAATATATATATATAATCACGTCTGTTCTATAATTGTCCAATTAAAGATATCTGATAATTTCTTGTTGTATGCATTTTTAAAGTATGTATGTTTTAAGCTGATTTGGATATTTTCCATTTACAGGTATGAAATCGGGAGGATGGAACTGCCTTATTTTACAACTTGGGTGAAAGAAATGTTTCAAGTGGATTTAACAAGACAGATGAAACCGAAAAGTTTACCAAAAGTATACCCGAAGCCGCTAATTCCAAAACCTTTTATGGAAGCAGTTACGAAGATAAATATTGATTACTCTGTAAAGGGAGTTGATCGACTCATTAGGGCTCATGGACATTCTTTGCGAGAAATTTATCTTCTTAAAAATAATGTTTTTCAAAGAATACCTGATCTGATTATTTGGCCAAGTATGTAAAATTTTATTTTATCTACATGTGAAAATATGTGGGCATATATTAAACAGAAGCTTTGTGGAAGACGCACACATACTTTAAAGCAGTTGTCTTATAAAATCCGTGGATGTGTAAATCGTTACCACTCGAACGCCGTCAATTTAGTAGGAAGCATGCCTCGGAGATGCCAGCCATTTATCGACACCAGTGGTAACTGGACATATTATTGACCGAATTGCATCATTGTTTATAATGTATACAATATATATATATTATATATATATATATATATATATATATATATATATATATATATATATATATATATATATATATATATAAATATGAAAGTTTCATCAAATAAAATTTTTTATCAAATAAATTAACACGACCACGCTGCTACTTGACAGACTGTAACTGAAACCATCAACGTTGGCAATGAATTTATTAGCTAATAAAGTTGTAAAACCTTGTATGTCACCAAATGATTTAACTAATTAAATATTTATTTGTTATGGCTGTACTGTGCATCTAAAATATTGAAAATAAATTTAAATAAGAATTACTATGATATATAAATAAGTTTAATATAGATTTCATGCTTTGTTATACTTTTATTCATGTTTGAGCAACTGTTGAAGAGTTGATACAACTTTGGTTATTAAAGAAAAAGCTTTTTTTGGCTTTATTCTTATCTGGTCTTAGCTAAATTTCCATCATCATATGAGTATCATTAATTTGCTGTATTAAATTGAATTTTAATATTAAGTTTGATTTTATTTTATTATTTCAATCTTCTCAGAATTTTTTAATTGTCATATACTTTAAGCATTGAATTTTTCTCTTTATGTTCGAGAAGTGTTTGAAAAATACTGTATCTTCCTCTCACTCTCGTTCTATGTCACTTGCATTTGACATATTAACAATTCTCTCCTTGGCCGATCAAAGAGGTGCTCGCATTATGAGTATTACGCGTCATAACCTAATCAAGCTGCTTACTGATATACGAAAATACGGACGGTTGTTGCTCGTGTGCTAGAATAAGCACAGTCATGCTTATTAACATTAACATAATCAGACAAATTTTACGGACTAAGCATACGTTTACTGCAAATCAGTACATCAGAAAAATATTAATTCAGATTTTGTTGACCCTGACCCAGCAGCCTTTATACTCGAACATAGAATATTTATCAATGAAAAGTTTTCTCGTGATGAATTTATGCAATTTAAAAATCTAAAATCAATCTTATGAAGATTGGTCGTGAAATGTATGTCATGCAGGTATCAGATTTCTGGCTAGAAGCAAAGGGGGCAAACGGGCTCATGGTTTTAAAATTGCTCCTGATCTACAAGCTATACAAGCTACAAGAATTTATAAGCACCAGAAAAAAGTTCTGATGTGATTCCTGAGCCTCATAATAAAACTCTTGAACTAGACAATAGATGCATTATAGAAGATAGACAATATAACACTGATTATTGACTAAACAGTTCTACTTGCATAAATACTAAAAGCGGGTTTTCTTAATATACATATTTTTGGTTTAGCAGAATCTTAGCTAAGAACAGTTTCTGAAGACTGTCGCGTTCTAAAAGAATGTATGCTTCTGAGATAAGATCAAAATATGAATGGTGTAGGGGTTCCATGTGAGAAATAAGTTTTAAGTAATCAAATTAGAATTACCGAACACTCCGAGTCCAGAGAAATCTAGAATATCCGAATATCCTTGTTATTACATACAGACACATAACTTATATACAGACCACCAAAAATATCATTGCAAAAAATTTCTATCTTATTTCTGTAATTCTGGAGCTTTGTTCTGAATAGATTTATCTTATGGGATCTTTGAATCCCGACTTTTCTTCAACAACTGATAAAGCTGCAAAAACTGTAGAGCGTTTGTCAGATGAACATTCTATCCAGATCATTAAGCATAGTAAGACAATTGCACCTTCCCTTCTCGCACTTGGATTGACTTTATCTTGGCATATCAGGGACTCTGATCAGGACAGTCCCTGATGAGGAGCCGTAGCGAGCTCGAAACGTTGGACAAGTCTTCAATTAGGTAAGGGTGTTGGGGACAGTCAGACTGCACTTTACTAACAAAGAATTTTTTCAGCTAATATTTTATTTTCAGATTAGTCCACGGGGGTGAATGTAAACAAGGACAGTATGACTGTCATTATAATTTTAATTTAATTTTTAATTTAATTTTTATTTTTAATTTTTATTTTATTTTTATTTTTTTTTATTATTTATTTATTTATTTTTTTTTAGATTCAATTGATTGGACTGTAAGACCAATAAAAAAATATTTATTATTTTGTATATGGGCAGTCGACTAAAGTACAATTCAATTGTCTTTTATATATATATATATATATATATATATATATATTGTAATGAGGTGGGTTCGATTCTGCGAACTCCAGTTCGAATATCGACGCGCGACCGCTCCCATACGGTCCGCGCGCAACCCACGTCGATCCCGCTTCTAGCCGTCCGGGAAATAAACACCCATCGGCGGCGGAGTCTCAACGCGCCGGCCCGTTACAAAGAAAAAAAATCGTCCCACGTATACGCGAGACTACTCACCTGTTTCGTGCGTGATGCTCTGGCAACGAGCACCACGTCCGCAGCTAAATCGCAAGGGCGCACTCGCATGAACTAACCTGGGCGTATTCCAGATGGGGCTTCTCCCAGGAATACCGGCGTTGACGCCGGGCGGCACGCATGAACACTCGTGGGCGACAAAAAGCAGCGTTCCGCTTACACCGTCTGCGCGGGTTCGGAACGAAACCGGGCACTAACGCGGCAGACACTGGGCGTCGGCGCGAGTAGCAGGGCCTCTTGCACGGGCCCGTTGGTGGTTTCGCGTGCTCCTCTTCCTCGATGACTCAGGACACGTCGCTACTCGCGGTGCGAAATCTGTCGCGAGGTCGATCTCTCCTAGCGCATCTTGAGCGCGTGCACCAAAATCTCGCCTTTTTGTTTTTCACCCGGCTCGGGCGCACGTGGCTGTCATCTAACTATATCAAAACGAGACTAAACAAAACTACTCTCTTCTCCTCTCTGCGACGACCGTTCGCTCCCCCTCTCCCCGCTCTGCTCTCCTCCGCCGGCCGGCCGGACGGCCGCATGGAGGTCGTGCAATGTCTATACTCGGCGCACGCCGCGGCTGCCGAGTCGCATTTTGGTTGCGGCCTCGTTATTATATATATATATATATATATATATATATATATATATATATATATATATTGTTGGAATAACTATTGAATATTAATATATAGCAGAGTGGAATAATATAATAAAAGACAAAGACAAAGGGTGGAACTTCACACGTAAGAGCTTTATTAACTAGCGACTAATCTGTACAAGATATAGCAACCGACTAACGGTCCTTCTCTCTAAAGGGCGCTCGCGCAGCGCCGCTCACGCATACAGCATCTGTACCGATCGTACAGATGTCACACACACTATATATATACAGCATGGTTGGTGCTCCTTTCCAACATTTATATATATATATATATATATATATATATATATATATGGTTCGACGTACATACAAGACATATACCTGAGCTGGTTTCGAATATACTATATTATTTTTAAAAGAGACACTTATACCTATTAAAATAGGAGTGTCCAGGGACGTGATTGTTCGTCAAGTAAAAAAGGAAACTGCATCTAAAACTTTTATGATAGTCCTGATGTTTCAGGTATTTCAAGCCTTAGCATTTTTATGGTCTTCAGCAATTCGCAGAATACTGGGTACATTCTCTGTCAGCAATACACGTACTTATAAAATCTTGTCATCTGTAAAAAATATATACACATTCTTTGCGTCTTTACTCGCTAACAGAGCGTACAGTTTCTTACCATTACTCAAGCGTGTCTCCGCCTACATATGTATGAACGCATCAGGTATGGAACGTCGCAGTTTCTGATTTCGATTTATTGAATTGATACATATAGAAATTCTATACACATTATCTATATCAGTTATTTTACAAATTGGTGGCTGATTTTTCTCATGTTAGACGCTAGCGTAAACAAAATACTTTACACAATTTTAATTTCATTTAGATTCATTTTTTAAATATGATTTTAACTCAGACCGCAAACATTTTTTTTTGTCCCACCCTCACAGCTACCTTCAATATTTATATTATATCGCGATCTACTAATTCTTCCAAATTTACTGTTTTTTGAAAGTTATTAATCCTCAGCGCAATGCAATATCTCGATGACGTGGTGTGTTTAAGTTATCAAGTGTGATTTTCGCATGCATAATCCGCGAAATGCAGTAAAAATACAAAAGATGCTCAAATTATTTTGTTCTTATTTGTCCCTTTTCAATTTGTATGTTTAAATTTCTAAGTTTATTTCATAATTTCGTAAATTTCACGTTCTGCTCTTTCTCACCATGCTTAAACCTAAGCTACAGTTAGCGTGGTCATGCATACTCTCTTCCTATATGTCTCTTTCTTCTTTGTACGTATGCTTCTACGTTCGCACTCACTTCCTCGTGCCGGCCACATGCTTTAATACCCTGTGCGCTTTGTTTATATTTTCTAAAAATTTACTATTGTGTGCTTCTTCTTTCTTGGAATTTATTTTTATCAATTTTAATTTTTTTATGAGCTATGTTTTTTCCGCTGTATTTAGATTCTACTATTCTGATTTTTGACGACTACACTCTCAAAATCTATGTAATACCTTATCGCCACTTTCTAATTCTTCTTTTCTCTCTGTTATCTCTTCATTTTTTCTTATTTTTTTCAACACCCCTTTTTCTCTGTATATATAGGCATTTTCTTTTTTCACTAAATCTCGTGTAGGTAAAATATCAATAAAAATTGAACCATAATATAATTCAACTTTTGGTTCTGCGACGGATAGTCAATAGGCATTAACAGCTTCTTTCTTTATTTGAGTTACATTAGGTTGAGAATCTGACGTCATAATGCAACTGAAGTCTCTTGTTATGCACATGCAGTACGTTACATTTTAATTTAATTGTTTTAAAACTAGAAGCATGTTTTTCCACAGTAGAAACTTTAAATCTAATCATAATTTTCAGTGTTATTGAAATAATTCATGTTTTTATGCAGATCTATGAATTTGAGAAAATCTTTGTGAATTATATTTTATATACGTATCATTAAATTATAGTTGTTTTTGATATATTTGATATTTAGTTTCATGAAAAATAATACTACAGAAATTTACTATCAAACTGTTCTTCTAATATATACTCTGTTGACCATGAAAATAACTGTCTGAAATCATTGTCTATTTCAACATCTCCACTTCTAACAAGTCATTTTAACGATTTTTTCAAATCACAAGAGTTCTGCAAGGGTTAAATGACTATAAAATTTTCGAAAGATCGAATTTCTTTGTTGTTTAAATTGTTTAAGTTATGTAGAAGACATAAAAAAACAATGTTTCATTAACAGAAATAATTGCATTGTCTAGTATATACTAAATATATAACGAACGGAAAATAAAAATAAATTTTTAGTAATAATATATAATTAAGTAAATAAATATCATATTTTAAATATCATTGTTAATAAATAAAGTAAACTATCATGTAAACAATATTATTTCAGTAATTGAAAAAATTGATTTTATATAAACAAGTTATATAAATAATTACTATTAAATAATTTGAATAAATAATGCTTGATAATTAATTATTAATAGATGATTTTAAAAAACATGCATGTCGTAATCAAAATATTGAAAAAATTTTTTTTAAACCAACGAAATGAAAAGCGATAAACAAGAAATATAAAATAACTGAACAAATTAGAAATCAATTTTTTTTTCAATAATTAAATTATTTTCTGGTTACAACAGTAAAGAGGTGTCGCACAGTATCAGACAATGAATTACTGTTTCTAAATAAAAGAAAAAGATAAACAAACAACTTTTTTCAATAGAACCATAAACTATGACGTGTTTCCGAAACCAAGACATGACATTCGCCAACGAGGAAGCAGGTGAATAACATATATCAATTATGCTTATGTCGACTTTTTTTAGATAAAATTAATAAATATTTCTATTGGTCTTACAGTCCAATGAAATTAAGAACCGCCGGACGTTCGAAACGTCGGACATCAAGGCGATACTATATTTAAGATGGTGGGGGCAGTTAGGTTATACTTTCCTAACATAAAATATAACTTTTATTATTTTTATTTTATTATCCGTTTGTATTCCAATTGTTATATTCCACCATTCCCACCAAACTATAAATAAAACACCAAAGAAATTCAATGACCTGAATACACAGTCTGGCAATTAAGAGGGTAGTCTTTAAATTATAAAAAAATTTATTTGATGAAACTTTCATATTTATATATAGATTGTAAACATTACAAACGATGATGCAATTCAGTCAATAATGTGTTCAGTACCACCGGCATCAATGATTGCCTGGCATCTCCAAGGCATGCTTTCTACTAATTTGAGGGTGTATTCTAGTGGCAACAATCTCCAGGTCCGAATTTGGTAAGACAACTGCTTCAAAGTGTGTGTGCTGCTTCCACGAAGTTTCTGTTTCATATATGTCGAAACATTTTCAGTAGGATTAACTTCGGGCGACTGCGACGGCCAATTCAATGTAACGATGACAGATTGAATCTTCCACTCTGTACAAAGTTTGTTACAGTTTTTAGGATCGTTCTCCTTTTGCAGAATCCAATCTTCATTTTTGCTGATGAACCATTGTTTTGCAAATGGCAGTAAAGCCTTTATATAGATTTTTATCATTTTCTCGCCATTTAGATTGCCCAAAATGAGGACAAAGTGCCAACTTCCTGTTTTGAGAAGCAGCCCCAAAGATGCACCTTTATTCCGTGATTTCTGGTCCGCTGAACAAGCCTATGGGTAGAAGTTCACCAGGCTCGCGTGAGGACACTGCGTATATAGAACATTCATCAGTAAATATGATATTTTCAAAATCTCTATCTCATGCGCCCGAGCCAGTCGCTTTGTCTCATATTTTCCAATCAATAGAGGCTTCTGCATTGTGTCACTTGAGGCCATGAGTACGAAGATGGGTTCGTATAGTTGCGTAGGATATATCTAAACAGAATTCCGCGAAAACAGATTGACTATACTTTCTTCATCTTTTTTGTCCACTTTTCCTATGGAGCCACGCTCTGATAAATCGTTGACATTTTTAATCACTTTATATTGCTGTACCCACTTCTGTACAAATGCTTTCGACTTTCTCATATATTTAGCAGCTGCTGATTTCGACATTTTGGGACCTTTCGGGTGGATGCAAAGAAACATAGCTTTGTAGTGCGATGCGTACTTAGCACACAAAACGTTTAACGTGATTTTCTTTGAAAAGATCAACTATAACTGAACTTTGTTAATAATGCTTCAAGGAAGAAGCTTCCCTCTATCGGCTCGCGAAATAATTAGAACGAAATGTTTGAATATCTGTTAGTAACGTCGACACGCTCTTACTTTACTAACCGAACAATCTACCTTCCACACAAAATGTACAAACTAATCAATTTAGTAAAAAATGATAAATGTTATCTAATTTACTTCACTCTAATATTAAATTCACATTATTTTGATTCTTTGAAATTAAAAATCGCGAACAATTTTTTGAGAAATAATCCGAACATCATATTTAAAAAGGAAGACAAAGGACATGTAACGGTAGCTTCAAATAAAAGTAATTATATAAATCATATTAATAATATATTAAATGAATAGTACTTATGTAAAAATTAATAATTCAAAATGATTTGAAAGAATTATTAAATAATTGGAATAGAAATGACAATATAAATGATAGTACATATAAATATTTAATATGTGAAGATGGTACTGCAGCAAATTGGTATGGGCTTTTCAAGATTCATAATGAATGTATGATATTTGAAATAAAAATAATATCTTCTTGTAATTTCTCAACCAGATTTTTGTCTAATATGTTGACTAAGATAGCTGGAAAAACTAGTTCTGATATTAAAGTTAATTGGAGTTTTTACAGTGAAGTAAATATTAATATTCCGAAACACTACAAGATGATTTCATTTTACATGGTATCATGGTTATATCAATGTATCTTTAGAATTGTTAAATGGTATTATGCAAGAAAAATGACATGAAATTAATTTACTTACAACATTAACAATAAATGAATTTATTAAGGCTATTAATTAAGTCATTAATAACGCAATTTTTCCATTTGAAAATAATTTTTACGAACACAAACATGTACCTCCAATGGGGTCACCTCGATCACTAATTATAGCCAATGTAGTTATGGAAAAATTAGAAAGTGTTGCTTTGCCAAAGTTAATTTTTTATCGAATTATATTTAAGAGATATGTTGCTGATATCTTTACATTTTCTACATGACAGAATGAAATTTACAAAAGAAAGTGAAATCCATAATCAGTTGAGATTTTTGGACATCAATGTCATTAGATATAATAATAATAAAGTGCAGCTTGAATAAGGAGACGGACATCAGACAGGTTCTTCAAGATGCCGTTGGATAGACTACGCACGTGAAAGAAATGAACTCCAAGGTGACACTGGAATTCCTGGACCTGGACTGTGTCACGACCGACGAGGAAATCGTGATCGCTTCACGTCTTCGACTTAACAGTCGAGGACAGAGAATGGCGATCTGTGACTTGAACGCGAAAGAGGCTACGGATTTCTTAAGGAAAGGACGTATCAAAATCATATGAGCAGGTTACGCGTCTTGCGATGTTACCGGTGCTTCACTTACGAAAAGATTGTAAAAGCGAGAACAGATAAAACTGCTGCTGGCGATGCTGTCTCGAAGGTAATTCCCATAACCACTATAAGAGTCCTCGTGCACCAATCCAGTCTTGACTAGACGTCCTCAGTCTATTTTCGTGGGAAAGGCGTGTCGGATATAGTACGAAGAAGGATTGAGGAGAATTTTCTCTGAACAAGGGTCGTTGGTGTTACCTATGTCAGCGTTTACCTGAACCCAAACTACAGTGTTTCTAAGTATGCGGTTAAATTTGTGAAAATCGAGGAAGTGGTACGAAAAATCCCTGGTGACGTGTGATTATGGCGGGCGATTTTAACGCGCGAGCGATAGAGTGGGGAATGCCGTCGACAAATAGACGGGGATGATTACTACTAGAGATGGTCGCTGGGCTGGACCTGGCAGTATTTCACGAAGAAACCACACCGACGTTCAGACGACCTGGGTATGGTAACTCCATACCAGATGTGCCTTTGGCCTCAAACAGAATCCTGACTAGAGTAAGGGCGTGGCAGGTGACCGAGAGTTATACGGCTAGTGATCATCAGCACATTGCCTTCGAATTGACAAACGAAGCGACGACTGGTTTTCTTCAACGCCTATACATACGCAGCAGACGACAGAATACTAGTGGACGGTGGAGATCGCGGATCTCAGAATCACCTGTTTGAAGCTGAGACGGAAAGTTCAACGAGCCCGAAATTTTGGCAGTGCGGGACTCTTCTCTGCGGTGTACAGGCTCCCTAGGAGCAAGAAGAGTGTAGTGTTCCACCAGAACAATGCCAGGCCATACACTTCGTTGATATCTTGTCAGAAGCTACGGGAGTTTGGATGGGAGGTTTTATCGCATCCACCGTATAGCCCGGACATAGCCCCAAGTGATTACCACCTATTCCTGTTCATATTGAACGCCGTTGGTGGTGGAAAGTTGGACTCATAAGAGGCTTGTGAGAAGTGGCTGTCCGAGTGCTTCGCAAATAAGAAGAGGGGTTGCTACGAGAGGGGTATTATGAAGTTGCCGTCTAAAAGGAAACAGATTATCGAACAAGACGGCGCATATTGGAAGTGAATCCGACCACTGTAACATTTTTTATAAAGCATTGAATGAAGAGCAAAAAACGGAAGGGAGATATTTGAAAACCTTATATATATATATATATATATATATATATATATATATATAATGTGTATATGTATGTAATCATACACTTGTACAGGATATATATATATATATATATATATATATATATATATATATAAATGTATATACGTGTATATAGTTAACCAAACCATTATAAGTAAAATATTTGAATATATGATTAAATTATTATAAATATAATACGATAAGAACTATCATATTATAAATACATTTTATGTACTAGTATTATAATAATTATATTATATTATACTAAGCATTAAGAATACCATAATTATTAAATGTAATTATTATTTTTATTATTATTATAAAATATTCTTAGTATAAAAACGGCGAACGGTCCGATGTGAGACGGGCGGCGACGGAATTTGCCGATAATATTGTTATAAATTGGCTTTCAAAAGGCCAAAACGGTAACCAGTTGTTCAGAGATTGACAAATCCTATCTCTAAAAATCTTATTATTATTACCGAATGAATTTAAATTTGTTGGGAAGCGCTCCTCGAAAGACAGACGGTTAATATTGCGTGTACAAATAAGTTTCCGCCGTTTTTTATAAAGAAATAAGACTTTATTGTAAAAAAAGGTACAAATAATATCATTGAAAATATTGCCCATCACTTTCTACTACTTTTGACTTTCTTTCGTGCAGCAAGTAGATACCCTGTCTAAAAAATTGCTCGGCTTTTGAGACGATCCACAAATCGACCCATTTCTTCAATTCCTCGTAAGAAGTGCTGCTCAGCCAGACCATGACTCATCAACCGGAATAGGTAGTAGTCTGAAGGAGCTACGTCTGGTCAATATGGCGGGTGGGGTAGGACGTCCTAATTCAGTGCTTCTAACTTTTCCCTTACGATATTTGCAACATGTAGCCAAGCGTTGACATGCTGAAAAATGACTTTATCGTGCCTTTTGGCATATTGTGGACGTTTATTCTTCAATACTCGGCTCAGTTGCATCAGCTGTTGTTGGTAACGTTACCCGATGACGGTTTAATTATGTTGCAGTAGTTTGTAATAGATTAGTCTAAGCTGATCCCACCAAATGCACAGCATTAGCTTCTGGACATGAATGTTTGGCTTAACCATGGAAGTAGAGGCATGCCCAGGCTTACCCCATGACTTCTTACACTTTGGGTTGTCATAGTGAATCCACTTTTCGTCTCCCGACACGATTCCATGTAGAAATCCTTTGCGATTTTACCTTTTGAGCAATTGTTGTCAAGCAAATAAGCGATCCTCAACGTCTCTTAGCTTCAATTCGTAAGGAACCCAATTTCCTTGCTTTTGGACCATACCCAGGATTTTGAGACATTGTGAAATAGCTTGCTCAGTCACTCCTAACTCTTGTGCAAGTTCTTCTTGCATTTAGCACGGATCTTCCTCCAGTAAAGCTTCCAATTCTATCACTGTACACTTTGGGCCTTCCACTGGGTGTTTTGTCCTCCATGTAAAAATCACCACTTATAAATCATTGGAACCACGCCCGACAACTTCTCTCATTCAAATTAACATCACCATATGCTTCTATGAGTAGCCGATGTACTTCAGCTGCAGATTGCTTTAAATGAAAGAAGTAAATTAACAGTTCCCGCAAATGACGCTTACTTGGCTCAGAACTTGACATCTTAAAACAATGAAAACTAAGTGATGCGAGCAAAAAGTCAGAGACATTATAAAGTTATACTATTGCCAGATGTCATCTAATATTATACGACTTTTTACAGCTGACAATTTCGATGTTGCCTTATCTTTTCAAAACGGCGGAAACTTATTTGTACATCTAATAATTTATTTAATCCGAAGAGAACGTGATCCTGAGGCGATCCTCAAAAGACCAGCGGAATGAAGCTTACTACTAGTTTAACCTTATAAAATCAGCCTCATTTATTAATTTCCCCATGTATAAAATAACACCGCGTATTCGTGCGGAAAATAGCGCCGAATTAATAAAGTTGCGGAAGTTAGCGTGTGTTTAATAAAATATATACACTTAATTTTATAAATCTAGTTTCATAAGTTTTGCGTTTATTTATTGATTTAGTATTCGTATTTTTATTTCTATTACCGAACCGTGTCAAAACTTGGAAATTGAATAAATATATATTTTATCATCCAGAAAATATATACGGTGTCTAAAAAATATATTATTTTCCTGATCCGTCGTCCGTTTCAGAAACACTTCCGCCTCTCTCAAAACTACCCTGATAAATACCACGTAAGCTATCCCGAGGAGAACAGGAACGTTACACGTTCATTTGGCTGGAACTTTCCACGATTTTGCTCGATAAAATGAACGACACCGAAAGAAATGCTAAAATGTAATGCTTCAAAGTTGTTGACGACTATACAATCTGCAAATACAACACATGAAGTCTGATGTTTTTTCCTAGGAGTCACTGGTGACACCATCTTTTACAAGCGGCGGAAACTTATTTGTCAACCCAATAACGAAATAACAATCCATCACCTGTCAGTGTTATGAATAAATTATTATATAGATAATGATTCCGTCAAATTTTTCGTTTCAATTCCTTCCAATGTCTCATATACGGATTGTAAACAATTTCGGGTATTTACGTCTGTCATGGTTCAAAACATCCTAGAGTTAAATATCTAAGCATAATTAGTATTTTAATTACATTTTTTTCAATTTAACAATAGTTTTAGGAATATTGAGATTTGAAATTTTGTCACATAAGTTTTCCATTTCTTCATTAAATACTTTAAATGCATTTTTAGAATGATAAGAGTCAAATATTTATGCATCTTGTAGTACAATAATAAGAAATTATCAAGTATATTATATTTTATCTTAATTTTTTAATCAGAGATACTTCATATTTAGATAAATTAAAACCTTTTTACTAATTTGAATTGTTACAGAATGTCACGACGATGTTGTGAAAGTGGTTCGTGCTTGTTTAAAATATGGAGTAGTATGTATACCTTTTGGGGGTGGTACATCGGTAAGCGGTGCAGCAAAATGTCCCGAATATGAAAGACGAACCATTGTTTGTTTGGATATGTCACAGATGAATCGTATACTATGGATTGATTCTGATAATTTGCTCGCTTGTTGTGAGGCTGGCATTATCGGCCAAGATCTAGAGCGTGAGTTAAAGTTACGAGGATTGACTTCCGGACATGAACCTGATTCGTATGAATTTTCCAGGTCATTAATTTTAGTCTGTCTTTAGATATATTTGACATATAACCTTATTCGTTCAATCTTTTAAATCTGGGAATACTTACTATAACAAAAAAGTCCCGTGAAAAATAATGAAAAAATATTGGAAGCCCGCAAACCAGTCAAAATTATAACGTTATATGCACAAAAGCAAATAATGATTACTTGTGTTAATTACGACCGATCATTGCTAATTTAGTAACGGAAAAATTAGAAGTTCATTAAATAAGTTAAATTTTGAACCAATTATCTATACAAAATATGTTGATTACGTCTTCGTGTGTAAATAAAATGGGTGGATGTTTTGAATTCCATCCATGACAGTTTTTTGAACGAAAATTTTATTAGAATTAGTAATAACAGTGTCAAAATTCGTATAGAAAACCTACATGCTCAGGTAGGGTGTTAAATTTTAACACTCACCATCAACTTGAAAATCAGAAAGATACTATAAAGGACTCTCATCAACACAGAAAGCAAATTGGATCTCTTATACTTCAAATATTTGTATAAATGTTTAATACTTTATACTTTATATAAAAATATTTTAAAGAGGTTTATCTCTAATCCACTTACAAAATTATATTCATTAAAGGACAAACAAAAAGTTAAAAATGTAATTTCACTATAAATTTTTGTTATTGTGTACAAAAAAAACACGTAAGAAAAATCTTAGACTAGAAGTTTATGATCAAAATTAAACTAATCTCGAGTTTACTTTAATTTCAAATTATATTATATTAATAAAAAAAAAATGAAAAAGGTTGAGTCTGTCGATCACAAGTAATTCACTTTTCGGTATTTACAAATGCACAAACAAATACTGCATATATAAGTAAAATTTCGGTATGGAATTTGTTCGCTATTTTTTGTAAAATTGCGCTACTCCTGTAACATCACGTTCTGTCGTACACTATGAGGAAGTATATTAAACATGCTGTAAAATAGTGGCGTGTCTCAATGAAAACTACTTTGTAGCTCCGGCTCAGCATGCCTAGGTCCTTGGTCGCTCAGCACGCCACGAAATTTCATCCAGTGTACTTTTCGGTATTTAAATCTATTTCCTCTTCTCTCCAGAAAATTGAAATAGATGTGCCCTTTTATAATTTCCCTATTCACGCTTGGAGAGGGTGGATTATTATTTCAATAATTATTTTTGATTTAATAGAAAAAATAACAATATAATTTATTAAATAAAAATCATATAAAACTATAATAAAATATAACAAAGCACATAATAAAAATAATAATTAAATTTAAATATATAACCTAATTATCTTTCTTTGCCGCCTTATCTTTGCGTTCGACCTGTCCATTGTCCGTTACTGTGGACAAAAGAAAAATAAAATATAAATGTAAGTTTATTTTACTTTTTTACATTTATTTTATCTTTTTTCTTAATTCTATATCGCGGCCAAATTGTTTACATAGCGTCGAAATTTTCCCCGCGCGCTAACGGCAAGTCCCCCTTGTCAAGCTGCTTGCAAGGCAGGCAGAACACTGAGATTTTGCAATCCCAACGGCTCTATTTGAAAACCGCGAGAGTTTCAGCTCCCCTAGTCTCGTGCGTACGTCCCCATTGCCGCTTCGCTCGACTTCGCAAAGTGATTCGCGAATTTCGGCCAGCGTCACCCGCCCCCTCAGACAGCTGAAGCGCTCGCTGTGTCTGATTATTATATGCGTCTGAAATAATCACACGCATAGTGTACACGTATTATACTACATGTTTAATCTAATATTAATTTGTTCGCGCGCGATTCAGTTTTTTTTTTATTATATATTTTCGTAATGTGCTCCTCGCAATATATAGAATGTATAACATGTAGTTGATAGTGATGTCTCATACCCTTACTCGATGTAAGTAGCTAATAATAAATTACACACTGTTGATTTCATCAAAGAATGACAAGAAGCCTAGTAAAATGGATATGTGCTTTTGCAAATATGATGAATAACCGAGATAATACCTTAATTTTCTACATTTTGGTTTATTATTAGATTGGATTATTAGTGTATCCACTTTTCAGAGCCAGTCACTACATGATGCATCAAATCTTATTGTTCTGTGCATTTAAAATCTTAGGCTTCTTATTGTTTCTTCTCAAGGTGTCGTCTCTGATGAATCTATCAATCATCTTTTCGATAGTCTTGAGAATAAAAGATGTCAGGCTGATGGGTTTAAAATCCTTCGGAGATGTATAACCACATTTGCCTGCTTTAGGTATAAATACCACCCTGGTCCCTAGCCATCTTGCTGGGATATGGCCCAGAGTGATGCTTGCCCGCGCCATTCTTGTCATCGGGCCCACAATACCATACCCGGCTCTTTGTAGGAAGGCCGGGTAGACTCCATCCGGTCCCGGTGATTTAAATGCGCCAAATGACCATACGACCCATCTGACCCTGTCCGGTGTAACAATCTGGTTTCTACCATTCGGTTAGCTCCCAGTTTAGCGTAACCCATCCAGTGGTCATTTTCTATGACTCTATCGTCATCTTGTTCAGTATTTCTACTAAAGTTAGGGAAGTGGACTTGGATAAGATATTCCAAAGTCTCTTCATCCGATAGTGCATAACTGCCATCGGGTCTCTTCAGCGTGCCCAGGACCGCGCCAGGGTCCTTTGACAGGACTCTGTTCAGCCTAGCCGCTTCCTTGCCCTCGTATATGCTTTCACAGTAGTTTCTCCAGCTTGCCTCTCTGGCTGACCTTACTGCATCTCTGTAGTTGTCCCTGGACGCTCTGTATGTAGTCCAATCAGAATCACTACCTTTTCTCCTGGCTATCTTCCGCAGGACCATAGTCTTCTTTTTCAGGTAATCCAGTTTCTTATTACACCATCGAACCTCTCCCCTGGGTCTCGCCCGTTTGGGGCGATAATTTTCCTCAAATGCGTGTTTGATGGCGTCATCAAAGGACTTCGCGACATTCTCCAGCGTTCGCTTGTCCCTGATCTCTACAGTTAAGTCCTTAAAAGCAGTTTCGACGGACCTTCTGTAGCCCTGCCAGTCTGTGCGCTTAGGATCGCGTACCCAGATTAGCTCCTCTTCATTGGGTATCCCCAGTGTGTATGTTATCAGAGAGTGGTCCAACAGTGTCTCCACCTCCTCCACTCTCCATCCGTGGACCTTATTAGCTATCCCAGTTGAGCAGATAGTTATATCTATTACCTGCTCTCTTAGCCTGTTTCCGAACGTAGGGGTGTCGCCCACATTGAGTATCTCGATGTGTGTACCCGCAAGATACTTCAGTAGTTTAACACCTCTTGGGTTCGTCTTAGTGTTACCCCACACCCTATGGTACGAGTTTGCATCACATCCAAGGACTATTGGAAGACTGTTGAGTCTACAGTATTCCACTAGTCTCCGAACCTCCCCAGTGGGGTTGTCTTTGTTATCATACGGTATGTAGGCAGATACGACAACAATTCACCCGATCCCTACTACCTCCGCCGAGGCCACCGCTAGATCCTCAGTACAGAGACCGAGCATCGGCACCACATTTAGTCCTTTAACAATAATGCAAGCTCTAGGCCTTAGTGGCTTTGAGTCACTATTGCAAGCGGCCCTCGACCCTAGACCCCTGATCGTACCTTTCACTATCCAAGGTTCTTGGATTAGCGATATGCATGTCTGCACCCCCGCCAAACTCCTCAGCATAACGGCCGGGGCGTCTTTGCAGTGGTACAAGTTGATCTGGAGGAATGAGATGCCGGATGGTGCCATTTATTGTTCCATCGTGTTCCCGCCCTCAACATTCTCCACAGGCACCCGTTCCTCCCGGCAACTCACCTTAAAGGCGATCCTGCCCAGGAGGTAGCAGGGTCTGTGATCTAACGCCGCCAACAACCTGGCCTGCGATTCCCGCATGGTCAATACGAGATGTTTATCTCCTCCGTCAGACCTTCCTTCCACGCCGTCCTTGGTGTTGATGACCCTTCATAGACTTGTTTTGCCCCTGAGGGATGCATTATGCCCCTCAAGCGTTTCCAAGGCGGTGGAAGGGTTCTCCGGGGGCCCCGGTATCCACGTCACCGCCTTGACTCTAGCCTGTAGGAGCTCTACACCTCCCATTTTCAGATTGGCCTCTTCCCAGGGTAAGTCCAGAGTAGCCAGTCTAGCGGCTAGCCACCCCTTCGCCTCCGGGTTGGTGGCCACCAGTATGATAGCCCCTCCCTTGCAGAAGGAGGCATCAAATTTGGGACATCTGTCAGGTGGTGCACTATACATAACCTTCGACACCACCCCTCGGAATTGCGAAAACATTTCCGAGGTGATGGTTGCCTCCCGATATCCTTCATGCACCACGACACATGTAAGGGGGTTTGACCTTTGGGCACCGTAATAATTCCAGCACCTGCTAGCCTCCCTCCCTGGGCGGGGGGTCAGGTTTCCTTTATTGTCACCGTTACCACTCCCCTCCTTTTGCTTTTTAGCGATCCGGATGTTGTCTTATCAGATCCCTGTCGCCTTTTCACCCCTATCTTAATCTGTGTGGTAGGCCCAGAAGTTCCGGTCCCGTTAGCATTTTGCTGCCGGGCCAACTTCCTCCTGGCCGAGCCACACAGCCTCTTTTTCTTGGGGACAGTACTGCCTCCCTCTACACTGTTTAGTGTTGCAGGGGTCACAGCCACTCCAGGCTTGTTGCCTGGAGCTGCGTCCTCCTTACCCACTTGGCCAATACCTCCTACTGAGGTCCTCGGGGGCGTTGTATCCTCCCGGACCTCGTCTTCAATATTCTTAGGTAAAGTTTTCTCCATAAGAATCCCACGAGTCGCTAGGGAAATAAAAGTCCGCCGACACAGAGCCCCGCATGTGCCGCTAAGGCTACATACTCGGGAAGGTCGCCCGGTGCTCCCGAGGCATCGTTTGCGATCGCTACTACCCCAACGGCCAAGTCGGTACCCTTCAGCAAGATGGCTCCCACCTTGGGTTTGGGGGTTGGATATAATACCCATTGTGCCTCCTTCCGAATGAAATGGGGGTTGCCCTTGACCTCTGGGGTGTCCGCCTGGCTGTTTTCGAGAGTCCCGAGGCCCAGCTCCGGCTGCGAGAAAGACCTACGCGGGTTCCTTAGCCAAGGATCCCGCAACAGTGGTTACTCTGGCGCCCGAGAGGCAATCTGCTGCATCAGCACCTTTTCGCCACTCGGTCCGCCCTACGGCAGGACCGCAGTCTCCCAGACCATTACCGGGTCAGCCTCCAGACGAGCCTCCACACCGGCCTACAAGAGGCACGCGACAAGGTGTCAACCCCTGGTGGAGGAAAATCATGAATTAAACTTTAACAATTTTAGAGGTTGAAAAATTAAAATATAATATTATAATTTTATGTTAACTGCTCCTTAAAATTCATTTGAAAAGAAAAAACAGGTTCGATCATTTTAAAATAGAAATTTGTAACATTGCCACTTTCACTCAGAATAAATATTGCACTAGCGTCGGAATCATTTTGAGAGGATAGGAAGTTGGAATGATCAGATAGTGGAATCAAGATAAACAATCTTACTTAGTTTTTTTATTTATCTTTATACAATAATAAAACTATATTGTTAAATATATATATATATATATATATATATATATATATATATATATATAAAATCGTTCTTGTATAAACTCTACGATTGTTTGGTACACGCGTAAAATATATTAGTGTAATATAAAGATATGTAAGACTGATTTCAGGCATTGAGAGTTTTAGAACGAACGTAGCCTGCTAGCGTTTGATAGAGCGCAGCGCATCTAGCATGATAGCTTCGTTCTGAGTCGGGAGCGAGACTGCTGAGCTTTAATGGAACGTCTCACACCCACAATCAAGTATCGTAAAAATTTGGAGGAATAGTTGAGAGAGACTGCTAGTCTTTCATGGAGCGTCTCCCAATGAGGATCACATCTTATAAGGAGTTAGGTGGAAAATTTATTGAGACTGATGTCCTTTAAAAGCGCCACGCATCTTGAATCATATTTCACAAGGATTTGGTCGGGGCAGTAGAGTTTGTTGATCATTGACGGAGTGTCAAGCAATAAGAATCATTATAAAAATCTGTAATTTTCAGGATTTTTATATGGAGGCAAGAATTTAAGAGCTCCTTTAATACAGGAAGAAATAGTTGATTGGATAATTAGATCGTCACTCGAATAATTTCATCTAAATCCACTGAAAAAATAATAACTAATAGTAATAATAGTTACAGTTGATTATAATAATAATAATAGCTACACAATTATTGTCAAATTTTCCTTCAAGTCTTGCATAAACTCCCGCATAAACTCGGCTAATTATTTGACATTATGAACTATACTTATGGACTAGTACGTATTTACAGAGGAGTTCATTAAATTTCATATGTTATAAGTTCATTTTGAATAACTTTACATGATTTAAATTAAATGAACTCTAGAAATGCACAGATTAGTGCCTTCATTGCATTTTCAGTTTAGGGTGTGAGAAGAGCGAGAGCATGGGACATATTAGTTTCATAGATTAGTGTCGAATCCAGCAGTAAATATTACAATACATTGTTTTTCATTAAATTTTTAATGACCTCCATTATTAGTTTTGAATAACTGTTCAAAACTTCAATTCTTCCTATATACAGTATAGAATACGTTACATATAAAATTTATATGATGTAAAATTTATTGTAAAAACATATTGTTTTATGGTAAAAATTATTTTTATTGTACTTATGGCGAGTATTTTAATAAACTAATAAATATTTTTATCGGGCTTTGAGTCCTATTAATTCGAATAAAATAAATATATATAACTATTATAATTACAGTAATAGTGAAATTATGTTTTTCTATGATCACTCCCGTAGACTAATCGGAAATAAAAATTATTAGTTTAGTTGAAAGAAAACTTGAAGTTTGTAAAGGACTAACTGACCGTCACACGAATTTATCAACTAAATTTCTTGTTTGACATCTGTCTCCTCAAACGTTTGGAGCTTGTTTTGGCTCCTCTTTAGGGACTAAACTAAAAACATTATAATAAAACTTTATATAGCCTTGTCCCCATTATTAATATATACCCTTATCTTAACTATTTAAAATCTAGACTTGCTCCCCCTTTTCATGATCAACATAATATGGACTGGCAAAACTATGTAGAATATATTAATTATGTATCGAGGTGAAGAAAATTTATTTGTTCTTATTTATCTAATATAGGCAGAATATTTCTACAATCTGATTTTCGATGAAAAAACAAATATTTTACATCTTTGACAAATGTATTAACGACTTAATGACATGTATACACGAAAAAAATTGAATGATTTAAATAACATTCGAAAGATGCTTTAGTTTCTAAAAGAGAAAAAACGTTCTACTAGCATTAAAATAATTAAATTGAAATCTTAAATACAGCATACTTATAGTAACAGACTAATGTTCTATTACAACTTTGCGATGGCAATCCTCACTGAAAATATATAACACTTGAGTGCTTTATTCACGCGGTTTGGATATTTGTTTTATTATTATTTGGAATATAGTCCGTGAACTAAAAGTGTAGTTTACATATACGTATATAAGCCCGTCTGTATGAGTAAGTAAGGATGTGAGGGGAATCGTACCAGAAAAGTACTTGTGTATGACACGAATGCCGACCCCATTAATAATTGATGCAGAATTAGGCATGGTATGACATATAAATCCCTTGCGTTTCGTAGATGCTGGGCTCTTGTAGATTAATTCTCAAGTTTATTCTTCTTTTGTATTTCATTGGACTTTTTTGTGGCGATCTTCCCGAAGTAACTTGGCCAGCTAGCTTGTTGTGAGTATTTGCATATAAAGTAAAGCATAGCATATAAAAATGCTAAGGAGTGAAGAATAAATAAAGAACAATGTTATTAAAGGATTAAAGCTTAGAGTAAGAAAGACAGATAAATTATTCGACTAGAGATAGAGAAAGAGTAGGAGAAATTAGCTTTTAACAGCGCGTATGAAGGAGTGAATAGAAGCGGGTTATCCGTGAAACTTAGTTATTAGTATTAAATTATGATTTAATCTATTTCAATAAACTTTTTTTTATATTTACTTGATAATCGCGTATTTCTTTCTTAAAACTATGTTTTGCTTTATTTTTTTATATTAATCACTATTCTTATTTTACTTTGTTTTGATATATCTCGAGAAGCCTTTCTATTAATTTATATTTTAATGTATGTTTTCAAATGAAAGTAAATTATGCTGCGCTTGGCAGTTTCGGGGTCTATCCCCCTAAATTGGCAAGAACACCTAAATAACGAGGCGTATTTTCGGACATATAAAATGGTAGATACAACTGGTTGCATGCCCCATTACAACTTCTAAATCTCCAGGTACTGTAATTAAAATAAAAAAAGAATCCATTATTGTTTGGTAGCTATCCATATGAAAACCAAATTCTTAATAATGCTTTCAAAAAATCTTTCTGAAAATCTAGAAAGACTTCGCCATAAACTGCCACGTTCCAAACATCAATAACACTTGACAGAGGTGGACGTAGGTTTTCTCCTTCTCACTGCGACTTTTTAGATCTTTTTGTTAGAGACTTTTATCGTATTAATTTTTTGCTAATTTTATTATTATTAGTTTTATAATTATTTACAATATAAGTATAAAGTACTTTTTGAATAATATCATTGATAGAACATAAAAAAATTTCTTTTGGATATTGTAATATTTATTCGAAAAAAATATATTAATTACACTAATTAAGAATTTAAGAAAATCACTTCTCTTTTAGTTTATAAAAAATTTATTATGGCAATAATTAATGATAGAGTACAATAACACAGAATTTTAAATTTAACTTCCTTTATTGAGATATGTGTACATGAAAATAATGTATATTTAATATATTTTGAATGTCACATCTATTAGTCTACTTCATCACATCCATATTTGCTATTCAGGTATTTTTCCATCGACTTACAAACCAAAAATACGTCGCGAATAGCGATTTGATGATAATCAACATAGGCTACGATTGTAGCCATGTACGAGGTCGTTTCCAGCTCTGTTCATCTTAGAAACTGTATGTCCGTAAAATGGACTACTTCTCTGTAAATAGAAGGCAATAGTTTAATTATTATAAAATTCAATTAATAATTAATACTCCGAGTGCACAGAAGGGTCCCGTAACAAGTTCAAGATCCCCTCAATAACTTTGTGCTATTTTAGATTTTTCGGTATGCTAAATCAATGTTTTAGATTGTCAATCCCAAAACCTGGTCATTTGCGAGATAAAGTCCATTTTGGTTTTAAAATTGTTCCTTTACCAAAAACTCACATTAATTTTACAGCAGGCCAGACATTTTTATACATAATTACTTTATTCAGATTTTTTGTCTCTTGTAAAATTCATATTTCCAGAAAAAATGATGACGGGGCCTAGTGCGGTGGCATCTCGCATAATTGTGTATTTGGAAGCAAATTTCTGCTAAAATAATGAAGATAATAAAACTTCACAATACATCAATTGATTCAAAGAACAAACATATCTAGTTTTATTCTAAGAGGGATTCGATAGAACATTCAAGATCGACTCATACCAGATGTCATTCTGGTAATTTTTTCCGTAATGCTCGCTTCAAACGAATAAGTTTGGTTTAATTAGATCATTGATACAATGGTCCTGTAATGGTTTGTTTGTAATCACTATTTTTGTATTTTTGTAATCACTCGGAAGCAGTTCGTAGCATACCACTCCGTTTTGATCCCATCATATCCAGACAATGTCCTTATTTACGTGAATATTTCGCTTCGGTGTCGATTGGGGGACTCGCTTGGTTTTTAGATGGTTTTCGGCGTTTAGGGTTATCATAATAAATCCATAAAACGATAGACCTCACCCGTAATTTTCCTTACATTAAAGAATAGAAGCAGAGCTTTCCTCAAATGCCGTTTATTTAACTGAAAATTTGCTATGCCTTTGCTCGATAAAGTAAATGACGCCAAAAGAAATGCTCAAATGTAATGCTGCAAAGTTGTTGACAGATACACAACTTACAAATATATTACATGAGCCCTGAAATTTCTGCTCAGGATATACTGGTCACGCCATCTTTTGAGAAACACTGAAAACTTATTTGTAAACCCAATAATGAAATATCACTGAACAGAAATACATAAGTGTTATGTGAAAAAAAACCTTATGGCATGCTGTGCGATCATAGGTCGAGGCATCTTGATTTGAAACCATAAAGCACGTACATGTGCTCAGGTATTCATCGATATTTTTCAACATTTTCCTATTACTGCGTTATCGCGCAGTAATAGGATCTAACATTGGCGTATCTCAATGAAAGCTACTTCGTGGATCCGGCTGAGCACGCCTCGGTCCCTGGTCGCTCAGCACGCCACCAGGTTCTTTTGGCTAACAGCAGAACACATTTGTTTTTTATTTATCGTTGCGTAAGCGTAAGTTCGACTCAACACGCCGCCAAGTTTGTTTCAGTGTACTTCTCGGTATTTAATTCTACTTCTTTTCTCACGCTCAGCATTCCAGAGAATTGAAATAGAAATCCTCCTTATAATTCCCTATTCACGATTGGACAGGGTTATTTTAAATTTGATTAATTTCTTTGATTAATTTTAAAAATGTATAAATTTATTATATAAAATTATTTTAACAATAAGTAAAAATATAAATTAAACCATATCTAATTTTTAGTTATACTAAATCTAATTTTTAGTCATGTATTTCGCCGCCTTACATTTTCCTTTCGAGGTGTCCGTTGCCTATTTCTGTGGACAATATAATTTATTTTACTTTGGTTTTACAATTAGATTTTATCGCAGCCTAAATTAGTTAAAGCGCGTCAAAATTTTCCCCCGCGCGTTTTAGACTTGTCGCCCGATATCGTGCCGACGGCGCGAAGCCGGTTTCAAGGCTGGCGGCACACTGATATTTTGCAATCCCAGCGGCTCTATTTGAAAACCGCGAAAGTTTCAGGTCCCCCACTTTCGCCCGTGCGTACCCTTTGCTGCGCCGCTCCACTCGGCTTCGCGAATTGATTCGCAGCCCTCCTCACCGCTGAAGCGCTCGCTCTCTCCACGGTGATTACTGTTGCACGGTTCTGTTTTTTTCTATATTAAATATGCGTTCGTCGCACGGAAAATCGAATTTTCACATGATTAGCTCAACCAATTTTGAAAATTCAAAATGCCTGTTCATCATCCTATTGATTGACCTAATCAATAAACATATTAGGCCCGTAAAATAACATAATGAATATTTAATTAGAAAATATTTACGATCATGTAAGAATGTAACGTAATGCGCACTTTGCGATCTACATTCTCACATATTTAAAGTGCTGATATACCATAGACAAAACATTTTTTTTAAATAAATTTTGTAGATAGGTGCATGAAGAACAAAGGTGATATGCTAATTCGAAATTCAAAAGTGAAGCATCTCTATTCGCAATGGATACGAAGAAAGTGTATCGTGCACAGGAAACTTCTAGTCGTCCATCTAAATTTCATACTGAATTCAAATTCAGTAGAAGGCGTGCGAAACGAAATCTGGATCGATTATTATCAGAAACTCTCAACAAACTCCAAACCATAGCATACGTACTGTTCAGACAGCTGGTGCAAGTCTAAGAAGGCCGAAGCAAACAACGCTTTAAAAAATTATAAACATTGTCCTACTCTTGCTAGTGACGTACCAGAGGTGCTGAAACCGATCTACGAAGATCTAACAAAAAAGGAATTGCTGGAGGTATGTTTGGGCAGAAACACTCAAAATAACAATGAGTGTTTCAACTCAACAGTTTGGACTATGGCACCGAAGCATGTCTATAATGGCAAAAAAATCGTTAAAATTGCATGCCTCATTGCTGCCTTCATTTTTAAAGAAGGATTCAGTCCACTTTTGAAAATAATGAAAATTATGGGCCTGAAAATCAGGCAAACCGCCATTCAATTCGCCAATATGCACAACCAATAGCGCATCGTTCGAGAGAACCGCCGCTCAACTGACGCTTTGAACGAGAGAAGAACTCAAAAAAAGCTCTCAGAAAAATTTAACAAAATAGCGTTTTTTTCGAGGATCTAAAGTAGAATACTGCTTTAACATAAGACGACTTCTACAGGGAGTTTCGTGTTGGGACGGTGGAATACGATTTCCATGTGTTTTGGAACGACTTCTATGGGGAGTATGTAATATGAGTTTTTTTAGAGAAGCGACGAGAGGTAAATTACGGTAAATTTTTTATAGTAATATAAATTTTTATATATAGATTACATTGTACTTAGATATTATTGAATTGTTTAAGAAATCGGTAAAATTATTATCTCGGACGAAGCCGGGATGGGGGATGCTAGTGTATACATGTGTGTGTGTGTGTGTGTGTGTGTGTGTGTGTGTGTGTGTGTGTGTGTGTGTGTGTGTGTGTGTGTGATTCCCTTGCAATCCCACCACACATACAGCAAAACCCTCCTGGCCGTTAATCCCGACTTGGCCACTGTTTGGAACGGTCCACCGGCCTTGCACCACGATCGTTTCCACTTGATATTGTCGTATGCGATCCATTTTTCGTCTCCAGTCACCATCCGCTTGAAAAATGGGTCGAGTTTGTTCCATTTCAGCAGCACATCGTAGCCGTTGATTCATTCCAGAAGGTTTTTTGCATCAAATCATGGGACACCCAAACATTAAGCTTTTTTCTGTATCCAGCTCTCTGCAGATGGTTTAAAATGGTTTGGTGACTAACTCTCATCTCCTGGACGATGTCACGAGATGCCACATGCCAGTCTCACTCGAAAAATTCCATGATTTGATCGGTATTCGTCGTCACAGGTCTTCCGCCGGTTGGCTTATCCATCGTGTCGTTTTCACCGGCTCTGAATCGTTGAAAGCATTCTTCTGAGGTTCACAGTGATAGCATGCTATCCTCCACAACACCATTAATCTCACGAAACGTTCCTCTAGTGGCTTTGCCCTTGACGATGGAAAACTTTAAAATAGCGCGAATTTCGACGTTAATGAACTCCATGTTTACATGTCTAGAACTTTTGAACGCAATATCCAAACTAATCATGCATAGCGACCTTTTGTACGTTATGTCAAGACCTTTCAAATGATGTATAGTATTACCAGAATCGAGCTCTGTAGCGCTTTGTACATAGCGGCGAAATTCATAAGACAAAAAGGCTGAAGAGAGATATTTGACAACCTAATATTTCAAACTTATAAAATTAATAGAAGTGATTTAGTGTTGAGATTAGCGAAAAATTTAATGAAAAATTGAATGTGCTTTATAATTTTCGTAGTCTTAATCTTGGTAAAAGTATTAATATTTCTTGGAAAATGAATTTAACAGTCGGATGTGCGTAGTGCTGGAAAAGAGAAAGTGCGTATGCACTACGTACACGTGTATGGCGGACGCGCGGTGGCACGGTGAGTGGAGGGTTTCGTGTGGTAGCGGCGGGCTCTCTCCCGGGTGCGCGGCGTAGTGCGGACGGAGTCCGAGCGTCAAATTGTATAAGAAGGCATCCTACGAGGCTGGGGACGCTTTTTCCATGACAACCGAGCAAATAACATTGCTTTACATAAGAAAAATCGCCGTAATGTATTTTACATGGGAGAGTTTCATATATATGTGTGTGTGTGTGTGTGTGTGTGTGTGTGTAGTTATACATATATATTCTCTACGGTATATGTACATATATCTGACAAAGTTGAGTGAGCCATCATAATTCTGGCCGAGAAACTTGTGTCTGCAATTATACATGTAGCTGCTTCGCAGCCTGCCAGTACACTGGCGATAATGCAAAATCAGGCTAAGGTTACGAAGTCAGTAGAACCGTAAAATGAGGTACAGCTAGTTGATTTTAAGCCAAAAATTAAGTCTAACGTATCGTTGGGAAACATATGCTAACTGAATATGAGGTCATTAACTGAAAGTGTTTCCAAAGCACTGGAAAAGATAAAGAAACTCGAGGTCGAA
Organism: Sycobia sp. Sy_11; assembly: GCA_018907035.1. Classification (NCBI taxonomy): domain Eukaryota; kingdom Metazoa; phylum Arthropoda; class Insecta; order Hymenoptera; family Epichrysomallidae; genus Sycobia; species Sycobia sp. Sy_11. Next base: position 432,966 of record JACCIC010000198.1, on the reverse strand, counting down.
TGGCAAAACTCGCTGAGGTTGAGTCAAAATTTTAATAAGTTACTGCCATTGCAGGTTCTTGACAGTTCACAGGATTTCGAGCAGGAGGACGTGCAAGTAATCAATGAAAAGATCCCTTTTTCTTTAGATGACAGGAACTTTGATCCACTCGAAGAGCTCACCGCAGACATGAGAGATGCTTTTGTCAAGAGCCTGGAGGCTCGAGCGTCAAAGCAGGAGAAATTAAAGGAGGTGAAGCCATTTACAAATTCTATGGACTACGAGTATGTTTCATCCACCTCTTAGGAAGAAGACACTGATTCTCGTGTAAGATTAATGATATTAATAATTATACATAATTAATTATACTATTATATTAATAATTATAAGACTTCAATTATATTAATAATTCTAATATTTCTAATCTTGATATGATAGCAGCAGATTTACATGATAAATCGCTTCATTCGAAAGCAGATTCGAGTTGCCGGTTGGCAGTGAGATTGTCGAACCTGGTGTCGAAGAGAGCAAAAATATTTCTAATAACTAAAATAACAATACTGATATAAATAAGGATATATCTGCATCTGATATTGCAAATTCTATTATTATATTTCATTTGAAAAACTATTTGAAAAATTTGTTTCATGTTCTAATAAAGAGAATAATTCTTTCAGAAAGTATATGTTAACTAATAAGATGCAATTTGATATCTTAGAGGATTTTTTAAAATCGGAATTAGGAGTCCAAAGGTTAGATTATGTACTGACGATAGGGAAGGACGATGTCGTTGGCGAGAAAGCTCATGACGACATGTTCAAAGACCGCGATATAATCATCAATCATATCGAATCGATGTACTATAAAAAAATAGTTAATATAGAATCTCCCAGGGAGATATTAGAAAGTTTAAGAGAACATAAAAGATTAGAAACTAAGAAGAGCGCTGTATGCATTAAACTATAATGCTACAAAAGAATGTGCAGTTGAGTTCTGGGATAGATTCGAGGATAAAATTCGAATTTATGAGAGTGTTCCTAATGGTGACAAATTCTCAGATAAAGAGAAAAGAGACATGTTTGTACAAGCAATTACTGATGCTGTACCTGAAGTGACATTGGCAGAGGTGTTAAGCCTTGAGTCAACAGGCAAAGAAATGACGTATGATGCACTAAAACATTTTATTTTGCAGAAAGAAGCCATGAAACCGGTAGCGGAAAGAAGAGGCGATCTGATTGCTGATGATGGCCCTCAGCGAAAGCTATGGATTCAGTCTGGCTACAGTCGCTGAAGCGGTGGTAACTCTGTTCGGGGAACAGATGACGGCGTTTCCAAATGTCGAGCATGTGGAAGAAACGGCCACGTTCTGCGAGATTGTCCGACGCCGACACTCATCTAATGCTATAATTGCAATGAGCTTGGTTAGCACATAGCTCGTGATTGTTCGGGAAAACATAATCAACCCAGCAAACGCCCAATGGATCAAGGTCGCCAGGATACCAAGAGAAGAAATCTATCCAGTACGGGCTCTCAAAAGAGAATTCGAGCGGTCTATAACGTTGAAAATGAGGTCGGTAACGAAGACAATCGCGGAGGTTGTGGTGAGCTAACCAAATTTAGTAACCATAATGAATTGTTATTGTGTGATTTCATTGCTGATTCTGTTGCTGCTAAACATATTGCTGGTTCAAAATTAATTATGAAAAATATTAAACTGATTGATTGTCGAATGCGCTGCGCGAATAAAAATAAATTTTTGAACATTGATACAGAGGGGAAAATAGAAACTCGCGCGCTGAATGGGAAAATAATACGGTTACCGATAACGTTGTATTCAAAGGACGTGGTGAGAAATCTTTCGTCACTTAGGAAACTTGTAGAAAGCGGAATGGAAATTTATCTGAATAACGAAAGAATAGACGTAGACACTCACCGGTAACTATAAATCACCGTTCTTGACTATTTCCCTGCAAATACCTGAGCGGAAAAACGGTAGCGGATTAATGACCGAAAATTCAAGTGTAGCAATGAACACGTGCAGTAAAACAGGGTCGGACAAATCAGAAGAAAAACAGCAGATAACTCCGCCGGAAAGTGTACGGATCGAGTCGAAACATGCCGAGGAAATAAGTAAATTGAGCGAAATGGTATATAATAATGAATCGAAAGATACAGCGGAACCTGAGGTAATGTACAAAAACCGAGATCAAAATAACTCTAAATATTTGTCTAAAACCATGCTGTGGTACACTAGGTTAGGACATGCGTCAGTAAATTACCTTAAACGGTTTGCGATGTCTAATCTAGATTTGATAAATGACAGAGAACTCTCTGACGTCTCTGAAATAGAAAACTGTGATGTTTGCTTGTTAACTAAAAGTTTTAAATTGCCGTTTCATAAAGTCAGGACTAGAGCAGACATGCCTCTGCATATTATTCGTGGCAATACCATGGAACCGATAAAACCGATCTCGTACCCAGGCAGTCATAAGTTTGTAGTAGTACTAACATACAGTATCCAGTCAAAGTAAAAGTGAAGCTTGCATTAGGAAACTTCGAAAGGCGATAGGTGCAGACGAGAAATTGTGCTATTTGCGGATTAGGGAACTGAATTCACAAGCAGGGAAACTGTAGCTAAATTGGCTGAATTAAGCGCAGAATTGTATCTGTCGTGCCGGATATACTAGAACATAACGGGATAGCAGAACGTTTTAATAGAACGTTGGAAATGAAAGTTCGAGCTATGGTGTTCGACTCGGGTTTACCTTTGAGTAATTGGGACTTAGCCGTAGAAGCAGCTGTGACTACTTATAATAGAAGTCCTCACAAGGCGCTGCACATGAACATTCCGTTAACAAAATTTCGAAGTAGCTTTAGCTTGGATCTAGGTAAATTGCGTAGATTTGGTAGCTTCAGTTTCTTTAAAAAGCCAAGAAACACTGATCATAAATTCGGTCTGCAGGGTATTCGAGGCCTAATGGTAGGTTAGACCCATACCGGTTACAAAATATTAGTACCAGACGAAAAGAAATTGTATGAGACACGACATATTAAAACTCTAGAATACACGGTACACGGCGGTGTATTTGACAAGGAAACGAATAGGTTAATATTTAGGAAAACCGAAACAGAAACAGTAGATTTAGAGGGAGAAAATCAGACTAGCTCGGAAATTTTAAACGGTAATAAAGCCAGGCGAGGTAGGCCTAAGAAAACGAGATCTGCCGTAGATATAATGTACTTCGACAACGAATGCGACACCGAATCACGGGATTGCGCGATGCATGTGTTAATAGCCTCAATAAACAAGAACCCGGTTAGCTATCGTGATGCAGACAGCTCTCCTGACAGCAAATGCTGGTTAGATGCAATAAACAAGGAACTCAAATCTCTGATAAAAGAGGAAGTAGATATCTTAAAATAATAGTAAAATAAAAAAATAAAAGTTGATATCTTAAAATATTGCTAAAATAATAAATTTTAATGAAATTAATAATTCTATTTGTGCAGTATGTCAAGAAATATTTGTAAAAAAATTTTGAAAATATTATTGCAGAGGCAGTAAAGCAATCAATAAAAAAGGTAAGAATTACCTTAACTAATATATGAAAAATCCGAACATCTTATAAAGAACCAAGTTCATTATTATCGTTGTAATTTAATTAAGAATATTATTAGAATCACAGCATTGTATTAGGTTGACAAATGTCGCCCTTCCGCCTTTTTGTTTTATGAATTTCGCAGCTATGTACAAAGCGCAACAGAGCTCGTATCTGGGAATACTATACATCATTTGAAAGGTCTTGCCATAACGTTCAAAATGGCGCTATGCATGATTAGATTGGATATTGCGTTCAAAAGTTATAGACGTGTAAATATGGAGTTCACTAACGCCGAAATTTGTGCTATTTTAAAGTTTTCCTTCGTCAAATAGATAAACGTTCCGTGAGATTGATGGTGTTTTGGAGGATGGCACGCTATCACTTTGAACCGCAGAGGAAAGGTTTCGACGATTCAGAGCTGGTGAAGACGACACCATGTATAAGCCAGCAAGCAAAAGACCTGCGACGACGAATACCGATCAAATCATGGAATTTATTGAGTTTGACCGGCATGTGACATCTCGTGAGATCGCCCAGAAGATAAGACTTAGTCACCAAACCATTTTCAACCATCTGCAGAAGGTTAGATACAAAAAAAGCTTGATGTTTGGGTGACACATGATTTGATGCAAAAAAAGCAATGTGCTGCTGAAACGGAATGACCCATTTTTGAAGCTGATGGTAACTGGCGACGAAAAATGGATCACATACGACAATATCAAGCGAAAACGGTCGTGGTCCAAGGCCGGTGGACTGTCCCAAACCGTAGCCAAGCCGGGATTGACGGCCAGGAAGGTTTTGCTGTGTGTTTGGTGGGATTGGAAGGGATGCATCCACAATGAGATACTCGTATATGGCCAGATGCTTAATTCTACCATCTACTGTGATCAACTGGACCGCTTGAAACAGGCTATCGGCCAGAATCGTCCACAATTGGCCAACAAGAAGGGTGTATTGTTTCACCAAGACAACACCAGACCACACACTTCATTGATGACATGTCAGAAGCTACGAGAGTTCAGATCGGAGGTTTTATCGCATCCACCATATAACCCGGACATAGCGCCAAGTGATTACCACCTGTTCCTGTCCATGTCAAACGCCCTTGGTGGTGTAAAGTTGGACTCAAAAGAGGCTTGTGAAAAGTGGCTGTCCGAGTTCTTCGCAGATAAGGAGAGGGGTTTTTACGAGAAGGGTATTATGAAGTTGCCGTCTAGATGGAAATAAATTATTGAACATAACGGCGCATATTTGAAGTAAATCCGACCACTGTAATGCTTTTTGTAAAGCATTGAATGAAGAGCAAAAAGCGGAAGGGAGATATTTGACAACCTAATATTTTACATTACATTGCAAACTGTACGAAAGCATTTACTATATTTGCGGTGTCTCAGAGCATTTGTAAAAAATCTCGACCTTTTCTTAGGATGTTCAAACCTATAAAACCTCCTTTAATTTAGAAAAATGTTTTCCGTCTTTAATAATGATGGTATTCGTCTCTTTTTTGTGTGTGCGATGAGATAAGCTAGTTGCATATCTTTGAAACCGATATTTCATCGCTGAATGATCTGTGTCAGTACATCCGTTGCTACTCCCTTTTCATCCCTTTCCTGAGTTTAGGATCGACGAAGATCAGATTTTTAATAGATAAGTTATCTCCTTCAATTTAGGTTCTTAGGTTCTCTCTCTCTCTCTTTCTCTCTGTTTGTGAGTTTATTAGGCGGTGTTAACATCGTTCCCGAATTCTTAACTTTGCTTTGCTGCTGCTTATATTTGTTGTCCTGAGTTTTGTTTTTTGCAGATACACTAGGCTTTCTACTGGTTCTTTCTGCCACAGCATTTAAACAGCATTTTGTAGCTTTTAACCTGGGAGGTTCGAAGGAAAAATGACTAATTAACATTATTGCAAGTCCATGAATAATTTATGTCCAGTGAGGTATACGAAAATATTTATATATGAAAGAACTCACTCAGAGCAAATCATATATTAATTTTATATTTAATTTCTAAGTAATGAGTATTTATAGCAATTTTACAATTCTTTATTTATATTTGTTTTTTTTTTTGTTCTTTTTTTATTAATATATAATAATTTTTATTAATATTTTAATGGAAATTCCTTATAATTTTCTGCAAGACCTGTAATAAGACCATCGTATTTAAAAAATTTATTACTATTTTCCACGCTATGCGGACATCTACGCCGCATCCACGACAAGAATGGATCTGCAAGGGATTAGGCAGGCTCGTCGCCCTTCCCCCTCTCGCTCTCGCACACTGTCCTATCTCTCTCTCTCTCTCTCTCTCTCTCTCTCTCTCTCTCTCTCTCTCCCTCTTTCCACCCTAAAGACTATATGCCCATTAATAATTTCGGACAGTCAAGCGCCCAATATTTATGAATGGGACCATCATAAACTATTTTTACGCGTGGTGCACAGTTGTTATGCATGTGCGATTGGCGACTATTCTGCAAAGGGACGCTCCGTTTTGAGTTTATTGCCCAGGGAGGTTTTCCTGATGGCGAACTCTGCCTCAAGCCGCGTCGCTTTTCCGATATGTTGAATGACTTGAGGAACTTCACTTTGCTATCGACCTTCAACCGAATCGCTCCTACTAAGTGTTGTTTCACGTGAATAGTCGTTGGAATTTTATGTATAGATTCTAATTTTTACTTACGATTATTTATAGCCGCGTGTAAAGTTTTGAAATGTGTTCTGTGCGACTTTGCGTTTTATGTGTGCATTGCGTGTAAATTACGTGTAGATTATGTGTAGGAATTGTATTGTGTGAAATTTGACAAAAGGAATTTGTCCTCGTGGAGAATTCGTTCAACACAAATATCCGAGAGTACTTGCAGCGGCATTTATGCTCGTTGACTGCCGTTGCGGTCAGGAGAAAACCGTGCTGGAGACGTCGGGGCCGCAGCGCATTTCTTCCCCGAAGGAACCTCATGAGCAACGTGAGCACTACTGCTCAGGGCCGCTCAACCCTTGCGCAGGAGTACTCCGTATATTAAACAAGCTTACATGGCAAGAGCGCTTAAAGATTTAGGATTACTCGAGTAACTGTGTTTTGACGTTTTTAATCCACTGTCGAATTCTAATTTAATCTTTTATTATTTCTGTGGGCTTTTTCCTCCACTCATCGAGTGCAGGTTTTTTATTCTATTAATATTCAATAAATACATTAAGAATTAAAACTAAAAATTAATTTCTATACCTTCATTCATCATACCCGAACACATATTCCCCCGACGTAAGTAAGTACTTTTTTTTTATAATTGTTAAATACAACTATATATGTAATAATACCTATATGATTCCTACAATGGCTCGCTCGCTAAAGCGAAGGACTAGTAACTTGGTGATCCGATTTCAAATTCCGGTGTTGGCCGATTGACACTGCTGTAATAATTTAGATGTGCTTTGTTGACAAACACATCGTAAGCCTTCGTCGCTGATTAGCGCTGATATTTGGAAGCATATATAAGCTAAGTCAAATAACATGAAAAAAAAACAAAATACTACCTATCAACCAAGTTGTGCATTCAAACTTTGAAATCGTAAATCGTAAACAGTAGCTCTAGGGTAGCCGTTAGTGACACTATGTGAAGCATAAAGGACGAAATGATGCCTTCTACTAGCAAGTCTGCATTACCTACCGGGTGACATACTGTTACATTAACACAACAATTTGAAGCGCTTTTCAATACATTAGATTAAAATAATGCTTTTCTCAAGAATGGTCTAAAATATTTATTAAAACATATCATACCTTCGTATGAACATTAAATTTATTGGAGAGAAAGAACCAAAAATTACATCAGGAGCAGATATAGCAATTTGTGCGTACGTTTGTATGTGTGTGTCGTTTTCTCTCTCTCTCTCTCTCTCTCTCTCTCTCTCTCTCTCTCTCTCTCTCTCTCTCTCTCTCTCTCTCTCTCTCTGTCTCTCTCTCTCACTCTATCCTTGTAGGTAGATGGATGATGGGCCGTCGTAACCTACATGTGCCCAAGATTTTATTCTTTACTATTTCTCTGTACCTATCTATCTCTCTAAGTAAATATTAAACAGACGAGGTCAGACAATTAAGTAATGCGATATAATTTAAAAATCGAGTATATTTAAAATTAAGGTACATCGCTGCGATCCTCTTCAAAGTAGTCCCTCCCGTAACCATATACTTATTCCAGCGAGTTTTCCAGTTTTCTTAACAATTCTGGAACACATATCGTGATGCAGAACCCAAGTCTTCGCGATCTCTGGACGCACTCCGAGTACACTTTTTCGTAATTTTTCGAGCACATTGCGCTAGAATACTTGATTTACCGTTTGACCAGGCGGTACAAACTGTTTATGAACAATCCTTTTGTTGTCGAAGAAGCAAATGAACATGGTTTTCACTTTAGTTCATTCTCGCCTTCTTTGACCTTGGAGTTCCAGGGAACAGCCACTGTTGGCTTTGTCGTTTAGTTGGAGGGTCCTATTAAAAGAACCGACTTTCGTCACCAGTAATAACTTGATGGTGAAGAGTAGGATCACTTTCAACCTACTCAAGACAATCTTAATAGATTTTTGCTCATCTGAAAGGTTCTTCGGTACTATCTTCGTACACAGCTTTTTCATGGCGAAATCTTCGGTTAAAATCTTTATAACTGTTTCCAAGTTAATATTCAACTCGTTAGCCAACATTCGAATAGTTAGTCGCAGGTTCGCGTCGGTTCGCACTTGAATTGGCCTACCGCTCTCTGCTTTGTTTTTGACGCTCTCACGACCTTTTCTAAAATCAGAATGCCACTGAAGCACTTGACTTCGACTCAGGACTTCACTACCTTATACTTTAAGCACTATTTCATAAGTTTCTGTTGTTGTCTCGCCGAGTTTTGCAGAAAATTTTATCGCGCACCGTTGCTTTAAATTTCTCTGTTGCATTTTCATGAGATGCTCTAATTGTGAGTTGTTACAAAACAGTAAACAGTTGGCGAAGAAATGATCGTACAAGGGTTGCCAAGATCTCAATCGAGAGAAAAGGAATCTACTATTACGGTGACGGAGTTACAAGTTGGCAGTGTTACCACAGGCCGAGAAATAAATACGGTCGCATTACTTAATTGTCTGACTTCGTATATATGCAATGCGACTGCTTAATTTAAATCTCGAAATATTCTATCATAGACTTATTTCCATGAGTTAAATAAGTGTATAAAATATATAGTGGGTTATAATGAATTGAATTATGTGTTTACAGTTTGGGTGGCTGGATAGCCACAAGAGCCAGTGGAATGAAAAAAAACATGTATGGAAATATTGAAGATTTACTGATTAGAGTTCGAATGGTAACAGGACGTTTTACTGATTCAGATGGAATATTAGATCACAATCCGCAGGTCCCGCGAACTTCTTGTGGTCCTAACTTTCAGCAAATCATTCTAGGTAGTGAGGGAACTCTAGGTGTTATTACAGAAGTTGTGTTCAAGATTAGACCAATACCAAATGTGGTGAAGTACGGAAGTATCGTTTTTCCAAACTTTGAAAATGGAATTTTGGCACTACGAGAGGTACAGAATATGAAAAATTTTTAATTATTAAGAATTCTTTTTATAGATATTGTTTATTTACATTTCAAGTTTACCTTAAAATATTGTAACTGATTTATAAAACAGTTAAATAATATCTATGTAAAATTTATTCTACACGTGCACGTATATTTCTAAATATAATGTAAATATTTCTTGTAACATATTAATTTAGGAAATGTATTAAATTAAAAAGCCATTATGCTTGAGCGTATGAATTTCTGCTATTCGCCTTATATTCCTTTTCAATGTATACGTATTTTAATGTGTCAGCTATACATAATAATTAATAAATATTTTTTTTATTGGTCTTACAGTCCAATCAAATCAATCTAAAACATTACGTAACAATATCAATACATATCTACATTAATATTAATACATCAATACACAAAAATAATAAAAATTAAAATTAAAATTATAAATTATAATAACAGTCAGACTGTTTTTGTATACAGTCACTCCCGTAGACTAATCTGAAAATAAAATGTTAGCTGAAAAAATTTTGTTAGTAAAGTACAATCTGACTGTCCCCAACACCCTTACCTAATTGAAGAGTTCGAACCAACGTTTCAAGGTCGCTATGGCTCCTCATCAGGGACACTGACTTTCATTATAATTTTTAATTTTAATTTTAATTTTTAATATTTTTGTGTATTGATGTATTAATGTTCGATTGATTTGATTGGACTGTAAGACCAATGAAAAAATATTTATAAATTTGTATATAACCAGTCGACAAAAGTGCAATTAAAGTGTTTTAATCTACACATAGTTACTTATGCTAACGACAAGACCAAATATTAGAATATTCAGACATGAAATTTTTTTAATATATATCTCTTATAGCATATCCTAATTCTTATTTTGGAAAAAATACATCATACTAATTAATGTATATTTAAAACCATATTTGTAAAATTTTAAGTTTCAGATTTTTATCGTCAAATAATTAAATTTTTGGACTCAATGGACTATTTAAATTTGTATGTAAGATTTATATATATTTGTGAACTTATCTTCCAGAATATAAAACCACGTGATCAGTCTAGAAAATTTTATCCGTTTTTTATTGACGGTACCAAATTTATCAAACGTCAACGACACATTGTTACTGTCAGTATAAAATATTTTTTGTTGGCTTTTCAAAAAAGTTCAGTGAGATTCATCAAGATATTAATTGTTTTAAAATGGCAGTTTTAAATGGAGTATTATGGAGAATAGCAGCTTCTTCGACTTTATTTACATGTCAGAAAGTAATAAATGATAGAAACATTTTGAGAGAAAAATTTTATTAACAGGAAAAAATGATACACTAATTTATAATTTTTTTTGTAGATTCATTAAGGTTAAGTATATATAAATAATATATAAAAGAAAAATATCGGTGTAATTGATATTCAATATTATTTATATGTAGACTATAACTAGCATTAAGTCAGTAAATAAGGTTATTAATTTACTAACAATAGTATATTGACTGAGTTGTATTTTTATTTTAGGTTCTGCGAAGCTGACTATAAACAAAGACAGTCTGACTGACATTAGTTAAGTATAAAAATTTTATTTAATACTACTGTAAAACCGAGGAAAAGAATCGTTAGTTTAGTTTAAAATTTAGTTACAACAGTCGTTATAAGTATAATTTTTAATTTTACAGGTAATCACACATTGCTGTCAAATCAGTTAATATAAAAAAATATATACACTTTCTAAGAAGAAAGTCAGTTAAATTATAATGAGAGTGACTATGGCATATAAGTTAGGATAAATTATAATTAAAATTATAATGAATATAGAAATATACATAAAAAATTATAGCGATAGGAGGGGAGCTACTAACAAAAATACGACCATTTGAAAACAAATAGATATTTAAAAAGAAAGATGAATACAAAGGTCGGTAATTATAGGGCTAGACGACGGCATAACGAAGAGGAAAAAGATGAAATTACGCAATGTTTATCAAAATAGAAATTCATAAATCTTTCGACAGGCGGAGAGGGAGGGACGGAAAGTTAGACCGGATTAAAGGTCCAAAATCAAAAGAGGAAAGGATATTTCAGAAGGATACCATTCAGTCTGGTAAGGCAGTGGGATAAATAAACTGAAAGAATTGAATAATTGGATGTTATTTCTATACAGTAGACATTGTTAGAAAAAGACAATAAAATGACAACTACAATTGACTCAAACATATCGATTTTCCTTGGGAGAGTATTAATTTATTTGAGTGTACACTAAAATTTATTTCAAAGATTGTCGCATCGCGGAGGCTCTTTCGGGATCGAGTGCATTATTTGGAAAAAATATCATGCGATTCTAAATTATATACTAATGTCTATTTATTACAAAAAAACATTAATTTCAACAATGTTAATAAAAAGAAAGCTTATTAATTATATGAGGAGGCGAACTTAGTATTCGACCTTTTTTCACGGAAAAATGACATTTATGATGGAAAATGGACATACGTTAGTTTAATCAAAATATTTTCCTTCATTTTCTACTACTTTTTCCTAATTTTCTAGCAATATTGTGAAACCGTGGCGAAAGAGCAAGGCAATTACGAAGCACAGCAATCATCCAAACTTGAACATATCGGAAGTACATATCAATGAGGTCGTGCTGCATCGACTTGAGTAAGTCAAATCATGTGGTACCCACTTTCCTTCTTTATGAATCTTTCCCATCACATGTAAATATTTTCCAACTGCTCTGTTACTGGCTCCTGACTTATTAGCCACTTCTTTCTGCGTTTAAGCTGAGTTTATGTCCAATAATGCTCGCAATTCACTATTTTCAAAGTTTGTCGGTTGTCCAGAACGTTCTTTATCACTAACATCAGTAGCTCCACTTCTAAACCGTTGAAATCACTCTTTAAATGTTGTAAGCGATGAAGCTTATTCGTCATAACACTCTTGAAGCACGTGATAAGTTTCTGCTACACTTTTTTTCAAATCACAATAGTGCAAAATATCAGCAAGATATCTCGATAAAACGATTTATCACGATTCATTTCGTACTGATCAAATAATTATAATATTTACACAAATGATAATGCCTGTTAACTGAATTGTATGAGTAAATGCCAAAACTAAAACATAAGTACTAGAACCGACACATCTGACTTTTCGTACTATCTATATCATCATCTAAACGTGAATGTCGGAAACTAAGTTTGCCTCCTAATAATAAATAAAAAATCAAATAACATTGAAAAGTAATAATAATAACGACATTGAAAAGACAATAGTAATAATAAAAGAAAATATAATAATAAGAGTAAAGCCGTCAGTGCTTAACCTTGAAGAATGTGATCGCCCTCGCCAGGAGCCGGATCGGCGTACTTCTCTTTTGTTGCTGCACAGACTGCAACCAAGAATTATAAATGGTTTTATTAAATTTACTAAATTTAATAATAAAATATTTAATGGCTCCTAAACTTGCTTTTCTTTCCCGTAAAAGAATAAATTCTGCCTTTGCGTGGGCTCCTGCTCTGACGATCATAAATGGTTATCTGCGCCGTTTAGATTCAAAGTACGCTTCACAGTCTGCGCGAATTTATCGTCTTTCGGCTCGCGATCATAGGTCTCCCGTGTCGGCCCAATTGCGCGAGACCGAGGACTCTCAATGTTGATAGGTACAGTTGCTGGTTTTCATTTTGAAGTTCCCTGCTGCGTCACTCCACTGCCGCGTGCCACAGCGTCTCGTCTGTGCGAATATCGCCGCGCTGCGCGTCGCACGCCACACAGCTCTACCTGTGAGAATATCTGTACGAATACATCCACGTATGCCTTCATTCTGTAGATCTGTACACGTATTTCTCACGACTTTACATGTCTTCTAGCGGCGAGAAATTCGTTCATCTCACCTTCGCACATAGATAAGGATATATATATATATATATATATATATATATATATATATAGAATTAAAAAATAGTAAAGAATAAAATAATTAAAATAAAAATTACTAATTTTAAGGCTTAATATAAACAACTAAATGAAAGTATAGGCATGCCTCTACTTCCATGCCCAAGTCAAACATTCATGACAAGATGTTAATGCTGTGCATTTGGTGGGATCAGCTTGCAGTAATCTATTACGAACTACTCCAACACAATTAAACCGTCACCGGGGAACGTTACCAACAATAATTGATGCAATTGAGCCTAGCATTGAAGATTAAACATCCACAAAAGGCACGATAAAGTCATTTTTCAGCATGAAAAATTTTTAAGCTCGGCTCGGCCACATGTTACAAAAAAAGAAATGGGTCGATTCGTGGATCGCCTCAAAAGACGAGCAATTTTTTAGACGGGGTATCCACTTTCTGCCCGAAAGATGGTCAAAAGTAGTAGAAAGTGATGGGCAATATTTTGAATGACATTATTTGTACCTTTTTTTGCAATAAATTCTTATTTCCTTATAAAAAAGTATTAATTTGTTGATAATTGATAAAAATATTTATTAATTTAATTAAAAACAGTGAACACGAATATCATTTTTAATTTTAATATATTATAATATTTACCAAATCTTTCTATTTGTTATTATCGAAATATAAAATTGCTAATTTTGGAACTTATTATCAAATTTTACAATATTAAACCGTTATATTCAGAATTTACTAAAAAATTAATAAAGTGCGCACATAAAAGTTAGTATTACATAATTACATATGTATGTTTAATACATTTTCGACCTATTAATAAATAAATTTATGATAAATTTATAATAAATTTGATAAAAATAAAAATTAAATATTTAAAAAAATTATAATTAAATTTGTCTATATAATAAATATTCGATGGTAAGTGTATGACTGTACATTATTGCGTATATGCGTGAGGGGCATGCTTGTCACAATATATGACACTAATAATGTTTTTATTTGTATAAATGAAATTACAAAATATGTAAAAAATTAAATTTTGGAGATTATTAATATCCTAAGCGATTTAGTAATGATCCAATAATGAGCCAGTTACAAGGCTGGTACTGTTATACACAAAGTGCGTAGACGCCATTTGTCAGCTGAAATTTAGCCTGAAAATCATTTAGCCTGAAACCTACTTTTTCGAATGCGATGCCTATCGTGTGCGTGAAAAAATTACTCTAGCCTTCTGGTTTTATTTACATAAAAGCTACTTTTTTATTTTGCTGGTTAAATGATCGATGTAATAATAGAGTAATGGCTTTTTGTCAAGCTTTATATGAATCTTGGAGAAACTGACACTGAAACTTTATGAAACGAACTTCATTAACTGAATTTATTGAAACAAGTACATATATTTTTTTTAAGCAAGAAATATATATCACGATCACGTTATTTGAGTGGTTTCAGCGCTTTGAAGGTGATCGAAAAGATGTTCAACATGATTCGTGCTGTGGTTACCCTTTGCAACGATCCGTCTCCTCTCTTCTTCTTGAAGATTTAATATTTAGATAGTTTTAGGGTTCTTAGGAAGATGGAAGATTGTATCGGGACGGGCGGATTGATTAGGTGAATAACTCTTTGAAATTCTTTTATATTCTAATAAAAGTGACTATTTCTTCAATAACACTAAGAAAGAATAACAATAAGTAATAAGAAAAAAATGAAATAGTATTATAATATTTGGCTATTCTGCCTTGATCTCGCTAGTCACTCCCTACAACAAACAAAAAAAAGAACAAAAAAAATTATAATATTTTAATTTAATAATTTCTATCATATAATTTTATATTTCCGCGTATTTCGTCGCAACTAAAATTCTTAATCCTATTATCGGCTATTCGGCCTTGACTGATTTTCGCTCTCTCTCTCTCTCTCTTTGTTTTCTTTGGTCGTCTATCTCCTCGGCCGGAGTTTTCGCTTTCTCGCAAAGTCAATATGACTTAGAAATTAAGTGTGGACCAGGCAACGATAATCTTCTCGCCGACACACGGTCTTGCCAACCCGTAGAACTGTGTAATGTAAACAAACCCGAAGAGGACTGGTATATGAAATGTATATCAGCCGTCAAAACCGATCCGGGAAATAATCCTGATTATTGTATAGAGAATAATAAGCTATACAACACATATTACACACACTTGACTTTAATGAAATAGATGAAGCATCACAATGGAAAATATGTGTTTCAAAATCAGAACAAAATGGCGTATGAGAAAAAATGCATAATGATCCTACAGCTGGACATCTAAGCGTGGCGTAAATACTTGCACGCCTAGAAAAACAATTTTATTGTCCTGGAATGTTTAGAATGGCTACAAAACGTCCGAAATTGTGATATATACCAGAAATACAAAATATCACAACACCTGCAGGTATGATGCATGCAACGTAAATTGTAAAAACTAATTGTACAAACAACCACGTAATTGTATAAACAACCATCGGAAATTGTATCTGTCGATCTAATTAGACCATTACCTCGTTCGACAAAACTGAATATGTAACTCTTGGTTATGCTAGATAAGATGGCAAAATGGATTGAATTACGACCTCTGCCTAAAGCCACTGAAGAAACTGTGACAAATGTTGTAAAAGAACAGATAATCTTACGTTATGGATGTCCAGACACAATAATATCGGATAATGGACGACAATTTATAAGTAAGGATTTCGTTACATTATTAGAAAAATCTAAAATCACACATCGATAATCACTACCGTACACACCACAGTGTAACCCAGTAGAACGAGCGAATCGTGTGATAAAGATCATGATTTCACAATATGTAGGTGAAAATCAACGATCATGGACTCGATTTATACCGGAAATATCTTTTGCATACAATACCGCTCCTAGCGAATCAACCGGATATACACCTGCTTATTTATATTTTGGCCGCAAATTACGACCACCAGGTGTGGAAATAAAAAAACAACGACCTAAGAAAATTAGATAATAAAAATAGCATAAAACGAATACAAGATGCATTGGACTTCGCTAGAATACAACTAGCACGAAATTTCCAAAAACAAAAACATTATTAAGATCTCAGACGCCGAATGATACCTAGAATTGGAGAAAAAGTGTTAAAAAGAACACATGAATTATCCAATAAACAGGCAGTATTCAACGCGAAATTAGTGCCAAAATTCGAGGGACCATTTACCGTAATACAAAAAATTTCTTCAGTAATATATGATTTAAAAGACGCTAAAGAGGGAGAAATTAAATACATACACGTAAGCGACCTAAAAGCAATAAAGCAAGATAAAAAATTAAAATTAAAAAAAATCAAAGATAAAAACGCCTTAGAAACGAATAAAAATACGCAAAACAAGCAATAGATCCGTAGTCAACCATGGAACGCCATTCAGTTGAATTGGAAGTCTACCACCGATTTTTGGAACTAAGTGTGGCCATTGAGTGCTATGGGTGGCATACAAGAGGTTTCATAAGCACAGCATCACTGATAACTAGAATTTTACTAAGAACTCCTACGTAGAGGCGCATCCATCATCCATGGATCACACGAAATCCATCAATACTATGTCCCAACATGCCCATTTGTACATCAAAACGTGACATCAACATATACACTTCAAGTAGCTTTTACATGTCACGGACTTGAGTCAGAAGCCATTTTGCAGTGGTTAATGAACAAGCAAATGCAGAACAAATCTATGGTATGGAGGCAATCATCCTTATAGGATACAGAATAATATTTAAGGTCACCAGCAGCACAACGTATGAGACGGGAAAGAAGACGAATCATACGGAAAGAAAGAGAAAGGATAAGGTGAAGGCTACTAGACGAGGGGATAAATGATTTATCTGAATCCGATTTTACAAGCAATGCCGAGTAGAGGTAAATTTTCAAAAATAAATGTTTAAAATTTAAATTGTCGGTCAAAATTAAAAATTATTATATTAAGCGAGCGTAATTCGACGATAATTATATAATAAAAGCAAATGTTTATATACGTAAACGATGAGAGCGAAGTAGAATGTTCGAAAGCTCGCGATTTGCTTACAAAAAGGGATATAAATAGGAGACTCGTCGAGCCTACACATTACTAGAAAATGTTCAGTGAAACGTTCAGGGAAGTGTTAGCAGCAATCATGAGAGTCATAGACGGGAAGATGACCGACACGTCCGCGAATTGCTACACCAGCAGCACGACCACCATCGGCGCAACTGTCGAGTCGTCCCCGAATTTTAAAGGATGAAATCCTCAGTACCGCAGAACATAGAACGGTGAGGAAAAAGTTAATCATGAGAAGTAATGAAAAAGAAATCGATCTGATCGATTTGACTGACAAAGACGACGATAAATCAGAAAGGAAAGAGGTCCAAATCCTCTCTTCCGTCCCATCATCACCGTCGTCCTCATCGGCATCATCATTGTCGTAGTCGTCATCTTCATGACTGATGGAGAAAACATGTAGTACGGGGATGCTACAACAAAAAGGGCAAGAGCAACATCGCTAAAATTATTGGACCAGAGACCCGAAAAGAGATCTCGCCCTCTCACACTGGTATGTGAAGAAACCTGGTATGCATCACCAGCCCAGCCAGCAACAAAAAAGAAAATATGCGATTACGTTTTACTGGGCGGACACTTGGTGAGTTTTCCGATCGGTCGTAACAGACATAGGTACCGAGTCGAAGAAAATAAATACACCTTGAGAATCATTCCTCAGACCGGGCAGGTGCGACAAGTCACAATAATAAAAAACGTAAGTTGATTATTTATGTTTCGAACAATTTATAGCACAAATGCATGCATAATAAATTTCCGCTTTTGGAAAAGGGGGATGTGTAACGTGTTACTCAGCGACGAGTAATAGATATTATAGATATATAGATATCGTATAGTGAATAAATAACGCGCATAGTTCAACGTTAAATAAAAGCTAGTCTACTTGTATTATATAATAATGATATATACTAATACTAATATATACTAATACTAACAGCGGTCAGTAAATAAATAAACGACAAATAAGAACTGCCAAAATTATAATTTAGAATGAAATAATGTACTTTTAGTTCGTATAAAAGTGCGTTATTTTTCGATATCAAGTGAAGAATGTGAAACAGCAAAATTCGACCGACCGACCCGTCGTCTCCCGGTGCAAACTCTTCGACGAGGAAAACACACTCCTTTGCTCGTTTGAAATATAATTTCTTGTGTAGGAAAGGGCGCTCCCTTGCTAACAAGAAATACCGCACCGAGCGACACTCGAGAAGGTCAGCGAAAAAGGAAAAATTCTATTTCTGCCTAAAGGCGCTCCTTTATCAGAAGTTGAATTAGAAAATATATTATTGATGAGATGCTCCTCGGAATAATATATTAAACTTCGTAAGGCATTACGTTTATCTGCAAAAAAATTAAAAGTCAGATTTTATCTGACAAAGGCGCTCCTTTGTCAGAGATAAAATTAAATGTATATTAATGACGAGGCGCTCTTCGAATTGTAGCGAGACATGTGGAAAGAAAATGATATATACCAGAAAAGTAAATAAGGAATTAAAATTAATAGAATTATGTATAATTATAAGTAATACTGTAACAAATTTCTAATTAATTAATAAAAGCGTATAATTTTTAAATAAAATTAGGCGCGCCTGAATTATTTAAAAATTAATAATTTTATATTATTGACGAGGGGCCCCTCGGAATGATATAAGAATTAAATACGATAATAGGATTAAGAATTTAAATCGCGACGAAATACGCGGAAATGTAAAATTATAATATGATAGAAATTATTAAATAGTAAAATATTATAATATTTTTTGTTTTTTTTTGTTTTTTGTAGGGGGTGGCTAGCGATATCAAGGCAGAATAGCCGACTATTATAATATATTTCATTTTTTTCTTATTACTTATGGTTATTATTATTCTTTGTCATTGTTATTCTTTCTTAATGTTATTGAATAAATAGAGTCACTTTTATTAGAATATAAAAGAATTTCAAAGAGATATTCACCTAATGAATCCGTCCATCCCGACACGAGCCTCTATCTTCCTAGAAACTCTAAAACTATCTAAATGTTAAAACTGCAAGAAGAAGATAGGAGACGGATCGCTACACCTTCAACATAAAACTGAATGAAAAGTCAAAACCAAATAAAGCGAACGAATAGATATATCAGAAAAGTCGGTATTTTGTTCAGTTTTTTTGTTATTGCTAAACTTATAGGAATTGACAAAGAATGCATGAAAAGCTGATGCCTAATATTCTCACATTTGAACAAAGTGAAACTCACAAAAGTATTTGTATTATAACTTTCAAAGCGATGAATAATAAATGCACTATGGAGAATCTGGACTCTGGTGACCCGTTGTATTAACAGCACTGGAAAGCAAATCGTGCTCCAGGGGTCTGTTAAGTTAATAAGAGAGTACCTGAAGGGCCGTCGAGTCCTAATATGAAATGGATTTGAGGAAGTACAACTTGAGGTTAGTAAGGCGATGCTCGCAGGGATCCATACTTAGCCCAACTCTGTGGAATCTTGCCCTTGATCCTCTTCTTTGGCAGCTCTGAACTACTCTCGTAGTGAGATCGAAAGGATAGGTCAGAGTTACATTGAAGAAATGGAATCCTGGTGTCGCCTCAATAAAATGAGGCTGGCTTCTCAAAAATGTGGAATGTTGTTACTGAGAGGCCACCTTCACCCGAAAGACCCCCCTTATAAAGATCAACGATATAAGGCTGAAGAAATTAGAAATAGTGAGATACCTTGGAATCCACTTCGGCAAACATCTAAAATTCGTTTGCCATTTGAAATTGGTACAATCCAAATATGTGGATCTATTTAACAGGATTGGATGCCTGGTAAGATGGAATGGCGCCTTAAATTTAAGGCGCTTAGTACTATACCAGGCTATTCACACCTTATTTAATTATAATGGGTGGCATGTCTCAAAGGAGACGTATTTCTTTAAGCTCCATGAAATTTAATTGTTCATTTTGTATATCTCAATTGAAGAAGTTCAATAGTGCAAAATCGGAAGTTATGAACCAAATGTAATAAAATAAAGACAGAACTTAGTGATATATTTGTGTAGAAATCTAACTTAACATTGATAAACAGCATTACGACTTAAGTGAATCTCAATTTCGTATAAGAATAAGTTGACTGAAATCGACAAAACGGGTTAATTTCATGTTCTTGGTTGAGGTTGCATATCCAGTGAGTAGCAATGGTATTACAGAAATTTAACGAAAACAAAAATGAACAAAGGGAGAAAAAAAATCCTTACTTGTTGTATGTAATGACCTAAAATTATTTCTATAAGTTATGTAGATAAATACGTTGAAAACATGAATCAACAAATTAAAGACGGAGAATTAATAATTTATAATGATAATAATTTCGAAATAATATATATAAAATAATAATTTATAATCAGTGGTATTCTTTAATATCGCAGTTCTCATGTATAAAAAGAAAAAAGGGAGAAACGGATTTTTTTGTTTATTTACGACAAACAATCGATACTTTATTTTTCCTCATACTTAATTTCTTTATATGGTTACTAAGAGTAGCGAGCACATGTCACTTTCTAATCCACAGGCGACTTAGATCTCTTAGTAAAAATCTAACAATTTACTTCTAAATAAATTTAAAAAAATTATTTGTGAGTAAGGAAGGGGATATTTTCAAAAAAAAAAGAAAAAAAGACATACTAGATCTGAAATATGGTACTACGATTAACAACAAAGTTTCCTTTGATTATTTGTATGAAATCAAGTGTATAACCGAATGGTGACAGTAAAATAACTAACTGGATAGAGTGTTATGGGAAATGTTCCACTTGTATTGCGTTTACTGAAATTTTAGGACATAACTGAAATCAAAGGTAACTGGGCCTTAGACTTTGTTTATGATTTAATCAAATTCTACGTTATACTTCATGATAAATTCATAATGCACATAATCAGGAGATTTAATAGAAGTATCAGCTATATACATTTCGTTATGAAATTTAGAATTTTAGGTTTCATGAAAGTACGTAAGGTATCAAAGAAAAGAGACAAAAAAGTTTTTTGTTCTATAAGAAATAAAAAACAGAAGGGCAGAAATTTTTAAATGATTGCGGATATATTTATATGCAATGCTAATAAGTAAATTGTCCGAATTTTAGAAAGGATTTACTATATATGATATCGAATCTGAATGGTCAGCAAGACATAGAAAAAAAGCTGGACTTCTTAGATTTATTTTGTAGATTGTAGATTAGTTACTTGAGCTAGCTGTTGGCATGCTATACAGATAAATATTAAACAGTCGCTGGGAGTACTATAACTAGAAGTTATCTAAAACAATTCTTTTCTCAACATGTGGAAGATATAAAATGTATTATAGATTTGTATTCTTTTTGAACCATAAACTTCTAAGTCGATCAACATCCCCTTAGTGACCTTAGATGTAAGTCTGTGTTTAAATTTAAATTAAGTAATGCCTCACATATCGGTCAATAAATTGACTTCCGAATTGTGCGCGTGATCGTCATACCCGACGCGAGCCGATCTCCGTCGTCCTCCGCCGTACGTGACCCCTTTTATCTATTTCGTTTTGGTTATTCTGGAATATTTTTTCTTTTTAGACGCGTAGATCTCTCGTGCACTCTCGTCCTAGCTTGCGAGGAGAAGAGGTGAACTGTTAAAAAGTCGTGAGTGTGGGAGACAAAAATGGGAGAGGATCCTCTGAAAGTGGAGAGCCGAATTTCAACGAGAGAAAATCGAATGGGGGGGTACGGACTCAGACATTCAAAGCAAGAGGTGAAAAAGAAGTAGATAGGAGCAGTTGTGGAGGGCGGTCTAAATAAAGTGAAAGGTTCAAGCGAGGTATAAGAGAAAAACCGAGAGGAAACAGTGGGTGAGCGTGGAATGTTAGGATAGGGTGGTAAAAAATAAGTAGGGAGAGATCGAAGATAAGGGAGTAGAAAGAGAAAGAAGAAGCTAGCGAAAGGGAAGAGGTAGGAGCAGAAGAACGGAGAAAAGGCGCGGAAAGGGAGAAATGAAGGAAGAGAGAAATAGGGAGACTAAAGAGAGAAGGAACAGGGTGACGACGGGAAAGTCCGACAGCGCCCACCGGACGGAGAATCGCGGTGCGTCGACGCCCATCGCCAACCTCCTTTTGGGAAAGAGGTGAGTGCACGTAGCGCGGTCTTCAGAGTTTTGTGTGTTGGTTGGGGTTTTTGTTTCGGGGGAAACGGTCGCAACGGCGGTCGCGGTGATCGCGATGTGTCGTGCGTGAAAATCGCGCGACGATCCGTGTATGTAACTTGACGCTTTGATAAGCCGGCAATAAAGGGCGTGCGGCCAAGTCGGCCTATTATTGTGAACGAAAAAAATCTTACTAATTTTTCCCCTTCAGTCCGTATCCCGTCCTCCCCATGGCGACAACTTCTCCGTGAGATGTCGGCGGAGCCCCCCCCCCGCCGAGTGGATTGCACGCGATGCAACGTAACGAACAACGGAAACAAGATTTTAATTAAAGTTAATTTTTTTTTTGTTGTTTCGCTACATCTCAATATATACACACGAAAATATCATTTCTTATACAAGTAGATCAACACTATACAACGGTCTACAAAACTGTAAATATACCATAGCAATAAGAAAATAACCAGCCTATACACTGGTTAACAACTCTAGTCTGGAATAAGAATGTACAATAAAGAGTGGTTCGTAACCCACTATATTCTGGAGGCCCAGCAAAAGTCGCTATGATGTGCAGATCTGCAACTAAAAGAAAAGTTCAGCAATGAATGAAAGTTTTGGAGCACAACCGGCCCATAAAGCGAGAACTAGGTACGGCCCGAAATGCTTACGTGTAACAAAGCATAACTGAGGGAACTTTGTTTTTTTTATGGAGATTCTGGAAAAGGACTAAATTAGGTTCATTAAAGATAGATAGTCATCACGGATACACGCTCAACTTATTGTATTGGGTAGTAAAAGTAACGTGCTTCTTGCACTACAAAAGGATTGAGTAGTTGGGGGCTTTATAAAAAGTATAAGGGATATATTAGCATGGGAATAGGGCTAAATAGCAATATGGCAGATCACATGAGAAATGGAACAGCAAGAAGAATGAAAAATAATTATGGCACTAAATAATTGAAGATACCTAGAAAGGAGCTAGAATAGCTGGCTATGGTGAAGACTAGCAAACCGCTAGTAGAGGTGAAAAGGAAAATTTGGTGAAATACTTAACACGAGGCGATAAAATTCAGTGGGAGCAAAGACGACAGAAAAGTTGAGACACTAAAATCTAACTTTCCTATGAACTATGGAAAAAGGACAGAGAAAGTATTGGAATGATAAAAAATGGGATACGTTAATAAATGAACAATGGGCTAGAATAGGATGCGGATGTTGGCATAGGGACCGCAACTGTATCTTCAAAAATGTAAATTATAGGGTGTACAAAACAGAGGCGCAAACGATTGATCAAATTTGAAAATGTAGAAGACGTAATTTAACGCTCCGTTTCCGCTCTGTTTATAATTTTTATTATAATATTAGGGTTTAATTGAAGAGGGAAGAGCGTATCGGGATTCGTAGTCGGAAGATTTAGGTGAATGACTTTTAACTCGTAGAATTTTTACTGAAAAATAATATATACTATATTCTATTTAATTAAATACAAAAAATCTAAAATAAATAACTAAACTATTTATTAATCGGGATCTCCGTGTAGATTCCCTGCAACATATAAATAAATAAAATAATAAATTATTATTTCGCTTTTCGTATATTGCGCTAAGCCGATTCTTTCGGGATCCGAGATTTCGAACGGCCTTCATCGATATTCGTTCTCTTTCTACTATTTCTATATTTCCGTATATTTATCCGTACGGCCCGGTTCGTCTACTTACATGAAACCGAGTGCGTTTTGACAATTTTATTTCGCAACGACCCTTGTTCGTTTTTATATTGCGACGACCAAAAACATGGCCGCACAAATTCATCGCGACCGATATATAAGCCACTACACAAATATAACGCGCACACACGAAATAAATTAAATATTAATAAATTATTTCTACCCGTAATATAAACTCTCGATATGATCAAAATTATAAGTTAAATCTATACTAAATATAAAGTAAAAGTAATAGAATACACGAAGATTTAACTAAACCGAAATTAAATTAATATATTATGTTATATAACGCGATAAATATACCGAAAGCGGGCAAAGGTCGCGACGACTACTGTAGAAGGTAGTCGACGCGAGCGCCGAAAACCGAAGCGTAGAGAGAGAACGCAATACATAGTCTGTCTCTCTCTCTCTCTCTCTCTCTCTCTCTCTCTCTCTCTCTCTCTCTCTCTCTCTCTCTCTCTCTCTCTCTCTTTCTCTCTCTACCACTAAACATAAATCCGAAAACTACGTTAGAGGGGATACACTGTGCGCGGCGAGAGAGAGCCGCGTCAAGTGTATTAGGCCGGCGGCAGCTATCTCCTTCTAATATATGCCGCACGCATACTACGGTACTCTTTCGTTGAACCACACGCGCCAGCA
Organism: Sycobia sp. Sy_11; assembly: GCA_018907035.1. Classification (NCBI taxonomy): domain Eukaryota; kingdom Metazoa; phylum Arthropoda; class Insecta; order Hymenoptera; family Epichrysomallidae; genus Sycobia; species Sycobia sp. Sy_11. The sequence goes on along the minus strand of JACCIC010000198.1, from coordinate 408,322 downwards.
GCGAATACTGCGGTAGGGGAACACGCAAGTCTTATACTGACCCGCGCATTCCAGCATATACAACGGGTGTTCTAAAACGAATTCACCCGCTGTATTTAATTAATATAATTATTTAAAATATTATTCACACTGAATATGTGTGTGTGTGTGTGTGTGTACACTATTGTACGTGTATCAAATGATGTTTGTACGCAGTAATCAACTGACTTGTAATTATAATTGCGAAAATTATAGTTAATATTAATTATTATTAGTAATATTATTATTATAAATCGGCGGCTCGTTTGATGTTATACGAGCGGCGACGATAATACCCGATAATTTAATTATAAAAGGACCTGCAGAAGGCAAAATCGGAGAGTTCGTCCAGTGAACCGGTTGACCCGAAGTCGTGTCACTTGAACTCCTCCCGGAGATAACTCTAGTCCAGAGCTCGATGAATCCTGACAAAATTACCACTACCGAAATTATGATCTCTGTTGCTAGGCGCTCCTTAAAAAACCAGCAGTTCTCTTATCCTGAAAATTCTATTACCTATTGACTGGTTGTATTGACCTTTTGATTCTGGTTGCTAGGCGCTTCTCAAAAGACCAACGGAGTTAACCTCACCTTAGTTTTATACCTAGAATAAAATCTACTTGATACAGTTAAATTTCCCGCGTAGAATTTCCCGCATAGCACCGGGTATCCGTGCGAAAACTAGCGTCGGATTAATGAAATTTCACGAAAACTAGCGTGCCGTTAAATAATTGTATTATTACGAGTTTGTAAATCTAGCTTAGTAAGTTTTATATTAAGTATATTAAGTAATTTTTTTGTTTTATTTTTTTGTTACAGAACTGTGACAATGTGGATTATTTTTCTTTGAATAAATTTACTTTTATATTTTTCTAAACAAAATATACTATTTTGTAAAATTATTTTCCCGATCCGCCATTCAATTCCGAATATACTTCCTCCCCTCTCAAATTACCCTGGAATAATACCGCGTAAGCTACCCCGAGGGGGATAGGAACATTACATATTACTCTAAGGTGTGCCTTATCAGTAATAGAAAAAGGTCGAAATTTTAATAAGGATATATTTAACTCTTATTAAAATTATCGCTTTCAAATACGTCTCATATTTAGTTCTATTTATATGACTTGCACTTTTAGTTGTCTGTCTGGCAGACTTTTGCCGATATATTATAATAATTCAATTCGGAGCAAAGGGGCGTATTTTCTCCAAATAAATTATATTCTGTCTCGAATTTAAATTAACTTAAATGCTTTTATTTCGCTGATTTTTTCTTATGTCTTTTTCTAGATGAATTAAACACTACTTTTTCAGAAGTTATGTGTGCTTGTTCTCCTGAGCTAGCAGTTTTTATTAACTCCCTTTTACGAGTAAAGATGCCTTCCTTTTGCCTCGAAAATGAGTTTTTCATCAGAAAAAGGAAACAGTTGATCAATCGAATTAGTATCAATTTATTTCGTTACTCGAGAGGTATCCTTCGTCAGCGATAATTGAAATACTGAAGGAACATTCGATAGAGAATGTATGAAAATAGAGTAAAAAATGAAAAAATGGGATTGAATAAAATTTAAAAACGAGAAAATTGTCAGCGATAAGTAATGTCTCTTAATTTAAAGACAAAGCCAAGGCACGGTACTATCCTGTGTGGTAGCAACTATAAAAATAATTTTGTATTTTGTACATAACACAAAACCACTATAACTAGAACTATCATTGCTTATTTTATAATTGATACTATTATCTACTTTTATTGCCTGTATTTAAGTCTTGCGAACATACCTGTGAATAAAATGTATATTAGAATTATTACTTACTAAAAATGTGTTATTTGTTTAAACTTTTCTCTGTAATCTATATGATTTCATACATAAATGTCTCTATTTACAAGATCAATGTATATACACACACACACACACACACACACACACACACACACACACACACACACACACACATATATATATATATATATATATATATCGGTGCCCACGGGCTAATGTTTCCGGTGTATGTGTAAAGCGCGAGGGCTCCAGTTACATAGTCTGTCTAGTGTGCTACCGCTTGCACGAGCACAACTTGGCCTTTGCCTTCTGAGCTCTGCTTCAGATGAAGATGGGCGACGAACTCCGATGTAGCTGTCAATAGTAGATGTGTTCTATAGTCACGTCAAAATAAACGCTAATATTTTCCCATGCGCTTCAGTAGGCGTACTTCTGCTCGCTATGAGCTCAGCATAACTCTTTGTTCGTATGCTGCTTCGGAGTTCAGCTGAGTCGATTCGACGAACTCAGCTGCCGTGTACTCATCCAAGACCATTGGCAGAGCTGGTCACACTTTTGAAGACGCGAGCCGTTTGCTCTGAGTTCAGAGCTTCGTCAAGTTTATTGTATTCAGGAAAGCTATCCAATCTTCCATCTCTTAGTTTGGGCTTACCTGTGACTGTTGTTGCTCGGGCATACTGCCAGTCGTTCGTCGTATAACTCAGGAAAATAACTTAGTAAAACAGTATATTTTTAATAATAAAATATAAATTTTGGCAGAATCGCCAGGAAGTTCTTGAATAAACATATTTTTATATTTTGTTGTTAAAAATATACTGTTTTACTAAGTTATTTTGCTGATCCGCCGTCCTATCCTGAAATACTTCCTCCCCTCGCAAAAATACCCTGGAAATATACAGCGTATGCTATCCCGAGGGGGGCAGGAACGCTACATGCACAAGTAAGTTTCCAGCGTTTTTTCTTCAAAATGTGAGATATTATAAAAACATAGTTGTGTGTCCTTTATTTAGTAAAGTTAATATTTTATATTTTTATTTATATTTTTAGTAATTTATGAATTTCGGACCAAAAGAGTTCTCCATCTTTCGAGCCCAAAAACCGATCTAAATGCTATTTTCTCCACTGAACTGAAGCGTACTCATGTAAGAGCATTCTGCATTGATCGAAACAAGTGGTAGTCAGATGAAGCCATGTCATTCAACATTTTTTCAAACGCCTATTTTTTGCGCAAATGATAGCTAAATATATGTAGAATAAGACTCTAAATGTAATCCATCGGCGATGTGTTTATTTATTGGAAAATAGCAAAAAAGTACCCTTTTTTTAAATTTTCTTGAACAGTTTCAAAAATATTGCTTTAATCGAAAAATGTTTCGTATGAAAATTGTGCATAACATAATTCTGAATAAATTAAGTCCATTAAATACTTAAAAAATCTATGTGTTTCAAATTACAAACTGTAATTTCAATATGACAATCAGTTGGAAAATTATTTATATTGAAAATTAACCAATGTGAGGTTCAGGAACGGCTGAGAATTCTTTAATGCAGTAAAATGCATTCGTTATTGAATATTAATAATAACAAAGATGAAATGATCAGAATTTTAAAATAAATATTTATATTATTTAAAGTGAAAAACACCATTGTTAGGGACTATGCTTGGAAGTTTGTAGCGCTAAAATATTGAAAAAAATGCATTTTATTAAGTTTAAAAAAAGAAAACTTTTGAAAAATTGAACATTTGTATACGACCAATAGAAATTCAGAAAATTTTTGTTGAAAATGTTGTTTATTACTTGTCATTTAATTAATATTCAAATTTCAAATTTGGCAAGATATAAGTAAAAAGGTTCATCTATCTTTACATGTATTAATACATTGTAAGTGATTAATTACGTTAAAATGAAACATTAGCCGTCGGAGATGGGTTATCTCTCGGCGCGCCGACATCATGGGGCCGCCTACCGAGCATGCATACATTTGCGCAATATGTCACTGACGACTCCAACTACGTCGCTGCTTAGTTGTAAAATAGAATATCTTATTCATAAAAGCAACTATTTCGATGATTTTGTTTTTTTAATTTAACTTTATTTTTTCTAAACTTCATAGTATTCTTGGTTGTAATACGGTAATTCTATTATATCTAATGTACAAAAACATAAATTAATTCTTTAATTATCTTTTTTTAATTTGTAAACTTAATATTCGATTATTTTACAATTTCAAATTACTTCTACTTCATCTTGTGTCGTTATATTACAATATTAACGTAATTGAAAAAAAAAATTAAAACAAGAGCACTTGTTTGCTATATTGGAATAAATAAACACGTCGCAGTTTTTTTAAACAAAGAAGTCGACCATTTTGTATTCAATTCGTCTGGACTATGAGGCGGAATTTTTTTTCGTTATAACCCTTTTGAGAAAATCAGCATCATTATTGACTTTAATCAACATCTCCTGAGCTATGGTCATGCAATGATTCTTTAGATCACAATTAAGTAGTTTTGGAACGAATTTCGCTGATACACGTCTCATGCCCAACATCAAAAAAATAGCATGGTATGAGCCAAGCGATATGCCAACATCTTTAGCAACTTCTCTTATAGTGATTCAACGATTTTGTAACATAATATTTTTCATTGTATGAGCATTTTTATCTGGTATTGATGTGCTAGAACGTCCAGGGCGTTTCGTCTTCGACATGATCTTAGTCTTCTTGGAACATCTTATACTACTTAAACACATTCTTTCACAGTCTACTCAAAGTAGACTCACCGTATGCAACTATCAACATTTCAAGATTTTTTTACATTCACGTTTTTTACAAAACTTTTTTACACAACATTTAATGCAAACTGTTTGTTGCATTTTTTGGTAAAAGTAATAGCAGAGCTTACGAAACATTTATAGCTTTGTATGCCTGTCATAAACAAATAAATAATGTTATAGGTCTGAAGCCATGATATATTCTCATTACACCTGTGCCAACACAAAATAAAAAAAATCGATAATCGAACAGACGTAGCCCTCCATTTTGGAAAGTCGCCTAATAGACGAAAAACACGAAATTATTGAAATATCCGAATTGTAGGTTCTTGTATTTTATTTGGTTATTTAATTTTCTTGTATTTCTTTTCTATAATTACATATTATAATTACGAAAATAATCTTATAGAATGGAATCTTACAAAAATTAGTGAAATATCATTCTCTCAAAAATTTTTGTACAAATGTATTACCTAGGAAAGCTTAAGTTTTCTTATTGCCCAATAATCGTTTACTTTTCCAAATCTATTTTAGATGATATATGTATAAAAAATTTTAGAAAGAATTTATTTAAAACTAATGGCTATGCTTCAGAATACAGATTCTTCATTCATTTCAAATCATTGCATTCATTCATTATTCCAATATTTCACCGTAAAAGACAATCGATTCGATTAATTGAGATCACTTATCAATAGTCAAATGTTTCAATTTGTTACAATTTTCCAATATTTCAAAATAAAAAATATAGTATTTATCTACAAAAATACATTTTCATGTTTGAGTCTAATTATATATGTTTTACCGTAGCAGTAAGATTTTTTTCTTTCGTGGTTGCTGTTGTTCCCTTTTCAGTTTATTCTTTTACGTTATCTTTTAAGAAATAGCGATGTGTTTTCCACAGAACTAGCATTAATTCTTAAAAGTCTGAGTGGCTGTTGAACTTTCAGACTATCTAAGTAATTGAAATTCAGCGCACCAGCTGTTTGAGCAAATCTTTCAAAATTAGTAAATGTAGTTTTTTCTCAGTATTTCTTAATCGTAGGTTTATTTCTAATCGATCCAAACTCACAATAAGCCTCTCTTAAAACTCTATAGAAAATAGTTTTGGTTCCAACAGAATTAAATACTGGAATGATTGCAAACAATACGGTCATGGTATGGACTCTAATTCGAACTTACTTATTTTTCAAAACTTGGAACGTTAAAATACATTGTCACAGAAACATTGTAAACAGATTATAGTGCATCAATATGATCGAAACTATCAATATATGTATTGTTATGACAAAAGGCAACAGTGACATTCAGGTCGTCAACTTCTTTTTTATCGGTTTGCTCGATTGAAAATCTAGCTAATATTGAAGGTGCAGGCATTCCGATCCTGCCACAATTGTGAAATAACACTTGATAACTTTTCTCTCTTCATGATTAATTTATAAATTTCTTAAAGCGGATTGAATTTAATATTCGTCAGTGCATTTTGATCAGCTGAAAGATTGACATTTTACGGAAGAAAATAAATTTATTTGAGTATCTTTAGAACTTTTGAAAAGTGCAAAATAATAGTTTAGTAACAGTTAAGTTTATAAAAGTTTAATAATTAGTTAGTTTAATAACAGTTTAGTCTGTGATGAGGAGCCGTAGCGAGCTCGAAACGTTGGAAAACCTTAGCTGATCTTCAATTGGGTAAAGGTGGTAAGGACAATCAGATTGCACTTTACTAATAAACAATTTTTTCAGATAATATATGTTTATTTCGGATTAGTCTACGGGGGTGATTTTAACCAAGAACAGTCTGACTATCATTATAATTTTCAATTAAATATATATTGATACGATTAGTATTGATATAAATCTATTCATATTGTTATGCATTTAATTGGACTGTAAGACCAATATAAATATTGAAAAATAATAAAAAGCTAAGAAATTCCCCGTAAATATGCTCCAAAATGTTTCATATTAAAAATCGAAGTCTCTATGTATTTTTTCTTCATTTTTCGAGAACACGTTTTTCAGGACATGTCAGATATATGAAAGTGGCTCGTAGTTATTTGTCGGTTTAACAGACGTCTTATAAATTTAGGACCACTAATAAATACTGGCTGTCAAATAAACAGACACATAGTATTAGATATACGATTGCTTGATATGGGGTGAAATGAGATTAATTTATTTATCAATTTTTATCTGTAAATGTATTTCTCAACAATTCTACGACCATGTCGTTGATTATTTCTATGCGGCTACTTCTGCTATTTTATCTTTTTTATATATCTATATATTATAGATTAAGGGAAGTTGAAAAACGAGCAATGTGAAAAGTCTCTTCAGGATCTAAAAGTATCCGGTGATAAGAGCTGGACAAAAAGAGACTTTCAATGTCCAATCTCTGTTGGGAGTAACTACATTCATTGTATATTACAGTAAAAATAGTAGACTTAGTATTAGTAGTGCAAGACAGTTCTTGTTTCTAATGTATGCGTAAAAAAACTGAATCGAATAGCGAAGATTTTCTTACGTGGTATGATGAATACGAAGCAAACAAATGACGACGGATCTGCAGACAAAAGAGAAGTGGACTCTGTACTCGAAATGTTTCAGCGATTCAAAGAGAAATATGAAGTAAAATACGTGAATTACATAGAGGATGGTGGTTCAAAGTCTTTCAAGGTCTTATTCAATGATGCTGCTCCGTACAGAGATTTCATTTTTACAAAAAAATTCATTGAGCATGTACAAAACAGAATGAGAAGCCGCCTTATGAACGTGAAAAATCTGCAAGAAACGGGTTGTAAAGATAAAAAAAAAATATTTTTTAAACTTACTGATGCACTGATCAAAAAGTTAACTACGTACTATGGCATGAAAAAAGATATTTCAGTAACAATCGTAAAAAATTGAAAATTGTACTTCTGTCGACTGTTTTAAAATAAATTATCAATGTTTATATCGGTCTTACAATCTTTATACTATAATATATTATACTAAAATATATTATAGTATAAAGACTGTAACACTGATAAAAATATATAATAATTTAATATACGAAGTGTGTTCATATAACAAGGTGACTTTACAAATATCGAGGGCTACGTCCGTTCGATTATCGATTTTTTTTATTATGTGTTGGTTCAGGTATACCGAATATATATTCTCAGCCTTAGCCCTATAGCACAAATTGTATGTTTGTGACAGATATACAAAGTTATAAGTGTTTCGTGTGCTCGGCAATTTTCAAGAAAATGGAGCAAAGTGTTTGCATTAAATTTTGTGTAAAGATGAAATTCAGTGCTTTAAAACTCTGGCGACAAATTACATATATACGAGTATTTAATTATATAACTCGTATTATTATTTTACATATATAAACTTGTATTTAATCCGACATTTTCTTATGGATTCTTAACAGATTACTAACACGTCATCCAGAGTGGTTATCGTTTCTGTTGTAGATCAAATTAAGGCCAACGTATACCGGCCATTTTGTTTTCAAAAAATAAAAAAATAATATTTTAAGCTCCTCATTTATACGTTAACAAATGTACCAAGTTTTATTAAGATTTAAAAACATTTTGAAATAAAAAAATATTATTAAGGCGTATTTTTTATTTATGTAATATATTTACACCCTTAATCGAACCAAAAATTCACAAATTTTTATAAATAATTTTTTTTTGCGTCAATTAGGCTGAATAATTAGTACGATCCAATATTCATGACTTTTTTACTTTCAAATAAAACTTGAAATTAAACTAGCCAGGCAATGATCCCGATTAGCAGTCGCTACTGCAATATGCAACACGCTAAACAAGTAACACGCTAAATAAAAATAATACGAACGCGAAAGGTTGATTTATCCTGCGCTCCCGCGCTACCCACGTCTATGAACTCGAAATACAGTTACTTCTACTTTTCGTACTTTTATGTCATAGAATATTAAGTACATATATGAAAGCGTATGAGTAAATGAATATTGCTGTAAACAGGTAAATAATCACTCGTATGCGAGCGTCTTCGAAGACCAAATATTAGATTAATTATTATGTATGTAATTATTATTATTATTATTGTAATAAATAAATATTATTTATCAATTGTACGAATGCGAGTTCAAATGAAATTAAGGATTATTCTTATAAAACTTATTATAGGATGTCCTAATTATTATCAGTACAATTTATATGATAGGAATACGAGTGTCCTCAAGCGCAAACTCGCGAATAAGCATAATAATTATTATAATTATAATACGATTATTGTGATTATAAAATATTATTGTTTTTCGGTGACTCGATTAAGCATGACTAAATTTTTATATATAAAAGAGCGATTTTTCGGCCAAAAAGCAGTACTCGACTGTATGGGTAGAAGAAACTTCCTAGAGCTATCCTAATTCCAGAGTTCTAGTAATCCAATTTCCGTCCGAAAATCCTGAAAAGTAGAGTCACGATCCTGATTGCGCGGCCTCCGTCAAAGACCAGCAGGTTCTACAATCCCGGCAGAATCCTAGTGAAGCTTGATCGTGATTACGTGGCGTTCCATGAAATACCAATGGCTTCACTAAATTATCCTCCCTTATAAGTCTTAATACGGGTGGCGCAAAGCTCAGTTAAAGACGAGTAGTCTCGCAAAAATCCCTCCTACATTTTTGCAAGGCTTGATCCTGGTTGCGTGAAGCTTCGTCAAAGACTAGCGTGCCTACTATCCCTTAGAGACTTGATGCTGGGCGCATGGCGCTCGGTGATAGACCAGTAGTCTCACCAAAAATCCTTCCTGCATCCTAGTAAGGCTTGATGCTGAATGCGTGGCGCTCCGTTAAAGTCTAGAGATCTCACTCCTCAACCTAAACGAAATCCTATTCCTCAGTGTACGGACATTGACGTGTTTTTGTACTTACTAAAAGAACCTGGTGGCGATTTGAGCGACCAGATTCGAGGCGCATTATGCTGGAGCCATGAAGTAGCAAGTATCGGGTAACGATCAGAAACCTTATTATAGATCATTAGAGTTTTGTTTTATTCAAATTCTTTCCACCTCCAGTCAATACACGGATAGTGCGATTTCGTGACAATATTATAATAAGTGCGCCAATTCAACTAAATAAATGTGATGAAATGAAAGCGTGCGTCCCAGTATAAATATATAATCTGTGTTTAAAATCAATATATTAGACCGCAGAGATCATAAGTTTCATTTATTTATATTTATTTGGATTATAATCAGCTCGATGCTTCTTTAAGAAGTAAACTTTCTAGTGATTTCACCAAGTACAAATTCTGCATTAAAAAGCCTGTAATGGCTTGAAATTTAACTCAAGAAACTCCAGAACCTTCTCATAAATTTTTGTCATATGTTATCATATGAGTTTTGTCTTCGTATAGTTGGTTTGTACACAAAAATTTTTGTATAGGCGTTATTATGATTCAGGAGTTTCACATAATAAAGTAGAGGGCTGCATTTTCTGTTTTCAACAAAGAACTACAGTTCTAAATAGGATCACGTGTCATCACGGCAGATGGCTCACACTGATTGACTGTAGATAGTAAAAGATATCGAAAGTTCTGCATGCATCCACGATCGTCTTTCGACAGTTTAGACACCTTAGAAAGCCTAGCTTTAAAGTAGATTTTGTAACTCGGGTAGTGCATCTGCAATTAATACTAGATCGTTTGTAACTGTAAATCTACATCAAAAGTAGTTTACTATCTTTAAACACCATCTCAGTGACACATTTATTGCGCTTCTGACGACAGTTTTAAACTAATAAATTTTTTTATTGGTCTTAGAGTCTTATAGTCTTGATTCTAAATAGAATCAATTCTATATATAATTGAATATAATAATTAAATTATTGAATTTAATAAAATATTTAATTATAAAATATTACAATTATGATAGTCGAACTGTCCTTGTTTCTGATCACACCTGTAGACTGATATTAGTTCAGCTTCCGCCTTCTTCAAACACTAGTTTCGTTAGTGCGAACAAATACACCTTTGTAGATATGATTTGACTCTATAGTATCTGCCCTTGCAACTTGGCATTGCTTTTTCGTCACTCTGTTCGCCTATCTCGCTAACATACAAGCTGTCATGTTACCAGATGTCTTCTTTAGTTGTTCATTTTTATTTTTATTTATAATAACGGTATCGTTTACTCATACATATTTGAAGATAATTAGTAATTCTTTAATAGACATTATATATTCATAAGAAGTTTTTCCAGCATAATGCGATGAAATACCTGTGTTTTCTTACAATTAGGATATTTCTTGATTTATGAAAATTTTTAAGAATCATTGGTCGCTGCAGGCATATTCTATGATTAAAAAAGAATTTAAATATTCTATTTTTGAGTGATTTCAGTTTTAGCATTTTAATAATTTTATCGATTTTTTATTAGGTTCATACCTTTTCTTCCACCGTTTTTCGATAGATGTCTGCAGCTGTAAGTACCAGATGAATTAGACAGGTCAAAAATTTTATACAGTAATCTTGGACATCTGTCAACATAACTACAGCACTACATTAGTGAATTTTTGTTTTTATCAGAAGTATATTTTCGATTGATGATGTCAGTTTTCGAGCCTAATTCTCGTTATTTGTGAGAAGTGTTAACTTTCTGCTTTCATTTAAAGAAAGCTGCATCTGAGGCTTATCGAATACTCGCAAGTGCTGAAACTGCTTTTTGTTTTACTTTTTATGAAAGAACGTGTCATTCACCACTATAAGAGCGATGATTTTTGATGTCGAACATTGGCATGAAGGGGGAAGACAAAAAATTTTGAAAGCCGTACTCTCCAAATATTGCTCGTTTGAACCACTATTTGTTCCGATAGATGGCTTAATGAATTGGCTGGATTAATTCCCATAAAATATTTAAAAACGTAAATTTATAAACATTCTTGTTTCAACAATTTTCGAGACAACTGATATATTTGTAGCGGTATCTTAATAGGTTAAAAATAATTAGATTTCTGTTCAGTCGTTCAGCAATTCTTAGGTTTAAGATAAAGTAGAAACTTCGTCTATAAATAACTAAAAGTTTTATGAGTTTAAATCTATATCGATTATTAACTTTTGACAGCGCGCACATAAGGAAGATAATGAAAAAAAGAATCCTACAATTGACGAGATGGTTTATAGTTAATGATAAAGTCACTAGTTGGGCGCACTACTAAGCTTAAACATTTTGGATACTGCAGATTGGAGCCCTGCATCCCTACATAGGTTCGGTATTTCAGGTATGCACTATCCCAAGGAAGGGAGACCTTGCCTCCCCTTTTAGCTTCTGAGAAAAAACTGTAGTTATCTGTTTCTTGAATAAGTGCCTTAATATAAAGAAACTTCGAATGGTAATATTCATTTGTTTTTCAATACGCATTATTAACAAAATATTATAACAACGCTTTATTAAATTTTATCATAGCCTCCCTATCTAATTTTATATGAAGTAAATTCAGCTAAACTAATTTAGTCCCTGAAGATGAATCGGGCCGGTTCGAAATATAGAACAACATCGAAGATAAATTTAGATAGTACAATAGTCAGACTGTCCTTTATTAATGTCATATATAGATTAATTATTTTATTTTTATTTTTCAAATTTATTTTCGTTTTATTTATTTTTTATTTTATTTTCTTTTATTTTGAATTATTACTTTGTAACGATCTGTCTCCTGTCTTAATATCTATATTTTTTTTATTGGTAGGGTTCTTTGAAGATGGTGGATCGTGTCGGAAAGGGTGAATGGACTGGGTAAATAACTCTTTATCGTAACTTCCTTTTGCTACTAATAATAATCATATACTTTATTCATTATTATTATTATAATACTTCTTAACAAACAAAAATAAATTATTAATAACAATGCTTATTTTTAGATCTCGTCTTCCGAACACGTCTCTTAATTTTGTCTCTGATAAAGAAGCAGTTTTTCTCAGAGTTATAAAGACAGACAATTAAGTAATGTAAAAAATCAAGTATATTTAAAAATTAAGGTACTTCGCTGCGATTCGCTTCAAAGTAGTCCCCTCCCGTAACTATACACTTATTACAGCGCGTTCTCCAGTTTTCGTAACAATTCTGGCACACTTCTTGTAGGACCTCTCCAAGTACCCTTGTCAGAGATTCTTGGACATCTTCAGCGGAGTAAAAATATCGATATTTGACGAATTTTTTCAAATGGTCGGAATGTAATGGGGGAAAGCATAGTCGCGGTGCAGAACCCAAGTCTTCGCGATCTCTGGACGCACTCTGAGCAGTCTTTTTCATAATTTTTCGAGTACATTGCGGTAGAATACTTGATTTACGGTTTTCCCAGTTGGTTCAAACTCTTTATGAACAATCCCTTTGCTGTCGAAGAAGAAAATGAACATGGTTTTCACTTTGGATTTGCTCATTCTCGCCTTCTTTGGCCTTGGCACTGCAGGGGACAGCCACTGTTGGATTTGTCGTTTGGTTTCAGGGTGATGTTAAAAGACCCAAGTTTCATCATCAGTAATAACTCGATCGAGAAGAGTAGGATCACTTTCAATCTGCTCGAGACAATCTTGAACGATGTTCATTTGGAGGGCTTTTTGCTAATCTGAAAGGTTCTTCAGTACTATATTCGCGCAATGCTTTTCCATGGCGAAATCTTCGGTTAAAATCTTTATAACTATTTCCCGGTTAATATTCAACTCGTTAGCCAACATTCGAATAGTTAGTCGCCGGTCGTGACAAACAAGGATGCGGGCGCACTGCGCATTTACGCCGATTAGCACCTGAATTCGCCTGTCGCTCCGCGTCTCGTCATTGACGCTGTCACGGTCTTTTTTCAAATCGCCATGCCACCGAAGCACCTGACTGTGACTCAGGGAATTATTAGCATACACTTGAAGTATATTTTCATAACTTTCTGTCGCGGTTTCGCCGAGTTACGCACAAAATTTCATCGCGCATTGTTGCTCTAAATTTCTTTGTTCCATTTCACGTGACATGGATTACTCGTGCGTTGTTAGATAAACGGTTGGCGAAGAAATGTTCGTCCAAGGTCTCAATCGAGAGAGTAGGAACCTACTATTACGGTAGGGGACTTACACATTCGCAGTGTTACCACAGACCAAAGAATGCAATCGCATTACTTAAGTGTCTGGCCTCGTAAAATCTGACTTTTTATTTTCAATGGCCTTCTCAAGTGTCGCTTGATTTGATATTTCTTGTTAGTAAGGCATCACCCTTTTCGATACAAGAAATTATATCTTCGAACGCGTAAAGGAGCGCCTTTTCCTTACTGAAGGGTTTGCACCGGGAGACAACGAGTCGGTCGGTCGAATGTTGTTGATTCCTTTTTTTTCACTTGATAGGTGCCTTCTTCAGCGTCGAAAAGGAACAGGTCGTCTATCGGGAAATAACATTTTTATTCTAACTAAAAGTACGTTATTTAATTTCAATTTATAATTTCATTAATTTTGATTTGTTATATAAATTATATAAATAAAATAGCTTCTATTTATTTAATATTTACTTATATATATATATATATATATATATATACATTGTAACCGTATACTTTAGTACAGGTTACCGTGTACTTACGTGTTAAGTACTAGCTGCGTGTCGACAGCGCTGGCTCTATTTTTATATGTAAATCAAATAAAAATTTATTGGTTCGTTCGCGTATCGCAACAAAGCTTACAATTAAATCTTACACGATTGCTATTACATAATACGGGTTGATCATGCAACAATCGGGCAGCTCCGAGATATCGCTAGGATAGCGAGGTGAATCAGCTACATCACCGGAAAGCTGGCGGACACCGGTGGAAAGTTGGGCTTGAGGTAGAGGTACAAAACTATTACCTCTGATGAAGCTCTCTTGTTTTCGATCTCGTCCATCAATAGCTGGGCGGGGAAGAACTTCTTCTCTTCGCGTTTCCTCCTTCTTCGCGAGGGTTGCGCACTCTCGCGGCTCGCCCTTCGCGCATTTTTGCTATCGCACGCGAACACTCTGTTTTCACCGAGGACTGGCAATTTGGCCGATTATAAACTCCCCCTTCCAAACCGACGTGTGAGGTGCATTCGCTCGCTGGAGTGTTTTCTCACGCGTTGCTGCGCCGGATCGTACGGTGAGGTCCTTGTTGGAGATGGGGATTGGAACATGGGGATGTAACGGTTATTTGGGATCTGAATCGCTCAAAATAAAAACTTTATTGGATTCGCCTAGTAATGAAAACCGAACACTCCTGCGCTTTGATTGGCGCGACTGTCGTGTTTCGGCTCGGTCTGCTCCCGCGCCTTGTCTTCCTCTGCCACTGTACTGGACATTTGCCGCGTCGTCTTTTCACCTTCACGCGGCGATTGCTTTGCCCTTCCAAGACAACGCGGCAATGGACGGCGTAACGGAAGAGAATGTACGCGTGTGTACATCATTTGTCCTACTGTCACAGCGGTAGCAGAACTTACTGCTTAGCGGTTGTGGAGCTAGAATACCGATCTCCGCTGTCACCGCAATTCCGCCATCCGGTATCCCGGTCTACTGTTTGGTGAGCGGCCTAGCAGAATAGGATGGATGTGGATGCTTGGGGGTGTAAAGTTCTCGGAGGGCGTGACTTTTAGCGCCAGGGCTCTAAACGTGTCATGACTTTCGACGTGTCACGCATCGTCGTCGGACTCATATCCCACTGCGATCGTATCGCCCAAGTCCTCATACCTTCCTAAAAATGGATTGTATATCCAATCGTTTTCCTTCTGTTTTCCTGTTTTCTGTCTTTGTGGACTATGGCCTTCTGTTGATGCGTTTACATCCCCTTCTTTCGGTGTTGATGTTGCGGTAGTTTCCAGTCGTTCCGGACTCTTGTATTTCTGTACGTATTCAATTGGCTCACATTTATGTGGACGTCTGAGCTCATGTCTACGCGGTAATGTCGTAGTTTCATGTCGTTGCGGACGGTACTCTTTTATCTCTTCTTCCGTAGTTTTACGTCGTTACGGATGAACGCCATCGTTGTCTTCAATGGTATCGGTAGTTTTATGTCGTTCCGGAGAATCGCCCTGCGCAAGCAGGGTTTCTCCTATCTCTTCTTCGATGGTGGTGTTAGGGGGTGGCTGATGGGATTTTACTGGGCCATCAGGTGAATGGATACTCGTATCCAGTAACGAAAGCGCGAATGAGTTTTCGTCAACCGCTGTTGGCGATTTTGCTTCCCGCGATGTCTAGCTCCTGGGTTGAGTTCAGGCTGAAATCTATCAGGTTTTCTAGCTCGTTTATGTTGTCCAGGGCTTGGGCTATCTGACCCATATCGTGGGCTTGACCTTGATGGTCGCGGTCGCCTTGGCGCTCTTGCGTCCCTTGACTGTTCACTAGCAGGGCTAGGAGTATAACCGCGTTTTCGGGTGTTAAACCCGTTAAACTGGGGGGTGAGTGCATCCCATGGTCGACGGGGTTGTTGAGTCATCGTGGACCAACGGAGCCCTCTGCGTCGTCCAATTTTTCAGAGCATCTTCTTTGCTGGCGGTACATGTTGGGAAAAGAGATGGTTTATTAGGGGGTAGTATTTCTTTATATCCGAAACGTGTACTCTGGTTTTCTTCCTGTCGTCCAGGTCTACTAACGCGAAGATGACAGGAGATATTTTCGTCACGATTCGGCACGATGCGACAAACTTAAGCGCTAATTTGGCTGCAAATTTATCTGTCCCGGAATATGATACGTGTCTTTGTCTATAAACCATCTCATTTTCTTCGAATGACACCTCTCGTCTATGTTTGTTATAATAGTACGCCTGTTTTTTGCTGGCTGCACAGAGATTGTTTCTGACTAGTTTGTGAATGACAGGTACTCTTTTTACTCGAATTAGCCAGTCAGCTATTGTTAGTGGCTGATGTGGTTGGTTGTTTCGGCGGATGTTGTTATACGTGGGCATTTTTCTTGGGTTTCTACCGAAGTTTAAGAAGGCTGGCGAGGCTTGTGTGCTTACGTGCACCGATGTGTTAATGGCGAATGCCAATTTCGGTAGGTGTATGTCCCAGTCTTTGTGGTCTTCTTTTACGAACATGGAGATCATACCCTTGAACGTGCGGTTCACCCGGTCTACCGGATTAGCTTGCGCATGGTATGGCGCTATGAGCTGTTGTATTATTCCGAGTCTTACGAGCCGTTGTTTCACTAATTTATTGGCGAACTTGGTCCCATTGCCTGAGATTAAAAACTTGGGGCAACCCCATTTAAATATAACGAGCTCTTCTGGCAGTTTCAATAACGCTTGACCAGTTGCCTTCCGTAGTGGTCGAAACTCCACGTATTTGGTGAAAAGGTCCTCGAAAATTAGTAGGTATCGATTTTGTCCTTTACTGGCAGGAAATGGGACCATTATGTCAGTAACCACGCTTGTCCATGGCTATTCTATATTCCTGTGCGTCATTATGCCGGCTGGTGCCTTCTGAGAAACTTTGTATAGTTGATATTCTGGGCAGTGTTTTACATAGATGTAGATATCTCGTCTCATTCCGGGTTAGTAATAATCTCGGGAGATCTTTTGTAGCATTTTTTATACACCCAAATGTCCGGATGTCGAGGTGTGATGGCATCCGAACATGATCCGTTCACGGTCCTTGGAAGAGATGGTGATCTTCAAGTTGTCTTCTTCGAGACATAGGATGTCCGAGTAGACATTCGGGCGGTGTTTCAAGAGGATGTCCTTTCTAATGTACCAGTCTAGATGTTTTTCTGGGCATTCTTGTATCTCCTTCATTTTCTTTTCATACCAACAGTCTCGCTCTATAGCGGTGATAGTAGCTGTTGGTGATTTGTCAGTGGTAGGTGGGCGTGAAAGCGCGTCTGGCACTTTGTGTAGGGCGCCTTTTCTGTGAATGATCGATATATTGTAGGCTTGCAGCGCTGTAGCCCATCTTGCTCGTGTACCCGTTGGGTTTTTCAGCGTATGTAGCCATTTTATGTTACTGTGATCTGTGATCACCGTGAACTCTTCTCCCAACATATAGCCTCGAAACTTCTCTACTGCGAGACACTCTTTTTCGGCAACTGTGTAGTTGATCTAGCCAAAGGACGACGAAAAAATATCCTTCACTGGAAAAGCTAAACAAGTCTTGCAAAAGACATTCAACCCAAGGTAGGCTAAGGTTCAAATAAGGCACCTCAGAGAGACCAGGCGGGGCCTCCTTGTGGAGACTGCAACTGAGGCAGGGATCGAGAATTTAAAAGCTTCAAAAAGCATCACTGAGCTTTTTGAAATTGTTAGACAAGATACTATAAGTGCCAAGGCTATGGGCACGTAGCAAAACATTGCAAGTCTGAGCAATGCTGCTCCCACTATAGTCTAGAGGGACATGGCAGCAAAGATTGTACAAAAAATATCAGCACCGAAGTGTTAATTGCAGAAAGGCCAAAAGGCCAAGTAACCACGGTTCAATGGACAACAAGTGTCCTGCGTACAAACTGCCATGGAAAAATTAGTCAACTCTACGGACTATGGCCAGTAATGCAGGAAATAATCGAAGTGGACCTGTCCTGCGCTTTTCGCAGTTAAATGACAGAAGAGCACGCAGGGTCACTCCAGAGATAAGGTCAAAATGTGTGGAAAGAGGAGTAGACATCCTGCTTCTCCAGGAGCCATACCAGCGCAGTGGCCGAATAGAGGGATTCGGACTGTGCACAAGAATGGTATATGTGGATGGACAAATCCCCTGGGCGGCAATAGCAATCCTCAAACTCGTGGTGACCGTGCGAAAATTAACGCACGTAACAAATATACACTTCGTTGTAGCGGAGGTTAGGTTGCAATGTTTAACGATGTATGTGGTCAGTGGATACTTCTAGCTGAGCCATGAAATAGGGGCGCATCTTACTCACTTGAGTAAGGTGCTGTACACACTTCAAGGGAGGATGGTGCTAATAGGTGCCGATTCCATTTCCAGATTTCCGCTGTGGGAGTCGCACCGACCGCAAAGGGGAAGAACTGGAAAATTTTACAGCGCAGTGGAATCTCCGGATCACCAATACGCCAGGTAGTATCGCTACCGTCTCCAACGAAGTTGGAGAGGGAAATTTGGACGTAACTCTTGTCACCACCACGCATCTAGAGACACTCATCACAGGATGGGTCGTCAGAGCGAACTGGACCGCGAGTGATCACAGAACAATCACGTATCACCTAAATTGAGCAAGCACGCTTGCAAATCAAAGTTAGAAACTAAAGCGTTACTCCACACAGAAAGCGAACTGGGATTCTTTCTGCGTTGTATTCGAGGTCTCTAAAGAAATGCCCGGCTCCAAAATGGAGACAATAGAGAGAGAGAGAGAGAGAGTTAGCTCATTGACAGTCACTTTGAGGAAAGCGTGCAATACTGCCATATCGAGGAGTAGAGTAGCTATTAGGAGGAATTCGGGTGGAATTCTGTTCGATAGACTAAAAAGGGCTACAAATCGAGCCCGTCGAGTATTCCAGAAAGAGCGTGATCCCGTCAGACGGGAGCACCTCAAGATAGAATACAAAGCGGCCAGAAAGGTATGAGAGTATGTCCGTAGACTCAGGCATACTAAAGAGACCAAATGGCAGGACTTTTTTACAGTAAAAGGTAATCAGAACTTTTGGGGCATAGCTTACCGACTACAAGTGGGTAAGTTGTCCATGAAGGAAATTGCTTGCAACGCCCGTCTGGATAATGCCACCTATACGACTGACTGGGTGGGCACCACCACGGCAATGCTAAACGCCTTGTTCACTCCAGACAATATACAGGATGAAACACAGGAGCGAAAATATATGAGGTTCTTGGCTAACGCTCTTCCACCGAGGGTAGCCGAGTTCGAATTTAATCTCACCGAGTAGGATCAGGTCATGGCCAAGATGAAGCTGAGTAGGGCTCCTGGCCCAGACAGCTTCGACTTGGCCATCATTCGAACAGCACTGCTGGCCATCAGACAGGACCTGATTAATATCTATAACTCGTGTTTGAGATTTTCGGTCTTCCCAAATGAGTGGACGGTTGGTCAAGTTGTCACAATCCGATAGGGTGAGGACAAAGAACCTGAGGACCCTGTGTCCTACAGTCGTACGTCGAGTCCTCAAACGAGATGGCTTTGAGGAAATACAACTTGACGTCAGTAAGGGATGTCCGCAGGAATCCGTACTGGGCCTAACTCTGTGGAACCTTGTCCTAGATCCCCTTCTTTGGCAGCTGTTAAGACAAGGGTGTGAAGTCATTGCGTACGCAGACGACATTATATCCCTAGTGGAGGGAGACTCGCGTAAGGAGATCCAAAGGACTGGCCAGAGTTACATTGAAGAAGTGGAATCCTGGTGTCGCCTCAATAAAATGAGACTGGCCTCTCATAAGTATGGAACGTTGATGTTGAGAGGTCATCTTCACCCGAAAGCCCCCCCTGGATTACGGTCGGCAGCTCGAGGGTGAAGAGATTAGAAAACGTATGATACCTTGGAATCCAATTCGGCGAACATTTTGAAATCGATTATCATTTGAAAGCGGTACAATCCAAATATGTGTAATTGTTTAACAGGATTGTACGCCTGGCAAAATGGCAATGGGGCCTCAAATTTAAGACGCTTAGTACTATCTACACCGGGATGTTCACACCTATCGCTACTTATACGGCGGCAGCTTCAAACGATTTGATCTGTGTTGAACAGCAACGCAAGTTTGCAAGTACTCAAAGACACGCGTTCATTAGAGACACCGGTGCATACAGGACCGGTGCATATTGGGGTGCCCAGTGCCATCTCACGTTTTTTTGTAGGAGTTTGCTGAGTGGTGCTGTAACGTCCGCTAATGATTTTATGAAGCGGACATACCACCCAACCATGCCGAGAAAAGGTCTCAGCTGTTAGATGTTTGTGGGGGTCGGTTATTCCGTGACGGGCTTTGTCGGGATCTGTACGCAATTCGTCTTTGTCTACTACATAACCCAGGTAATGTACCTTCGGGCAGCAAAACTCAGAATTCTCTTTGTTAATTTGAAGCTCAACCTGGTTCAGACGGCCTAGTACCGCTTCTAGTTGCTGAGAATACTCCTGGAACGTATCAATGGCGATACTAATATCGTCCATGTAGACAAAGACACTCGGTTGTCATTGCGGTTCCAATACGACATCCATGCTGCGCTGGAAACTGGCCAGGGCGTTTGTCAGCCCATATGGAATTCTGGTGTACTGAAACAGCCCTTTCTGCGGGACTGAAAGGCATTTCCTTGCTATCGTCGTCTAGAGAAATCTGGTGGTATGCCTAGTTCAAGTCTATCTTAGAAAGATAACGAGCGTCACGCAGATTGTCCAATAGGACGTCCATGTGAGGAAGAGGATATGCATCCTTCATCGTCACCTGGTTAACTGCCCTGTAGTCTATACAAAACCGAATCTTGCCGACTTTTTTCGGCACATTTACCGGACAGCTATTCCACGAGCTCTCAGAAGGTTCTATAATGCCTTAAAGCCCCTTTTTCTTCCGGTATGAGCTGCTCCAGCAGCTGGTTCAACTGTCGTCTCTGTCCCTGCTTCAATGTTGCAACTCCATTTACTGCTGCCGAGGCAGTGATCGCTTGGACTTCGTTGTTCGAGCGCATCACAAAGTGTCGTACTATGTTTCTAGGCGTCTGCCAGGTCGCCTTGGCGAAATTAATCATCATCTGTAGTTGAATCAAAATATCCATCCCGAGGATAATATCGTACGTCAGGGATGTCGACACTCTGAAGCGCATTGTAATATGTTGTCAAACTATTTTTAAAAGGAGATCTACTTGTGTATATTTATATATTAAATATCAGGTCTTTTCCCTCGTTGGAGGAAATCTGACCATCTGGCAACTGCATGAAGGATACCACTTGTATAATCGCCGTTTTTACGATTTTTGCTGGTCGTGATCCGATATAGGACTTACGCGCCCCGAGTCTATCAGCGCCGGAAATATCTTGTTTAATAGTTCGATATTCAGGAATAATCTATTTTCGTCTTCCTGTATTGGGGCTACGTTTCGGGACCCAGTAACATCAGTGGCTGCTATTTTCGCAAATTTTGTGTTAGCCGCTTCGTTGTTTGTTCGGGGAGTCTCATTGTATCAGGTATTGGGGTCGACTCCAATAACCCTTTCCCTCAGGCGTTTCCCGAGTTCTTTCTATTTGGTCCGCAACGTCGACAGTTGACCGCCATCTTCACCACAGTTATAGCAAAAGATGCGTTTTTTTACAGGTTATCTATCCGCCTAATGGCTTGGTCTATTGCACGTCCAGCACGGTCGATTGTCTTGTACCGGATATCCTCGTTCATCACGTTGTCGTGATGACTCGCGACGCGTCTTGTCCTGGTTCATATACCGCTCATTGTGCTCTCTGCTTGGCGATCGGCGATAACGTCTCTGTTCATCGTTCTCTTGGGCTGAGCGGTAATCGCGAGAGGGACTGGTGGTGGTATAGGTCCTATTTCGTGGGGATGGGCTCCTAGACCTGAACCGAGTTTCGTCTGCTGGTCTTGATCGAGTCCAAAGTGTTGTTTCTGAACGATATTTGGGTGAGGGACTTCGATTTCGCGCGTCTTCTGCCTTCTATCATTTTTCTTCCCGTGGGCGTCTCGATATTGGGCTGTGACTGCCGTCTCTACTTCGCTCTGTTGACACGGGGCTCGTGTCACTACTTTTTTGGACGTCAGTATTGACGTGAGTGTTTCAGTTAGCGAGTCTCGTTTTGCCTGATCGTCGTCTAGACCTGCTACTTTTGATCGTGTGGTCGTTCTAACAGACGAGGGGCACGCTGCGCTGCTCACCAGGCAGTTCTCTGCAGCTGGTGCCTCCTTGTATCGACGAGTCAGCTCTCTTTTCAGCTCAATTTGCTGTCCTAATACTTGTATCTCGTCCATTGTCTTAAAATCTTTTCTATCTATTTTGTTGATGAATGTAGGGTGTAGTTTTCTATAGACCCTGTCCGGTTGAGTTTCAGGTGACACTGGTGGTGAAACTTTACCCAGTAGTGCTCTCATACCTATTAGATGAGTACATACCTATAGTATGACCCGATCGATTCGTTAGGACCTTGTGTCCTCTCTCGGAGTTCTTCTTCCAACCTTAGTGTATAATCGATAGGTCTAAATTGTTGTCTGAGCACCGTCTCCAGTTGCTCTAAAGCGTGCTACCCCTGATAGATTGGTCTCGCCCATGTGCGAGCAGACACGTATAAGATATCTGGTATCAACTTCAATATGTCTTCTGCCGGGATGTTGAGACTTTTGCAGGTCTCTTCTAACCTCTCTATAAACTCCTCTACAACCTCTTGGGACGTTGCGGAATATTTCACATTCCACTGTCTTAACAGCTGGCCGGTTCGTCTCTCGTTCAGATACGTGCTATCGTTCGACCTGTTCTGGTGCCAGCTCTGTGGATGTGGGATTTCATTTGACTGGGGCGGTGGTGGTGTTGCTGGATCTTCTGCTGGTATGGTTGTTGGCTTTTGCTTCAAGTGCTGCATGTTTGCAGCATACTGTCTCATCCATACGTTCTGGGGGTCGTTCCATGGTCCAGGTAGATTATACCACGGATTTACCATGGGTGCAGACATTGCCTCCGCTCCGTGCAAGTTTGTACTATGAGCCGTTGGTGATAGCCATGGGCCTATATTATAACCACTAAATGGGGTGTTGATTTGGGGCTCTGCTGAACGGCCGCATTCCGTGTATCCATATCAACAGCTGTTGGTTTATTAACTTTTATCTCATCTGCCGAGTTCAGCTCCGTGGAGTTTAATACTTCTGATATTTGCGAAATAGCCGGATGAATCTCGCCGTTCATCTCATTCTACTCAGCAGCGCTGTTTTCAAAAAGTCGTCGTAGCTCAAACCTGACGAGTCTATCTCGAAGAGCCTCGATGTTATCTTTAGTGTTGATGTTATGTTGTCTCACTTCTTGCGTTAGTTTTTCTGGCGATATTTCTGTGAAGAGACTATTTAGCCTTCATTCCTCGTCGACCAGTGCCTGGCTCGTTGATGGCTTCGTTTCCATTTTGATTGAGTGTATATGCAAACAGTCTCTATATGTAGTTTAGGTATTGGTTGTATAAATATACCTATAATTTGTGCATAATTTATTATATAAAATTATTCGATTAAACTGTCGTTAGTTTAAGTTAATGCTATATTTGTTTATACACGCATCTACTATAAGACCTGTTAAATCCTGTCTATATCATTTATGCATAAACCTATATTCACTTATAATTATCAGTTATTTTTTTTTTATAGAATAATTAGCTTATTCTACTAAAATATTGTGTTATCAGTCTCTAGTCCTTTTTTTCATTACTACTATATATATTCTTTGCTAGTATTTATTAATTAATGTTACTATTATGTTCATTGTGTAGATACTTTTGTAGTGAAGAATTGCAGATGTTATTTTTTTTTTTTCATGTCGAAAGAAAATAATTTTTCTCGGTGGCCTGAAGCAACAGAAAGAGGAAGAAAAATTTTGGAAAAAATTTTCAAAAAAAAAAATTTTGACGTTGAAATAGCTTAATTCCGAATACTTCTTGAGTTTTTCCTAAAATGCAAGACAATTAAAAAAAAATTTTTTGTTTATATATGTAAAAAAAAATTTATTTATTATTAATTATTAATTATTAATTAGTATGTGGATAAGCGAGATTGATATCCTAGCTAACCACTTGATTCCTCCTTTTTTGTATGTTATGTATTTATTTCTTAATTTATTATTATTAATTCTTTAGATTATTTGTATTTTATCTAATTCTTATTGCTTTTATGTCACCTGATTTTGCTCATGCTTCAATAATTTCCTTGCATTTATATCTTGGTACGGATTATTTATTATTAATTAATAAATTATTTATTATTTTATCATCTGTTAACTATTTATTTAATAACTGTAGCTTGACTACTAGGCTGGACTATCTCTAGTATTCCTCGTTAGCAGAAGGAAAGAACTTGAAAGTTTGATTGACTTTTTTTTATATTGTATAAAAACTTTGTTTATTAATAACAAATTTATTTATAATGTTATTATTGTTAAAAGCTGCTTATCCTAATTTCAACTTTTCCATATACCTCTTCTATGACCTCATACTGTTAAAATTTTTCAATCTCATGCAAACGTATCTTATTTTCATTAACATCTACATATATGCAGACTTACCACATGAGTCACCTATTAATTCCAATATTGTTTATTTATTTAACTATTGCTTTATTTGTAGAGAGAAATTATATAAATATATTATCGTCTATTTCTATTGTTGTCGTTTCAGTTTTGTACAAAAAATTTCAATATCAAAATAGTGATTGTTAAAATTTTGTTTATTATTATTATTTAACTATTTATTGCTCCTCTATTGTGAATTGGTTGCTATTATAATTGTATGGTGTTCTTAGTAAATCTCCAGTGCTAACCCTATTTTAAAATTTTACTTTCTAATAAAATCGTATTTTACAACATATGTAAATTTTCTATATGACATCTATATTGATCCCATCCTGTTCGAGCACTAATTATTTATTTACTACCTGTTGCTTAGCTGCTCCTCGTTGCTTGTCCTGGTATCTACTATGAAAATGCTTTCCAGTAAAAACGCGATGATTACACCCAGCTCTATCTGGCAGTACACTATGACGCACAGAGACGCTCGTGTGGCATAAAATACTCTTAAAGTATTTTTGCCAAAATTGGTAATTATTTAAAAATGCTTCTAAATTTAATTACCACCATTGTAGTGGTATACACGCATCTAAAGCACTTTGTTGTGCCAAAAAATTTTAATTTTTCCCATACTTTTGCTAATTTAGAATTTCTGCCTGTATGCACTATACTTGACGTATAGGTTATACGTGTATCACTTATGTTGCACAGCAGAGAGCTGTCAATCTTTATAATAGATTATAACCACTGGCTTCTGTTGTATATAATAAAATCTTGAATTGAGGAAAAAGCGAGTACTGGCTACTGCTGTCAGTTTTCGTTGGCTCGCACAGGAGTTATTCACACTCTATACACACAAACACATATGCCCATCATTTCTTGTTAGATACATGGAGGAGTACGTAAATACTCTTGCTTGTTAATTGCACTATACTTATTAATATTCTTCCTGTTTTCAATTCACAAAAAGGATACATGATTTAAAACTGTTCCATTTACTATTGGATATGCATGGCTCGTGGAGGACCTATTTTCATTACAAGTTTTTCCTATCGACAACTATAAATTATTGTCAAATCTTATTATTTTGTGCTTCCCTGATGCCATTCGTTCTCCTGAACGACATACACGTCTCAGAGTTTAAAAATGTGTATTCTTTTCCCTTTTTATTACTCACTTAAAAACCTTCAATGTGCACCTGTATGGCAGCTGTCAGTTGCTGCTGTTCAGCTTATTACAGCTAGTGTGAGAAAGGCACGATGCTTTTCAGACTGCTTTTAACGTGGGGGATGGCTCGAAAGAATACAAAAGGGTGTTTATCACTAACTTCTATAAGCTAATGAGCTGGACGACAAGGGGAAAGGGCCACAAGTACATCATTCAGGACAATTTTTAACAAATACAAATATATAAAATTTAATGAAAATAATATAAAAAGATATTATTAGTATAATGTTATTATTGAATAAATAAATAAAATATGAAATATAAATAAGTAAATGAAAATATATGATGAAAAGAATATATACATGGACATGTAGAAACTATGTATATAAGGAGAAATTTTATATATAGGGATAATGACATATATTGTATTCAGGTTTTCCTGGCTGACTATTGCACATGCACTTATACTATACACCACGACGTGATACGGCAATGCGGGCATACAAGGGGGCTAATCGGTATTAAAATAGATATACGTTTTTTTATAAAAGAATCATTAACAAAAGGAAGCATCTATTTTTGTGAGGAGGAGAAAGGAGTAAATTCCGACATGCATCTACTGTCTGCTGTGCGCAGTAGCGCTCTGCACATTCTCGTACGCGTGCATTTCATGATTTTAATATTTTATCCTTTTATTTCTACTTTTCACTGGCTGAGACTCCTAAACTCAAAGACTTCCTTCCTTCCTTGTCCGCTTTTTCTCGTATTATGGGGCGATCGTGTAACGATCTGGCAGCTCCGGGATATCGCTAGGATAGCGAGGTGGATCAGCGGAATCACCGGGAAGCTGGTGGACACCGTTGGAAAGTCGGGCTTGAGGTAGAGGTTGATGAAGGTCTCTCTCGTTTTCGACCTCGTCCTTCGGTAGCTGAGCGGGGAAGACCTTCTTCTCTTCGCGTTTCCTCCTTCTTCGCGAGGATCGCGCACTCACGGTTTTCACCGAGGACCGGCAGTTGGGCAGGTTACAATATATATATATATATATATATATATATATATATATTTATTTATTTATTTATTTATGCTCGTTATTGAATAAACTACGTCGCAACTTTTAGTATTAATTTTGATTTTAAATTCTACGAAGGTCAATATGAACCAGGATAGCCTGACTGTCGTTACATTAGTATAAATACATTATTGTGTAAAAACTTTAAGATGGATAAAAACATTTGTTAGTATATTTTAGATTCGACAAGACTACAATTTTTAATCAGTTTTGTTTATTAAGAATTTTGTTGACATTTTGCCAATATTCCCCTTATTAACAATTTAGTATAATGATGAGTTTTGATATTTTGATTGCCAATTCGACAGTTTTATAAATAATTCATTCACCCATAATAAAAATATAACCCTAAAATTTAGTCGAATTTAGTGAATATACTTATTTAGATATATTTGATTTTACACATATTAAATAATTTCGAACTTTCTTTTGGTTGATTTCAAAAAAATCAAAAATACTTCTAAGATTTTATTTTATTAATAATATATCATTGTGTTTGACTGACCTATCAAGAGTTAGTCTCTCTCTCTCTCTCTCTCTCTCTCTCTCTCTCTCTCTCTCTCTCTCTCTTTTTCTCTCTCAAAATTCATTGTGACATGGAGAAAATAAATACTCAAACCATACCTCAAATTCTGATATTTATGAAACTAGATTGGTAACATTGTCTAAGTGATCCAATTCTACTGCAAAAATATCAAGAAGTTTAATACATAAGTATTGGATATTCTACTCTTCTAGGTCTCTTTTTGTATGAGTATTATATGTCTCCCTCACTCCTTAACAGAAATTGAAAGAACTATTCGAATTAAATGGCTAAAAAAATGTTAGTCCTACTTTTTCAGGGCAGAATTTTTGTTAGATTAAAGAAATAGGGTCATTCATGCCAAATTGACTCTGAATTGGTATTTGATATATTGGTAAAGAATAACCCAAACTAATTATACAACCCAATTATCCCTCTATACGTTAGAGCTTTACTCTTACTATAGCTCCTAATACGACTTGCAGTAAATCTTTTGTAAGGAAGAAGAGCACTCATTGAAATAGTTTGCCTTTTCCTTATGGATAGTCGATTGTATTATCTTATAGCGGTTGCAGAAGCTAAACGAATTTACTCTATCGAAGATTTCCTCATTATAAAGTAGACATTAAAGTAGACTCAGCGTATGCAACTGACAAAATATCAAGAGTTTTAGAGCACTGAATTCTATTTTTACACAAAATTTAATGCAAAATTTTTGATTCCTTTTTTAGTAAAAGGAAATCGCCGAGCACAAAACACTTATAACTTTGTATGCCTGTCCCAAACAAACAAATAATGCTATCGAACAAAAGCTATGAATATATGCTAGGCATAATCTATACGAACATAAAATAAAAAAATCTATAATCGAACGGATGTAGCCCTCGATATTTGCAAAATCACCTTATTATTTCAACACACGTTGTTACATTGAGTTCATTAGAAACGAATCATAGTAATCCCGAAAAATTTGTATCTCCTGATTATCGAAGTGATTTTTGTCCTAGATACTTACATAATTATTGAAAGTCTTACAGAAGCTTATTTGTGCATGATAGTACTGAAACAGTACTACTAAATTTAGTGAATGATATTAAGTTGGGTATTAATAGAAAACAGGTCACGGCGTTGCTTTTGTTCAACTTTAGTAAAGTTTTTAATACTGCCTGTCATTTCAGTCTAGTAAGTAAGATCCTTTTAATGAGTTCTTCTAGCAATGTTATTAAATGTTTTAATGTATAGCTTTTAACCTTGATGTTGGTCTCACTTTCGTGTAAATGTGAAACAGAAACTCATATTCCAAGCAGTCCAACAATTCATACTTTCTACGAAATAAATCGCCGCTTTGTATTTGCGATGCGTTTACTCGGTGTTGGCTTGCAAGGTATAAATAATTTTTGTGCCATGATGGATATCAGCAAAGGATATGCTTCAGCTACTTATTATACAATAGTAAACCACATTTGGATAGCAGCAGAAGCAGTAGCTGCATTAGTTTTTCGACAAGCAGTTAGTGAAGAGCAAAGAGAAAACGAGGCTGCCGGTAATGTAAAAATCGGCTCGCAGTTTCTGGTGACGGCTCTTGGGCTCGAAGGGGGTTTTCTTCTCTTGTCGGGATTGCTACATTGATTGGAAAATTTTCTGGAAAAGTTCTTGATGTCATTGTGAAAAATAGAATATGCAAAGCTTGTGAACAATGGGCTGGATAGGAAAATTCTATGGATTATCAAGACTGGTATGAAACTCACGAGCCAGATTGTAGTGCAAATCATGAAGGCAATGCGGGATCGATGGAAGTTAATGGTATAAAAAAAATGTTCCAAAGATCTATAGATTTCATGTTAGTAATTATGAATATTATATTGGTGATGGTGATTCGAAGATTTTCTCATCGTTACAAGATATACAGCCCTATGGTGATGTCTTGAGCGTAAAAAAGGAGCAATGTGTTTTACATGTTAAAAAGCGAATTTATAAAAGAGAAAACGATGCTAAAAAACAACTGACACAGATAAAAAAGGCTCAAAAAGCGTTAGAAGCTTCACAAAAAGGTGCTGATGGAAAAAACGACAAAAAAAAACAAAAAAACTGAAAAGCGTAAAATAACGGCTACATTGACTAACTGGAGATGTCAAAATATTATGAATTAGCTGTTCGCCAAAACCCATATTCTGTTGAAGATATGAGAAATGCTATTTGGGCAACTTTTTACCACAAGATTTCTACGAATGATAAGCCTCAACATGTGAATTGTCCCGCTGGGTCAGACTCTTGGTGCAAATACCGATTTGCTGAAGCTACCGGCCAGTTGAAAAATTTTGTGCACCCTCCAGCACTAGACGAAGACATTCAACCTTTATTAAAAAAGATTTATGAAGATCTTACCACAGACGATCTGCTAGAAAGGTGCATCGGAGCACACACACAAAACACCAACGAAAAATGAAAAAAAAAATTGTAGTGTGATAATAAAGTTTACTGCAAGAAAAAAATCTTGAAAATTTATGCAAAAAGACTAGAGATGCCCTCTTAACGGAAAAAGAACCATTATGATGGAAAATGCATACAATTTAGCTTAATCAAAATATTTTTCGTCATTTTCTACTACTTTTTGCCAGCTTTCTGGCAATATGGCGATACCGTGCCGAAAGAACGATGTCGGTTTCGAGGTGATCCATACATCTATAAATTCTCGCACTTCTTGAACATGTCTGAAGTGAGTATCAACGAGGTCGTGTTGCATCGATCTGAATAGGTGATAATTATATTGCGCTATGTCTGGAGAGTACGCTGGGTACGGCAACATTTTCCATTCGACCTCCAACAGGGTGTTCTTGACGGCTTTCGCAACATGTGGCCGAGTGTTGTCATGTAATAGAATAACTTTGCGCCTATTGCTCGCGATTGCTGATCTATGTTCGATCAATTTTGTTATAAGTCATTCAGTTGGCGTTGTTATACCTCGGAAGTAACGATTTTATTTGGTTTTAGTAGTTCATAGTACAGCACACGTTGTTGGTGCCACCAAATGCACAGCAATACCGTTTGGTCGTGGATATTCCATTTTGGTGTCGATGTGGACGGTTGGCCTGGGTCCACCCATGACTTTTTATGCTTAAGATTGTTATAGTAGATTTACTGTTGATAATGGCACTTTCCGTCAAATCGTGCAGCATCCATTTTCCTTCTTTATAAATCTTTCCCATTTCATATAAATGTTTCGAAATCGTTCTGTTACTGACTACTAACTTATGAGCGAGTTCGTTCTGCGTTTGAACTGAGTTTTCATCCAATAATGCTTGTAATTCACTATCTTGAAACTTTTTCAGTTGTTCAGAAAGTTCTTTGTCATTAACTTCAATATCTCAACGTACAAATCGCTCAAAGCACTCGTTACATATTGTAAGCAATGAAGCTTGTTCGCCACGTTCTTTGTTATTAACACCAGTATCTCGAGTTAGAAACAACTGAAACTATTCTTTACATGTTGTAAGGGATGGGGTTATTCGTCATAACATTCTTGAAGCAATCGCAAAGTTTCTGCTACACTTTTTTTCAAATAAAAACAATGGAAAAGGAAAGGTCGAAGAAAACTATATATCACGATTCATTTTTCACTAATCAAAAAGTTATAATGTTTACACAAATGATGGCGCCTGTTAACTAAATTTTATTGGCAAATGCCAAAACTAAAAAATAAGTACTAGATCCACACTTGTGACAGATCCTGACTTTTCGTACCACTTATATCTAAACGTTAAGGTTGGAAACTAAGTTTGCCTCCTAATATATTGAAATTGCGAAGTGCAGATGGTCTAGTTTTAAGTTTTAAAAATAAATCAAAATTTAAATTTATTAATAAATTATAAACTTTTCAATATTAAAAAATGTAGGTATACTAATTTATTATTTATTAGTAATGTGCACGTACTGCACTTGGGTGACGCTAATTCACTTCTGAAATTTGAATTAACTTACTGAAAGTATTTGACTCACTATACACAAAATTTTTGACATAGAAATATTTCACATAAGTATCCAGGAGAATTTATAAACATGAATGTAAATTATTAAAGTATTTATATGAATGTGAGGAAACGAGATTTAAAAAAATGAGTAATAATTAAGTACTAAATTTTTTCAAAATCTTATACATCTACATTTATATACCAAGCTAGAAGCAGCAGTATACGTTACTTAAGAATCTATAGCATACTCTAAGATTTTCAAGCAAAATTTTTATTTCCTAACTCCACTGAAAGCGATATTCATATCAATGACAATTTGATTGTTTCCCCTTATGGACAAATTATTACTTTTACATTTCCATACCTTAAATTTTTTTTATATATTTTATACTTATCTGTACCTTTATTAATTGTGTATATGGATTATCATACATATCTCACGGTTTTATATCAATCATTTTTATTATATGTGTGCCATTATTTAATTATATATACCTTGATCTTGTTATTTTTTGAAAGTTTATATTAGTTTTGAAACTGATTTACACAACAAACACTTGTTATGAATGATGTATAAAATCTATGAATTTATCTGTATGTTCTGATTTTCTTTAAATATTCATTTTGTAAAATGTTTAGTAAGTACTAAATGTAAATACATAAATGTAATATCAAATTGTAATATAATAAAATCCGTATTAAAATTTAAATATAACATATTTTCAGGTGGCCAAAGAACGATGTCAACCAACCAGTATTCGATTGATGGACAATGAACAGTTCAAATTTGGCCAAGCCTTACGACCTGAATCTACCTGGGGCGGACTTATTCTGCAAGGTCTTAAGCAGACTTATATCACTCGTATCAAAGGTTTCAGTTGGAAAACTTTATGCGCAGCCACTCTATTATTTGAAAGTCATTCAATCAATGATATCGCTATTCATGAAGCTAAAATTTATAAAATAGCTAAACGTTATGGCGGTATACCTTCGGGCGAAACAAATGGTAGACGTGGTTATACTTTAACTTTTGTTATAGCCTATATTCGTGACCTTGGCCTAAAATATCATGTGCTAGCTGAAAGCTTTGAAACCTCAGTTTCGTGGGACCGAGCATCAAATCTCTGCCGAAACGTCAAAGAACGCGTAAAACGAGAATGTTTTAATCGAAGAATCCATCACTTTCTTATTTCTTGCCGTATTACACAGACTTATGATTCGGGATGTTGCATTTATTTTTATATGGGGTTGAATTCTGAATTGCTTGAAGATCCAGTAGGGAGCTATGAAGCTATCGAAGAGTCAGCTAGAGAAGAAATATTATCCAGCGGTGGCAGTATTTCACATCATCATGGAGTTGGGAAGTTACGAGCTAAGTTCTATCCGGATGTCGTAGGTGAAACCGGGTTGTCTTTATATCGGGCTACTAAGTCACATCTCGACCCAAGTAATATTTTTGCTACCGGAAATATTGATTCTTTTTACAAAGCTAAATTATAATTTTTCTCAGTGAAGGTTTCTTCAGTATTCATGCATATTCAATTCCAAACAATATATACAGTTACTTATTAGTATGAATGTAAAATTTCGTAATGTTACTGCTACACTTAGACATCTTTGTCAAACTGATCATTTTGATGAGTTATATCATAGAAAAAATGGAAAGATTTTACTATAAAAGTTATATATTTATTAGTAAAACCTAAGATTTCAATTAAATATTTGTAAATAATAATTTTTTATTTTATTCATATTACATAATACACATATTAATCGGTAAATAGAATTACTTTCATACGGTGAACAAATTGCAAAGCTTTTGTGTTTGTAGTTTTATTAATCTTCAAAACTGTATTAAAATTAAAATAATACCATATGATCTACTGATACAAATGAACAAAGCAAGAATATTAAGGATGAACAAAAAGTATTATGATGTATCAGAATAAAAAGACGATAAAAGTTTAAAATTGCTTTTTTATAATATGTTTTCTAAATTACCTTACTTTCTTAAATTTACGAAAGTATTTTGTTTATACGTATGATGTATAAAAAATGACTTAATAGAAGATTAAACTATCTTAATTAAATATTTTGTAATGTTGAAAGAAATGAATCTATATTGTACTCGTCATCGTATTCTTGCTGCTCCCACAGTTCCGGAAATATTTCCAACACTGATCGATTAATACCAGTAGCGGTAGTTAGTTTTTCTATTTCAAAATCCTCTGAAGTATTTTCGATATTTATTTTCTTATCATTACTTAAAGAGAATAAATCCAATAACTAAAAAGAAATAAAACATACTTTTACATTATTATGCTTTTTATTTACGTATAACTAAATTATATATATATATATATATATATATATATATATTTCTTATCTTTTTTATAGGATATTTATATAATAAATATAAAATTTATAAATACATCTATAATTATTTAAGAATAACCATGATTAAATAATTCAACATATTTTAATGTTAATCCGCCTTAAGAAAATAATTTTGAAAATAAATTCTATAAATTTTCACATGTAGAAATATCATATAAAATACATATTTCAAATTATGAACATCATTACAAAACTCGAATTAGTTTTAGGCTGTAATACCTTTCGTTTCGATACTAATACTTGCTCCCTCAGTAGAAAGTCAAAGCTTTGGGGTTCTCCACTTTGGGCCATAAAATGTCATTTTTGCAGCCAAATTTGGTTAAATATAAATTGGAAATCAGGTATTCAATTGTTTTAGCTTCCTGAACCGAAATTGTAAAGTTCTGGAATGGATTTCGAATTCGGTGACTTTTGGGTCAGCCTTCGGCTAACGAAAGCGTGTCA
Organism: Sycobia sp. Sy_11; assembly: GCA_018907035.1. Classification (NCBI taxonomy): domain Eukaryota; kingdom Metazoa; phylum Arthropoda; class Insecta; order Hymenoptera; family Epichrysomallidae; genus Sycobia; species Sycobia sp. Sy_11. The sequence continues at coordinate 374,026 of JACCIC010000198.1, read as the reverse complement.
ATTATCTTTTACAGATAAACACATGTGTTATTTCCTGAATAGACCTGCTAAGAAAATAAGGTTAAGTAGTTTATTTGCACTCTGCGTATAAACAAAAAGAACAACACCTATGAATGTGTACATAGTGGATATCAGAAACGAAGTAAGAGCAAAAGGGTACTGTATGAAAAGTTGATTTCTGTATGACAAATTGATGAAAATTATTCGTTTTTTTTACATGCATAATAAAAGAAACATATAGCCAAAAAGAAAATGATGTCTTTCTCATGATGATATAGACTATATGTGTTGAAACCTATTTTATGTTGATATGAAGCGCAATCGAGAGATACTCCGAAACCGCTCGCGTAGAAACTACCTACGACCAAGAAGCAAACGAGAAAGAGAAGAAGAAGAGAGTCGAGAACACCGAGTGTAGCTGCTTTGTACACCGTATCAGTCACGCACGACGCCGAGCATCTCCAGGGCACATCCACAACTACGAGAAGCGTGAGGACGTGCAAGGGCTAACATACCGCATCGACGACGAGAAATAGGAGCAGCACGTGCTATAGCACTTATCTTCGAGATACTAGAGCAGACCAAAGAATTCGCTAATGACAAGTGGGCTTCTGAGCAGAGCCACGAGAAGATGTGGACGAGTCCAATGAAAGACTAGAAGAGGCCATAGAGTTTAGACCTCCCAATAAAGGATGTGCTAAAGCTAGTACCTGGAGTTCTATGTGGAACAACACGCGTATGGGTAAGAGCGTTATATAAAAAATGGCGAACCGTACAGGATATTAAATCGGCACTGAGACGCCAATGTCAAAAGGATAGATGTTGCACTGCGTCTAAAGCAGGAAATCAGGGGCCGAATTCAGGGATCAAACGAGTCAATCGGCACTTATTTAATAAGCATGAGAATGCTGCTGGAGAAATCTGAACCACCTATTCCCCTTGATATACAATTGAACAAAATTTATCAAAATCTTCACCCCCATTTTATCAACAAAATCAATCGTAATGGTTTTAACTCAATTGACGAACTGCAGCGGCCTGGTTAATAAATCGAGTTAAAGAAGGAGCTAACCAAGCGGTACAAGGCACCGCGACCGACAAAAAAATTCATGGTCAACATAGATGCAGGCTCCTCAGTGGGACGAGTAAGTCCAGGCAGCCGATCAAGACTGGCGTTGTTACACGGCGAGAGACCTAAAGAGATAAAGAAACTGGTTACTGGCTGAGACGACAGCTTCGATATTGACAGAAAAGGAAAAGAGGCGACGAGATCTAACTTCAAAAGAGAAAAACCGGAACTCTTCAACGACTGGAAAAAGAAGGCAATCACCGGAAAGTCAGTCTGAACGAACGGACAAACCAACCACAATCACGATCCCGATCCATAGACGAACCTTACCGGCCGTCGTCAAGCTGAAATAGGAGTTCCACACCCCGATATAACAGAACGTACTCACAAAGGAGCCCCGAACGCACGCATATACCGCACCAAGATACTAGAGATCCACACCAGCACACACGGCCACGTTCGGAAGATAGCCGAGACAGATCAACTAGCCGTGATAGACAACGCCAAGAATGGCCTCGGACGCCATCAAATAGAGAATCTAGGAGGAACTGCCCCAGGCCAGATAATAGATGATACTGGATATGCAGCAGACCAGGACACTGGGTGGATCGATGCTTCGATAAACGCAGATTACACTGCTTTAATTGCGGAGACAATGATGTGACAAATACTAATTGCACACTGAAAATGGAGTCAACTCCAAAACCCGTAGTCCTATAATTTCACAAACCAGTGACACGTATATCGACCACATGTCACGTGTACCAAACATTACCATATGAGCGAAAGTCACTCGTTCGCATTCCCCCGCAATAATACAGGATGACAAGAATCGACTCTTCTTGAATTTAGAAATAGCAGGGAAAACGTTCTCAACCGGGAAAAATGATCCAGTCGGTGTCATACCAAATGTATCTTATATGCAACTACCCGATGGACATCTATACGCAAATAACGGAGAAGTTGATCTAACAATTAATATCGACGATCAAGAAACAACGGCACGCTTCAAAATTTCGAACTCACTAATGTACGATGTTATCCTAGAAATGGATATCTTAGTGAAACTCAAGATTTTAGAGCCAGTTGGCATATGCCCAGAAAAATATTCAGACGATTTGCAGCAGTCAGGGTGACTACCTACAGGCGATCACTGCGTTAGCAGAGGTAGCACAAGTGGCCATGCTAAATCACAGAGAACGGCTGTCGCTTGAGAGTATCCTGAGAGGCTTACTACCAAAACAGAGCAACAGACTACCCCCGGCAAAACTCCCGCCACACCATATTAACGTACAAGGGGGCCCATCCATCAAACAATGGCTATGTCGCATACCCGATAAACTGCTCCGATAGGCCCATGCTGAGATTGATAGACTACTAAGCGAATGAATTATAGAACCTTCAGAGAGCTCTTAGAGTAGTTGCCCGGTCATCGTGTCAAATGCATAATGAAGGACGGCAAAATGGGATTTGTATAGATTATAAAACGGTTAATCAAGTTACTGAAAAGGCTGCATATCTCCGTTGCCGCATATGGACGTCCTACTGGATAACCTCCGAGGTATCAATCATACTTATGTAAGATTGATTTCAGCCAGGCATACCATCAGATCCGACTAGATAAGCAAAGTAAAGATATCACGCCATTTTCCATACCACAGAAGAGTCTATACCAATGTATGCGAATACTCAACGACTCACCAATGCCCCCGCAAGCTTCCAATGTGGCATGGATGTCATATTCGGTCCTGAGTGGCAATACTCAGTTTTCGTGTATATTCACACAAACTCGTTTGAAGAGCATACACAGAAACTGGCGGTTGTGCTACAGCGTCTCAAGGAGGTAAGACTTCAAATAAACAGCAAGAAGTCCGAATTCTGATGCCCCGAGATAAAATATCTAGGGTATATCTTTGACAAGAATGGCTTGCGGACTGACCTAGACAAAATTCAACCAGTGAGCGACTATTCAACTCCGAAGAATACTAAGCAGCTCTGAGCATTTCTCGTAATGGTTGGTTGGTATGTCCGTTTTATTGAAAATTTAGCGGAAGTCAAACTACCCCTAACAAAACTATTAAAGAAAAACATACCGTGAATCTGGAAAAGCGAAGAGCAGGGCGCTTTTAATAGATTACAAATCTTGCTAACACAAGCGCCAGTATTCGTGAGGCCCGTGCAAACAGTCTCTACACAGATACCAGCAGCAACGCTCTAGGACCTGTGCTAAACCAAATAATCCAGGAAGAAGAGCAAAGCATAGCATACGGTAGCAGGACGCTAATTGCACCTGAAGTTAATTATACACGTTTACCCATCAAAAGGGGACACAGTGCTTCTCTTATGACCATAGAGCAGGACGAATGGTATACCAACAACTAAATTGAACAACTGAACGGCGAACCCGAAAGTTGTGTAGACTGGGAGACTGTGAACGGTTTATTAGAAAAACACCGCCTAAATCCAATATCGGGAACATTAGAAATTGACCCGGAGGACTGGCAATTAGTCGAAAGACAGAGAGAGAATAATCCATGAGTGATATAACAGCAGGGCATTTCGGAGTGGAAAAAACTCTCCATAAAATCAATCAAAACTACTATTGGCCTACCATGAAAGCAGACACATAAATATGTAAGAAATTATCCTGAGTGTCAAATCCGTAAGGTGTCACACAGAGCACCCACAGAGTGATGGGCTAAACACATGGAAAGTACGTGGTCAATTGTAGCTGCGGATATGATGGAACCGCCCCCCCCCCAGCAAAGCCCAACATAAATATTTACTAGTAATAGATAGATGATCTTTACAGGAAATATGTTTAAATACAGCCGTTCTGCAATCGGGATATTTCTATTAATAAAATTCCTATTAACAGATAACGGCACGGAATTTTCCAATAATTCGTAAAAGAGACTTAAAGGACTGAGACTTGCACTTGCAAGAATTTGAATTTACAATGAACACCCAGGTGCATGCAAGCACACAAGTATCATCAGCGTTACTCAGTTTTGGACGTAATCTTTGCGAGATACCAACCTATTGCAACCTGCAACTATCACCGGGAGATATACAATCCTTGATGACACAAGATTGGCTAGATAGAATGCTTACCAGCAATTCACGAATGAGTACGGGAAAACCTGCATGAAGCAAATGAAAAGCAAGTGCACCAAAACAACAAGAAAGGAAGGCACGAAAATTTCGAAATTAACCACATGATATACTGAAGAAATCGTGTACTACATCGGGATCCGAGCACTTTTCGGCCAAATTAGCGCAAAACTATATAGGCCCATACAGAGTAGTGCAGAAAATATCCTCCGTTATTTACAAATTAGAAGATGTGGCGAATAGTTAAAGTACAAAAGTTCATATATTTGATATGAAAAAGTTTCACTCCGCTAACGCCCCACATTTTTCTCCTTTAAATACCATCAATGACCAGCGAAATAATGCAGAGAGGTATAGGAAGAGGGCGCGGCCGACGTCGCCCAGACCCCCAAAAAAAACGAAAAATGTCTTTCAGTTATGTTTTGTTACACATAAACATTTCCGGCCGTGGACGTAACTTTCGATTTATCAACCGATTGTGCTCCAAAACTTTCATTTGTTGCTTAACTTTTCTTTTAATTCCAGATCTACACATTATTGCGACTTTAGTTGGACCTCCAGTCTATAGTGGGTGCCGAACCACTGTTTATTGGACATTCTTAATCCAAACTTGAGTTGTTAACCAGTGTATAGGCTGGTTTTATATATTTCTTGAGGTTATATCTTTACGTGATTGTAGCCCGATGTATAGGGCCAGTATACTTATTTAGGAAAATCAAGAAATAAAATATATTTTGTATATAGATTGCCATGAATATGATTATATTACATAATCCATCGATTCCTTCCATCTGTCAGTCGTTTTCTATCTACCTATGCAGGGTCCTCTAGTTGTTCTGCTGTAACCAGATTCTCTAAGCCTTCAACTGCTTCTTTAAATTTTAGCAGTTCCTTGGCGAACGATTCGAACGCCCACTAATTTTTCTAACTCAATAGAGCTCTTACCTCAATAGAGATATTATTTTCTTTTTGAAACCTGATCCTAATTTCTTCGTATTTGCGACAGACCGCCAGGATGCGTTTTGGTGTGTCCGCCTCTCCATATGAGCATGTATTACTTTCTCTCAGATGGAAGCAAGAGAAATATGACCTAAAGTCTCCAAGCCCAGTGAGGAATTCGATTAACCATCGTGATGGCCTGATCCAATCTGCCCCGATCTTATCTCTGACACTAGGTAGTTAAGAACGATGACTTTTTGTCGAGTTATCCCAGATTTCTTCTCAGTCATCAAGATATCTTTTCGATATATCTCGAGCGGCACGACGTTGGTCCTCAAATATTGCTGCATTTTTACGATTTGCCTAAAGTTCCGCTCTGCATCTGTATGATGAGGAGTTTGTCTGCTATCACTGCTAGAGCGTCTGCTGAGGTGATTCTGTACACACCGGTGACTAATAAGCGTATGTCTTTGAGTACTTGCCAACTTTCATTGCTGTTCTACACATCAAATCGTGCCAACCTGCCGCTACGTATACAGCGATAGGTGTGAACAGCCCGGTATAGATAGTACGAAGCGCCTTATACGTGGGTGGATTGATAAGTTTCCGAACTGATTAAGAAAAACAACGTTTTTAAGAATTTTTATTTCTCAACATAATCTCCTCCAAGGCTGATACATGTCTCATAGCCGTGTTCTAGTCTAGAAATGCCATCACTATAGACTGATTCGTCAAGCTCTTCAAAATACCCATTTACAGCTTCGATTACTTCTTCATTGTCCGCAAATTGCTTACCGCCAATCCATTTTTTTTAAGTTAGAAAACAGATAATAGTCAGTCGGGGCTAGGTCTGGAGAGTAGGTAGGGTGCGGCATCAATTGAAACTTCAGATCGTTGATTTTAGCCATTGCAACGATTGACGTTTGCGCTAGTGCGTTACAGTAATGAAACAAGATTTTTTTCTTCGCCAGATGAGGTCGTTTAATTTTCACTTTGTGGCTCATACGTTGTAATAAGTGTGCGTAGTCTTGATCCGTGATAGTTTTACCCTTTTCAAGGTAATCAATGTATATAATACCTCTTGCATCCCAAACAACAGTAGCCATAACCTTGTTCGTCGAAAAAAATGTTTTTGCCTTCTTTGGAGTCGGTTCCCCGGGTCCAATCCACTGTTTAAACTGTTGTTTGGTTGCAGGAGTGCAGTAGTGGACCCAAGTTTCGTCAATGGTTACGAATCGATGCAAAAATTCGCTTGGATTACGCTTATACAACGCCAAATTGGTGGTAGAAATGTTCTTTCGAATCAATTTTTGGCCGACTGTTAGCAAACGCAGCACCCACCTTGCACAGTGCTTTTCCATATACAAATGTTGGTGCAAAATATTTTTTACACGTTCATACGACATCTTACTGGTTTCAGCTATCTCACGCACTTTTAATCTGCGGTCTTGCAGCACTATTTGATGGATTTTTTCGATTATATCTGGAGTTGTGACTTCAATGGGGCATACTGAGCGAGGCCCATCATCAGAGGTGCTCACACAACCCTTTTTTAACTCGGAAACCCACTGCTTAACGGTTGAATATGATGGGGAGGAGGTCTCCAGTGTTGAGTCCATCTCTTCTTTAATTTCCTTCGGCGTTAACCTCTACAGCACGATTTTCCAGCTTTTCCATTTTTACGAAAAATACAGAGGCGTCTTGTTCAACGTGCTCTCAAACCTAAACTAACATGGCGATCGGACTGAAACTATAGCTACAAGCTATCTAAGGATGGTACTATAGAACGCTACCTTAAGGTAGGCCTACTGGCGCCATCTCTTGGTCAGGCCGGAAACTTATCAATCCACCCTCGTATTTTCCATCTTGGAAAAGATGGCCAGGCGTTTGATCCTGTAAAACTGCTTTCAAAGAGTAACCGATTCTAAGATCTTCGCCGAAATGGATTCCAATGTATCTCACGTTTTGTAATCTGTTCACCTATATATCACCGATTTTTATAGCAGGGGGGACATTCGTGTGAAGGTGCCCTCTCAATAACAACATTCCATACTTTTGAGAAGCCAGCCTCATTTATTGACGCGACACCAGAATTCCACTCTTAAGTATAATTCTGGCCTATCCTTTCTATGCAAATCTCCCTCCACCAGGAGCTCGATGTCATCGGCGTAGGCGATGATCTCACATCCTACTCTTGAGAACTGCCAAACTAGAGGATCAAGGACAAGAGTTGAAACAAGTACGAATCATTGCGGGCATCCTTTATTAATCCCAAGTTGTACTTCTTCAAAGCCATCTCGTATGAGGACTCGACAGCCCTGAAGGTAATCCCTTATTAACTTGTAGAGACTCCTTATACAAGCTTTGCTTTGCAGTAATGTTAGTACATCGGGCCACAAAACGTTGTCGAAGGCACCCTTTATGCTCAGAAAAATTGCTACAACATAGTTTCTGCACGATTTACTCACAGACTTACGCAACTAAACTATGCCATCCTCCGTGAATCGCCCTCTTCTAAAACCGAATTATCTTGGAGATAACTTTCTTGTAATGATCCTATTTAATTTAGAGTATCAGAGCTTCTAGTGCTTTACCTGATATTGGCAATAGACAATTGGGCCTGTAGGATGCAGGGTTCTCAGACTCTTTTGCCTGACTCTTTTCTTATTGTGACTACTTGACCAAGGAGGGATCGAAGAGGAACATCCACAGATGGAACGATTGACGAATACTACGCCATTCGAGCCATTCCTGTTAGATACAAGTAATCCTCTTACCGACCGAATAGACACAGAACAATCCCGAGCAAGTCCTACCGCATCTACAGTCTTTAAGCAGTATGAGAAATTAAGGCGCCTATCTACACAAGATGAATGAGTTAGGAAAGTTAAAAAGACGGATTTGATATATAATACTTTTAAAGGACAATACGAGGTTCAACGAACAAAATTGCCGTGGATTTCGATTTAGACAGAGATGACTCGCATTAAACAGGACCGCTGCAAGCCTCTCGGCGTAAATTAAAGGTACACCTCAATCCCCAAGATCCAATACTATGTAAGTCCGGACGACAGATATACTTCAAGAATTAAAAATTATGTACCACCCATAAGACTTACCGATATCCTACGACATACTTCCCCATATCATATCATACTCTTCCCCATATAGTACCACGTTCTTATCCATATCGTAGCTAGGAAAATAGGATATATCAAACCCAACCCAAACTTTCCCCTTGAAAAATGAAGAGTGTAGATTTAAGTACAGATATATAAAAATTTATATTATTTTTATTATACTTACACCAAGCCAAGTTTTCATGTTTGGGAATAGAAAATAATCGGACAGTGCTAAATCTGGACAATAAGGTGGGTGAGGAAGTCATTGGTAACGTAATTCTGCTAATTTGACTGTTGCTATAGCACTGGTGTGAGCTAGTGCGTTCTCGTGGTGGAAGAGCACTTTTTTCTTCACCAGATAGGGCCGCTTTTCCTTTAGTATGGTTTCAAATCTATCCAATAATGAAGCATAATACTGTCCAGTAATTGTTTTTTCCTTCTGTATTTAATCGATTAGTATTATACACCGTGAGTCCCAAACAATATAGCCATGGCCTATACCATAGCCATGGCCTTACCGGCTGTTAATCAATTTTTGCTTTTTAGGGAGCAGGTTTTCCATGATCATTTCACATTTTTGACTGGTCTTTCGTTGCTGGCATATAGTGACGAATCCATGTTTCATCAGCAGTAACATAACGGCGCAAAATTTCAACTTCTCATATTCAAAATTTTATGCAAAATATGAAATACGCGTTCAGTCGAAATTCCTACAGTGTTACTAATCTCGCGTGTTTTTAATCGACGATCTTCGGATATCATATATTGGAATTTATTGGCCATATCTTGATTAGTCACCTTTTTTGGGCAGTCAGAACGCTCAGCACAACACCTGTATTCATTCTACCACAACGAAATTCAGTAAATCATTTGTGAACCATGCCATGTGATGAAGCAGGGTTCTTATAATATTTCTTAAGCTTTACTTCAGTTTCCTTAATTGTTTTTCCACCCAGAAAGTAATGCTTAATAACTACTCGAAATTCGTTTTTTCCATGCTTTTGTAAAAACAATGAAACACTAAATTTAAAAGACTTTCATAACCAACGTATTGACTTGAAGCTTTGTATATCTGCTTGTATGAGATAGTATCTTAGAGTAGTAAAATATTTACGATAACAGCGCCACCTTTCGAGAAGTCACGGACTTATCAAACCACCCTCGTATATAGTCGGTTAAGCATAGATATAGAAGAAATAATAGAAGTAGGCTTAGGAATAGGAATATGTAAAACACGATAGTAGTTGTCTAAGAATATCTAGCTGTAAGTTTTAATATTCATCATTCTTATTATTATATATAGAGGTAAGCGACGATAGCAACGTACTATCATAAATCAAAATTTTAATATTAAACCTTATTTTCTTTTTCACTTGGCGCTATGTCCGCGCTATATGGTGGATGCGATAAAACCTCCCATCCGAACTCTCGTAGCTTCTGAGGAGTCATCAACTAAGTGTGTGGTATGGCGTTGTTCTGGTGGAACACTACACCCTTCCTTTTGGACAATTGTGGACGCTTCTGGTCGATAGCCTGCTTCAAGCGGCCCAGTTGTTCACAGTAGATGGTGGAATTAAGCGTCTGGCCATATGGGAGCAGCTCATAGTGGATGATTCCTTTCCAATCCGACCAAATACGCAGCAAAACCTTCCTGGCTGTAATCCCGGCTTGGCCACTGTTTGGGACGGTCCACCGGCCTTGGACCATGACCGCTTTCGCTTGATATTGTCGTATGTGATCCATTTTTCGTCGCCAGTCACCATCAGCTTCAAAAATGGATCATTCCGTTTCAGCAGCACATTGCTTTTTTTGCATCAAATCATGTGTCTGCTATGAGCTGCTATGAGCTGCTCCCATATGGCCAGACGCTTAATTCTGACATATACACCTCAATGTAACTCGTTCAGATATCGCTTGCAGTGGGAATAATTAGTCGATTTTACGAAAATCCTAAGAATGTTTTTTAAAATGTTATACAAAAAATTTTGACATATCTAAAGGGTACTCCAGATTTTGGTTTAATTTATAAGAAAAATAATAATTGTATACAAATAGTTTGGTTTAATGATAGCAATTTCGCAAGTGATCATATTAAGTAAAAATCAGTATCTGGATTTATTGTAAAAATAGGTGGTAGTATCATATCATGGGGATCGAAAACAGAGCACAATTGCTGTTTCGACTACTGAAGCAGAGTTCATAGCAGCATCTATTGCAATTCAATAAATTCTTTAAATAAAATATTTATCAAGATGTATAAGCTAAAAATTTGCCACAACCTGTGTTGTTTGTCGATAAACAAAGTATGATTCAAATAATTAAAGATTGAAGATATCAATGTAGAATTAAGCACGTAGACATAAAGTACAATTTGTAAGACAATATTATAATAATGGTATGTTTATAATCGAATATGTAAACACAGCGAATCAGCAAACGGATATCCTAACCAAGGCATTACCTTCATTTCGACCATTTAATAAGTCTAATGAATGTAAATGTATAAATTGAAAAGAAAATGTAAATATATTATTTTTGTATTCGTGATTTTCGGTGGGAGTGTTGAGAATATAAAATTACAAATAGGAGAGTACTACGCATGTAAGGTTTTGGCCTATGGTGTACCTAATGGCCCTGAGTTCGACTTATACGAGGGTGGATTGATAAGTTTCCGGCTTGATCAAGAGATCGCACCACTAGGCCTACCTTGAGGTGGCTTTCTATAGTAAAATCCTTAGATAGCTTCTATCTATAGTTTCAGTCCGATCGCCATGTTACTATAGGTTTGAGAGCACGCTGAACAAGATCCCTCTGTGTTTTTCGTAAAAATGGAAAAACTGGAAAATCGTGCTGTCATCAAATACTTTTATTTGAAGGGGTTAACGCCGAAGAAAATTAAAGAAGAGATGGACTCAACACTGGGGACATGCGCCCCATCATATTCAACCGTTAAGCAGTGGGTTTCTGAGTTTAAAAAGGGTCGTGTGAGCACCTCTGATGAGTCTCGCTCAGGACGGTCCATTGAAGTTACAACTCCAGATATGATCGAAAAAATCCATCCAATAGTGCTGAAAGACCGCCGATTAAAAGTACTTGTGATAACTGAAACCAGTAAGAAGTCATATAAACGTGTACAAAATATTTTGCACCAACATTTGTATATGGAAAAGCTCTATGCAAGATGGATGCCGCATTTGCTAACAGTCGGCCAAAAATTGATTCGAAAGAACATTTCTACCACTAATTTGGCGTTGTATAAGCGTAATCCAAGCGAAGTTTTGCATCGATTCGTAACCGTTGACGAAACTTGGGTCCACCACTACACTCCTGAAACCAATCAACAGTCTAAACAGTGGATTGGACCAGGGAAACCAACTCCAAAGAAGATAAAAGCAATTTGTTCGGCAAACAAGCATATGGCTACTGTTTTTTGGAATGCAAGAGGTATTATATACATTGATTACCTTCAAAAGGGTAAAACTATCACTGGTCAATACTACGCCGACTTATTGAAACGTTTGAGCCACGAAGTGAAAATTAAACGACCTCATCTGGCGATGAAAAAAATCTTGTTTCATGACTATAACGCACCAGCGCACACGTCAATCATTGCGATGGTATAGGGGATGTGGATCCCGTATTATATCTGTATTTTAAACCACAGAATCTGGATATTGTAATCTTCGGAAAAAATCAACATCGAAAAAATATGAATTCTAAGAATGTTTTTATTTAAACTTTGTTACACTAATTTTCATAATATTATAAAAACTATTCTCAAAAGTTATTAGTAAACAATTTATATCTGTTTAAAAATATTCACAAACAGAATTTTTTTCTTGTACATGTTTTACCGTAGAGATATGAAAAAAATAACTGTGATAATAATAATAAATATCAAAACATTTAATTGTGTTAACATTTGAACATCCTCATAATATCAATTCAAATGTTAAAGATAAACTTAACTATCATAAATCCTATTCACAATCATCTGTAAAATTTTCATCTGAAAAGCCCAAAAATCTTCGGACATCAAAATGTTTAGTGCAAAACAAAACTTCTCTGAGCAGTTATCCACATGAATCTGAACATCAACGTCTGTTTTATTGAATTCAAAAGATAATTTATTATAAATAGAGTTTTCTATTATTTTATACTATACATAAGCAACTATCATTAAGTAATTATTATTAAAACGTTATGAAAATAAATAGAAAAAGGCGTTTACATATATGCAAATTTTTCTTTAAAGATCATGTTCATTTAAAGATACACTTGATAAGAAAACATAAAAATGAACCTGAATCTTAAAAAATAATAAAAAACAATTGCAATCATGAAAGATGTAGAGCACCTTTATATTCTACTGATTTACATCACAATATAAAGCAAGAAATATTTACAGATTTGTTTTATTTTAATTTATTTTATCGCATCACTATATTTATTATTATTATTATTATTATTATTATTATTATTATTATTGTTATTATTGTAAAAAAGTATATTAATTAAGAAATAAATGTTATTTACGATCTTACTGAATAAAAATTAACAAAATATAATTTTTTACGTGAATCTCTGTGTTTCCAACGCCAAAAAAGAGTGGTAAAACTGCACATGAAACTGCATTTTGCCTTCATGCAATGCCTCTATCTTTCGAAAACACTATAGAAAACATTTGACAATTTGTAGTGGATTATTGTAGAAATCTTGCGGTTTTGAACAGCTCCGTTATTTCTTTTGAGTATTTTCCAAAGGCATCAAAAAAATTAACAGAACAAATTATCAACCGCATGTGAAACGACGCAGTTATTAGAACAATTCGAATGACTATTGAATATGAAAATGAAATATAGGAATAGGGCGTCAACATAAAGCAAATATATGCGCTTAATTACGACGCTCTGATAAGTTAAAATTAATATTAAAATTGAAGAAATTTAGTTACTTACTAATTCCAGTGAAGAGCTTACAGATTCTAAAAGCCATTGGGAAATGGCTAGGCATGAAGAAAATCTAACTTCAGATTTTCTTAAATATCCTACTCTGACCAAAAGTATGGTTACACTAGTAAAACAGGTAGAAGCAACCATAACTATTGTTTTACAGAAACAGTCAATCAGTCTTCAAAATTTAAGCAGCATAATTTAGAAAAAAGATTAAAAAATATATAATAAAAAAACATTTTTATTTATTAGGAGTGTGAATAAGTCTTTCCCGTTTTTTGTAAGAGATGGCGCCACCAATACTGTGCGAGTATTCAATGGTTACATATGTCATAATCAAAGCTTATTCATATGTCAACAATTCCATACTAACACATTAGTTAAAATTTTTTCGCATCATAAACTTTTGATATCGTGAAAATGTCGAAATTTGAGCCGAGTCGACGTCATTTGCAGGAAGTTTCACTTTATTGGTTCAATTTGAAGAAATCTGCTGCCGAGACGCATCGATTGCTTCAGGAGGCTTATGGAGAAGGTTGTGTCTATGATTTAAGTGTTCGCGGATGGTTTCGACGCTTCAAAAGCGGTGATTTCGACGTGGAAGACAAGGAGCGTTCCGGACGGCCGCAAATCTTTGAAGATCGAGAATTGGCGACTTTGCTTGATGAAGATTCTTGTCAAACGCAAGAAAAACTTGCTGAAACATTGGGAGTTGACCGAACAACCATTTCCAAGCGTTTGAAAGCCATGGGAATGATCCAAAAGCAAGGAAATTGGGTGCCGTACGAACTGAAGCTGAGAGACGTCGAACGGCGTTTTTTCACTTGCGAACAGCTGCTTCAGCGACATAAAAGAAAGGGTTTTCTGCACCGTATCGTGACTGGCGATGAAAAGTGGATACGTTACGATAATCCGAAGCGAAGAAAATCATGGGGACTACCCGGCCATGCACCATCATCGACGGCCAAGCCAAATATTCATGGCGCCAAGCTCATGCTCTGTATATGGTGGGACCAGCTAGGTGTGGTTTACTATGAGCTTCTGAAACCGAATGAAAGGATCATAGGCGAGGTCTATCAACGACAATTGATGCATTTGAGCCGCGCACTGCGAGAAAAACGGCCACAATACTCCGACAGGCACGACAAAGTTATTTTGCAACATGACAATGCTCGCCCACATGTTGCACCGCCGGTGAAAACATACTTAGAAACGCTCAAATAGGAAGTCCTACCCCACCCGCCGTATAGTCCAGACGTTGCTCCGTCTGATTACCATCTCTTCAGATCGATGACGCATGGTCTGGCTGACCAGCACTTCCATTCCTACCAGGAAGCCAAAATATGGGTGGATGACTGGATAGAGGCCAAACCGGTCGAATTTTTTCGCAACGGGATTCGTATGTTGCCAGAAAGATGGGAAAAAGTTGTAGCTAGCGATGGCCAATACTTTCAATAATTCATTTGTAACCATTTTTTCACAATAAAGGCTCAAAATTTGAAAAAAAAACGGGAAAGACTTATTCACATACCTGATATTTTTGAACAACCAAGGTATAGATCCAACGAACCAAGGTATACGAAACTTGATTAATATGAATGCTGGTCATTTTCACGGACGGAATGAAAAAGCGATAAGAATTTGGAATCACATCGAAACTGAACGACATAAAGTATTGTAGATTATTTTATAGTTATATAATATGAACTAATGTACAAAGAAAGGATAAAAAAACGTAAATCAAAATAAATTTGAATGACGCAGCTGCCCAACTGCCCATGATTTCTGCAATATTCGTCGGATATCCCACTACAAATTGTAACATATTGTCTATAATCCTTTTGAAAGATAGAGTCATTGCATGAAAGGCAAACTACAGTTTCATGTGCGGTTTTGCGAAGATTTTTCGGCATTCAAAACACACGAAATTCACCTAAAAAAAATTATGTTTTCCTAACTTTTATTCAGGGAGCTAGATTTTGGTACGTTGTTATATTATCTCTTATTAATATATCGTATAAAGTATTATTCTTAAGAGGCCTACGATGGCTCGATCACTAGAGCGAAGGACTAGTAACTTGGTGATCCAAGTTTAAATCTCGGTCTCGGCCGATTGACACAGACACCGCTGTAATAATTTACATGTGCTTTGTTTACAAACACATCGTAGACCTACGTTGCTGATTAGCACCTGTATTTGAAATCATAAATAGAGCGACGTTAAATAACATAAAAAAGGATATATATTATTCTTGAAGTAAAAAACATTTATATCTGAATTAATATACTTTTTTGCAATAATAATAATAATAATAATAATAATATTAATAATATAAATAATAATAATAATAATAATAACACGAACAATAATAATAATATAGTAATATAAAATAAAAATTGTAACATAGTGCTTTGGTGAGAGCTAATTCGTGCTCCGGTGCAACCCGTCTCGGCCCGATCGCTCAGCCCGCCATCGAGTTCTTTTCACTCCACCAAAGGCTATGTTCTATTATTACTTGAATAAGCAGGTGGCTCTGGCTCAACCCGCCTCAGCCCCTAGTCGCTCAACGTGCCACTAGGTTCGCTCGTGAAAACTCATTTATTGATTCGTGTTTTAATTATTCACAGTGTGCACTCTACTTTGGCTTACGCCTAGGCCCTTGGTCGCTCAACGCGCCACCAAGTTTGTTCGACTACGTACTGTGCAGAGAAATCCAATTCTCACTCTCGCTCAACCCGCCAGAGTTCGAATTGGATTTTTTTTCCGTTATTTTAATTTTCTTTTCACGACGTTGCTGAGATTGAGACGCAAATGAATCTTTCTGATTTACAAAAGAAAACTATAAAAATATTTATTACTAAAAAATATATATAAATACTTAACAATAATTAAAATCTTTCGTCGCCGCCACACTACTCGCTGTTTCGGCTTATTTGTTTAGTTGCCGCGCGCCGTTGTCCGCTGAAACAGTAAATCATAAAAAAACATTTCTTTTATGATTTATATATAAAAAAATATTTACATTTATAACATAGCCTAAATTTAGCGATCCGTGTCAACGTATTACAATTTCCAATTCTATTTCTATATTACGCGATCGCGTCCCGCTCTGAGTGTGCTGAGACTCGTCGCCCGCTATCGCGCCGACAACAGATCCCCCTCGATCACCCAGTATGGAGGCCGCTGGCACACTGAAATTCTGCAGTCACTGCGGCTCTATTTGAGATTTAGGAGAGAGCACTCGCTCTCCCCTTACCGCACCGTTCCGCGCGAGCGCCGTCGCCGCTCGCGAGAATTCGCGAATCAATTCTAAATTGAACCATCTAAACCAATACTGTCATCCTCAGTGTTGCTACTGTATGCTGCACTTTATCCATTATTGAATGATTCAGCAACACTCGTGCGATTATAGTCAAAATCTGTATCCTTGGGTTTTGATTAATTTCTATTATTTTATTCAAAATTTCCTTTCAAAGTATTCTTATTAAAATTGAAAAGTTCGTATTCTACCTTTAAAGACTCTAATGAAATATATAACAAATCTAATTATTTACAAAAACATGTTAATTATTTAGATTAATCACAATTAGTTTAGTTAAGTTAGTGCAATAAGGCATTATTTTCTATAAAATAGTCCTTTTCTTTATGATTTTAATGTTGCTACTTTCAGATAATACATAAAATATCAATTCTACAAATGTATAGAACTTTTAATATTTGAAGGACAAATTGTAATTTTTTTTGTTAAAAAGCATACTTATCAAATCTGTTTAAATATTTTATGTAGATTATAAATAAAATACATACAACTGTTATTTATATATCGATGTTATATATTAATAGCTGCTCGTTTATGTATAGTATAAAACAATAGAAAACTCTATTGAAAATTATCTTTTGAAAACAATAAATAGACGTCAATGTTCAGATTTATATGGATGACTGCTCGGAGAAGTTTAGTTTTGCACAACATTTTTCGTTGTCGGAATATTTAGTTGGACTTTGGAGATGAAAATTTCACAAGTGATCTTTAATACTATGACTTATCATAAGTTAAATTTCTTTAATATTGGAATTAATATTATAAGGATGTTCAAATGTTAACACAATTAAATGTTTTGATATTTATTATTATTATCACAGTTAATTTTGTATACAATATAGTTGCAGCTCTTGTATGAATTCGGTTAGCCGCCTTAAGACTGAAAATTGTTGCTCCACTCATAAAAGTTTCATAACGATCATGAAGTAATATAATGAAATTTTGTTTTGAATTTTCAAAGTTTTTTTATAATTTGTTATAATCCATTAACCAGTAATATTTTTATCGTTGTTCAAATCTAATGATCAGTATAAACAAAAACATTGAAAAGAATATTGAAATATAAATATCTTATTATGAACTATTATGACTGCAGCAACAAGTTTCTAAAATAGAAACATTTAATAGTGCTCAAAATCCTAGTTTTTTCCCAAGATTTAATCATATATTAAAAGTAAGTCAAACTTATGTCAGATGATAAGTTATGATAAATTAATCTTTAAAACTACTTCAATGAATAAGAATAGGAGCAAACACTTCCGATGTCGCAATGCGCCGATCCAGATACATGTAAGAATTAAAAATAGTTTGAATAGTTTCTATGATTTTTCATATATATAAATATTTCAAAATCTCACGCAAATCACGTAAAAAATCATAATGGTTTTAAGTTTCATTTCTTAAATGGCTGAAAATATTCGTTTTAATTTTGCAAGTAAGCATACTTTGTTTGCTTATTTTTTTTGACGAACACAGCTTTTTTAAATTGTTAACTTTATCAAAATTCATGAAGTAAATATGTGGACTTATATATATTTAACGAACCATAACTATTTTATAAATAAAATTAAAATATAAAATAAAAAATATAAAATATAAAATTAAACACAACATTTTGTAGGCGAAGTTATATAATGATTTTTAATTAAATTGATATGTCTGTCATATGTAGTTGCTAGCTTATTAATTTGTATATTTAATGTTTTTACATTAAATGTATACAAGAGATACCATTTTTACATTTAACGATTTAACTAAGTAATTATGCAAATTATATTTTGATACTATACAACTTGCATTATATGTTAAAAGTTTTGAGCATTTGCCAATGTTGAAACTATGAATTTCAAGTGTATGGATAATTTTTATAAAATTAAACGTAACGATATATATTTACATTTAGTAAACGTTAAATCACATTTAATTTGTTAAGTAAAATAAAACGGCATCACAGATAATAATTATTTTTGTTATTTTATTATACTGAATTATAATAATTTGAATTAGTTGGTAAAATATAAAAGAGATCTTTAGAATACCACGATAAAAACAAATAAAAAAGTAATTAACATCAACTAAGATATTAGAACGCATATAACAAAATAGCATTCCTCATCAGTATTAAAAAGGAAGGTATTTACAATAGAAATATAAATTATGTAGTAGTTGGCATAAAAAACTTAAAAATATGTGAAGATGTTAAAAAAAATTATTAAACATATTGATAAAAAATATTATTTTAATAATCAATTATTTACTAAATAATTTATGATTGTAAATACAATTATATAAATTATTTGTGAAAGAGGATGAATGAATATAAGTTCAATTACAAAATATACTAGCACCACAATACATGCTAGAAAAAGTAAAACATCTACAATATAACAATAATAAAATATGACAAAAAAAATTCAAAGAGAACAATAAAAAACTAACTCCCATAATAAAGAAAATAAAACCAGACGATAGTAAGAAAAAAATAAATCAACATAATCGATCAACAGACTCTAGTTACAAAAAAGATCCTTGGTTCAATAATTTAAAAATTTTCCATTCCAAATTTTAAAAATAAAAGAGAACCATTCTATAGATTTACTAACATCTGTAGTAAAAAATGTACATACAATATCTAAGGAATATAGAGAAGAATTTAGATTAAAATTTACTAATCAAGCAAAAGCATATTTTAATGATACACAAAAAATTAAACCCATGGAAAAACGTAACAAAATTATATAATGAAACTAGATATTTTTTAAAAAATAACCAAGATAGAATAGTAACAAAATCAGATAAAATACATACATGATAGACCATGCATTTACAAAAAAAAAAACATAAAACGTACATACCAAGGAGAATGGTAGTATCATCTATAAGCACACCATTATCAGAACTATTAGAATTTTATAAAAAAATACTCACCAAAGCATGCATAAATCAACAGAAATAATTAAATTAAAAGCATTTTTTTAACTATATCTACTTATAATCGTTCTTATAGAACTCATATAGATAGATTATAGTAAGAGTTATTATAAATGATAAATCCTCGTACAAATCACTAAAAGAAAAAGAACAAAAATGTAAATGTATATATACTTTAATTAAAACAATATATTAAGATTATATAGATAGCTATAGAATAAAAGATACTACATTTCACACTCTATGCAAAATGTGTCGAACATATACAGAATGATAACTATTACATAGCTGAATATTAATTTCGTATTCAAAATGTGTAACGAATCACAAATATTTATATGAATATTTTAAGTTTTAGTATTTAAAATAAGAAGTGAAGATATATGATGTGACATTTTAAATAATTAATAATATTTAATTAAAAAAATGTTTCGAACAAAAACGTTTGAAATTCGAAAATTCATTAAATGTGAACATTTAACGAATTCTAATGTAAATACATCTGATAATCTTTTATTAAAAATAACATATTAATTATTATAATTACAGCACTAATTAACTACTATCATTATTGACCTGGATCTCAGTTTCTACAAAGAAACTGTAAGGTACAATATTTTTTTCAGTTAAAAATACGAAAGTTAATTTTAATTTGAAATATTCATTAATATGAAATTTACATTATTTTCAAAAATTAACTTTAATTCAAGTTTAACATGTCCACAATTTTGCATTATTTAATATTAAATTCCAGTCAATGTTATATTATTTAACAATTAAATTTCTTTTATAATTTTTCATCATATGTTAATATTTTAGAATGAGACATTTAATTGAAAGCATTATAATTCCCAGAGAAATAATTGAAATTTAACTAGAATTTGTTCAAAATGTCGATAAATTTAGATATTTCTTTTTATGCGTGATTTTGCGAAGAAAGTCTAGTTTTTACATCTTTCTAATAAAAAATTTTAATTTATACCTTGAAAAAATTCTTGTCCTTGTTTCCTTTTTAAAAATAACTTAGTACTTCCTTGCAATTCGATTATATCCACTTTCACATATGATAAAATTCATGGCTTTGCTTTGCCTTGTACTATCTTGTTATTTTCAATAAAATCTTTTGCACCAAGTAAATAAAAATTCAATTCACGTTGTTCTCAAAATAATAAATATAAAAAAAATCATTAATTAACACTATAAAATTATATTAAAATGTAAAGAAAACATTGTTTATCATTATAAAGTAAACTTTATCTCGACACGGCACGTTAGTTGATTTACACATCTCTTATCAATTAATCATGATAATATATGTTATTACAGTATTTTAAATTTCCTCGAAAATAAATAAAGAATTGCTTTATTTAATTTTTTATGTGTTGAATTTATTGTTTGTCTTTTACATTGATTAAAAATTAACAATTATACCATAATTATAAGATATAAAGTACGCAATTTATTGCAATTTGTTCTATTAATCCAATCAAATATTTATATATCGTTATACATTATAAATAAGTCATGAATGTTGACATTTTTTTGATGCATAAATACAATTTTTAAATATATTATATCTACCTTTTTTTTACATTGATTAATTTTAGATTATCCGCCCTCAAGTTATATTATATTAATATACTTAAAATATTATGTTTAAAATATTATATCAGGTATGTGAATAAGTCTTTCCCGTTTTTTTTCAAATTTTGAGCCTTTATTGTGAAAAAATGGTTACAAATGAATTATTGAAAGTATTGGCCATCGCTAGCTACAACTTTTTCCCATCTTTCTGGCAACATACGAATTCCGTTGCGAAAAAATTCGACCGGTTTGGCCTCTATCCAGTCATCCAGCCATTGTTTGGCTTCCTCGTAGGAATGGAAGTGCTGGTCAGCCAGGCCATGCGTCATCGATCTGAAGAGATGGTAATCAGACGGAGCAACGTCTGGACTATACGGCGGGTGGGGTAGGACTTCCCATTTGAGCGTTTCTAAGTATGTTTTCACCGGCGGTGCAACATGTGGGCGAGCATTGTCATGTTGCAAAATAACTTTGTCGTGCCTGTCGGAGTATTGTGGCTGTTTTTCTCGCAGTGCGCGGCTCAAATGCATCAATTGTCGTTGATAGACCTCGCCTATGATCCTTTCATTCGGTTTCAGAAGCTCATAGTAAACCACACCTAGCTGGTCCCACCATATACAGAGCATGAGCTTGGCGCCATGAATATTTGGCTTGGCCGTCGATGATGATGCATGGCCGGGTAGTCCCCATGATTTTCTTCGCTTCGGATTATCGTAACGTATCCACTTTTCATCGCCAGTCACGATACGATGCAGAAAACCCTTTCTTTTATGTCGCTGAAGCAGCTGTTCGCAAGTGAAAAAACGCCGTTCGACGTCTCTCAGCTTCAGTTCGTACGGCACCCAATTTCCTTGCTTTTGGATCATTCCCATGGCTTTCAAACGCTTGGAAATGGTTGTTCGGTCAACTCCCAATGCTTCAGCAAGTTCTTCTTGCGTTTGACAAGAATCTTCATCAAGCCAAGTCGCCAATTCTCGATCTTCAAAGATTTGCGGCCGCCCGGAACGCTCCTTCTCTTCCACGTCGAAATCACCGCTTTTGAAGCGTCGAAACCATCCGCGAACACTTGAATCATCGACACAACCTTCTCCATAAGCCTCCTGAAGCAATCGATGCGTCTCGGCAGCAGATTTCTTCAAATTGAACCAATAAAGTGAAACTTCCCGCAAATGACGTCGACTCGGCTCAAATTTCGACATTTTCACGATATCAAAAATTTATGATGCGAAAAAATTTTAACTAATGTGTTAGTATGGAATTGTTGACATATGAATAAGCTTTGATTATGACATATGTAACCATTGAATACTCGCACAGTATTGGTGGCGCCATCTCTTACAAAAAACGGGAAAGACTTATTCACACTCCTAATAATTTTTGTAGTAATGTAAATCAATAAATATTTTTGTATCGGTTACAGTCTTTATAATATAACTAGCATCCCCCGTCTCGGCTTCGCCCGAGATAATAATTTAACCGATTTCATAAACAATTCAATAATATCTAAGTAAACAGTACTCTTATATATAGAAATCTATATTTCTATAAATAATTGACCATAATTTACCTATCGTCGCTTCTGTATAACAAGCTGCTTCAATGTTAATTGTTCACTCCAAAAAGTTAATATTTTGCCGACCATTATATATATATATATATATATATATATATATATATATATATATATATATATGCATATTAAATACGGCTTCAATGGAAAAAATTGTACTTTTGAGTTTGAGCGGTACAAAAGATGTGCAAGTGTCTCGAGACGACGTTTACAGAGAGCATCATGTTCGAACTATAGGAAATATCTCGAGACGACTGCTATAGAGAGTTTTGTGTTGGGGAGATAGAATACAATATCTAATTATCCCGGAACGACTCTTACTGATCTCTTCATAGAAGTCGTAATGAGATACCTGGACATCGTTTTTTACTAACTATAAATGACATTCCCCGTAGAAGCCGTTCCAAATTATCTGGAAATCGCATTCTATCATTCGAACACGAAACTCCCCGTAGAAGTTGTTCCGACATAACTAAACATCGTTTCATAGCAACTAAACATGATAGTCCCAGTAGAAGTTGTCCCGAGAAAGCTAGCATCGCTTGCTAACGACTAAACACAATACTCCCCGAATACTCCCCGTAGAAGTCGTTCGGAAAGAGTAACGTCTCAATATGAATCTTCCCATAGAAGTTGGTTTCCTCATATATGGACGTCGTTTTCTATCAACTAAATATAATATTCCCCGTACAAATCGCCCAGAGACACCTGGACATCGCATATCGCATTTTATCATCCAAACACACAACTGCATATAAATCGTCTTGAGGCAACGGGATATCGTAATCAACCGCCCGTACATGCCAATACAATATTTCTCAGTAGAAACCGTATTTAAAATGTGTATATATAATATTTACAATATAATATATATACAATATATATTACATATTTCGTATATTTTTGTTTTTTCAATTAAATACCGTGAATATTTTCGTGGTGATGCCAACTGAAATTCAAGCAAAATGGTATGACGAATAGCATATTTTTTAAGCAGACGATGGATAATATTGTTCATTTATGCAGAAGCGACGATATATTATATATATAGTTTCGAGGTTGTTGGTAAAAGAACCCTATTTTGCAATAATTTCTTTTGTTCAAACTAAAAAAAAAACAGTCTCTTGTGACAATTCTGAAGTTAATATATTGTATAAAAACAAAAATATAATTGTCGTCACAAATTATATTCAATATGATTTGGCATACAGAACCATTTTATAAGAGAAGGAGAAAGGAATACAGAGACGGAGAGAGAGAGAGAGAGAGAGAGAGAGCATTTTTTACGTGAAAAAAATTCAAAAATATACAAAAATCAAAAGATATCCATAAGGTGTGAGTGTAGTGTCAGATTAACCTGAAAAACAAAAAAAGTAATACTGACTAACGCCAGACCTTCTGTAGGATACGAATCCCAAAGTTGGATATGAGCTGGCCTGGTATTAATACTTTAAGCGGACTATCTTGAGTTGATGTTCGTGATTTAAGACGGTACCTACTGGTCGCTGGTGAAACTCGTTGTTAAAACTATTAACTTAATTTATTGATGAAAGTAAAATGGTTTTCAATAAAAAACATAGCCTATGCCCTTCTCAAGATAATATAGAATCTATATGTCAAATTTCAAAACAATCGGTTGAGTAGTTTTTTCGGTTATCGTGTACAAACAAAAACACGTTTTGTCATTATAAATTAGTATGATATATTAACTAAAATAATTAATGTAATGTAACCGAAATATTTATTATATGATATTACGTACTTGCATCTGAAATATTACTATAATTACTATGCAAAAATTGAGCTCAATAAATGCGTATTTCACATGAAAAATTCTTAGGTTTTTGTTTAAAAATCATTCGTTCTCTAAGAATGAATATGAACAAACATATCATTTTTTAAAGTTCAAATATTCCAATTTCTTAATAGCTTTGTCTATTTATAAATTCGTAATTAATTGACTTTTTTTACAAAATTAAAATTCTACTTAATTAGTGATTTTAAATTACTTCAACCCAATTTTTTTACATAGTCAAAGTAGTCAAAGTTCCGGAATAAATTTGAACTTAAAAAAATTTTAAATTTTTAATATATTCATTCTTGTAGGGTGCACCTTAACACCTATTTTTACTTAAAATGTACTACAATTTGTCTGTCGTGTTCTCAAGGCTTGGAGAGTACTAAACCAGTCCATGTAAAACACGACGTGACTCAAAACAGCATGGCCTTACTTCTACATAAACTAACGTCTTTTTTCCGGGAATTGTAAACAAAATATAAACTGTGTAGAACCGTCGATTCATAAAATAATATAAATATAATAGTTCTAACACCTAGCACTGGATGTCTTCCCCTTATAATATGAACCACGGTAAAAAGACGATTCTTATGTATTTTGACCCATAGAATACAAATCTCAAGATCTTTTTTTGTGAACAGGATAGAATAAAGTTTCTGTCGCGAAGCGCTCCTCAAAAAACAAATGGCTAATAATTTGCCTGCCTTAAAGGAGATCGTGATCCTAGTTACGAGCCGCTCCTCGAAAGACCAGCAGTTGTCTTTTCATGTAATATTTTTTAATTCTCGATCCTAGTTGCGGGTCGTTCCTCAAAAGCATAATTAAGTGTAACGATTTTGTTACTAAAATACTCTATGATAAATTAAATTTATTTTATCCGATCCATGGCCTGCTCCTGAAAATACTTCTTTCTCTTTGAAACAATCTTGGACTATTACTGCGTATGATATTCCGAGAGGGGTAAGGAACGTCACATGGCGGCCGAATAGGGACCAGTGGAATAGTTTACTAGTAAAAACTCCGTGAAATCAGTACTTATATAAAAATTATCATATGAATGAGAAAATAACTTCTTTTTCCTGACAATTAAAATTCATTATTAATAAGAGGAGCATATTCGATTTGTGTGAAAACAGTCTGGTCGCGAGCGAAGCGATCAGATGCTAAAGCGTGTTGAGCAGAAGTACGAAGTAACACACATCGAAATTGCATTATAAATAAAATCCGATACAAACGTAAAGAACTAAAAATAAACAGTTTTTTACCTAGATAATAAAAAAAATTATTTTTCCCAATTCCAGGAAAATATACACAGTGTATTTTTTTTATATAAAATTTCGGTAAAATACCATCGCCATGAATAAGCCGGATACAACGAGATTTACACCAGTATATCTACATTTTGGATGCGAATTCAGAGCACCCGGATCTGTTTTCATATTATAAGGTCAACAAGCAAATACTACCGTCGAAAATCAAACAAATAAATTAGAAGAAATGCTACAGCTACTGAGAAACCAATTAACGAAGAACTTTCAAAAGTAGAAACATTACTACAACCTGAAACGAAGTTACTACGTACTTACACGCTTCTATGGATTATTTGATAAAATAGATACGTTTAATGCAAAACTAGCACCGAAATATGTCCAAACGGAGGCCCATTGCCTCAGTCACAACGCAGCACCTAGAGGAACAGATTCTCTGCCTCAGATTGTTGGAGAGCAGCGTAGCAATTAAGTGCTATGGTTTGCCATTCTTTGCCTTTATTAACGCGGCAGCATTGATAATTACAGCCTCCCCTGAAATCAGCAGCATTGTAGAGAAGCAAGGAGAACGACGTGTATATTACACCTCAATCGAGACCTTTTGTATACTGACAGTCCAGTCAAGATGACATCCTTATATACACTTGAAGTGTAATATACCTGTAAAAATAGAGATATGGTCAGTGATTTTCTGATTATACCAGAACAGCCAGTAGTCATAATCTTTGACATGGGAAAAATCTTAAGAAAAGGATATCGCTTCCTCCTGCGAATTCGAACGCCAGCGGCTCAAGAACGACGACGCGAAAGACGAAGAATTCACCGTAGAGTACAGAGAAGCTTTATCAGAAGTCTAGAAGACGAAGGGTTTACAGCATGACCGAATCGGAAAACTTTTCCACGGATAAAAGGCAACCCTGTAAGAAAGAAAAATTAGAATTCATTGCATAAATAGATAGCATAAATTAATTATTAAGCGATAAACCTTTATTAGATGAGTTTATATTTTCTAAATTATATGAATAAACTTTTTACACCAGAATAATTGATATGTAACATTATAATTAATACTGACAAAAAATTATATCTAAGAAAATTTAAGTTTAATAGTATAAGTGAATTATTAAATTAACAAAATTGTTTATTTTAATTGAATTATTTATGATGTTATTAAATTGATAATGAAACTAATCGAACTAGTAACAGATTTAAAGACATAACCGAAAATTTATTATTAGGAGGCGAATTTCGTCTCCGACCTTTTTTAACGGAAGATGGACATTTATGGTGGAAAATGGATACATGTTAGCTTAATCTAAATATTCTCCGCCATTTTCTACTGCTTTTGTCTTTCTATCGAGGTTTTGGGGCGATGCAATTATCGACAAATTCTCGTACTTCTTGAACATGTCGGAAGTGTGTATCAACGAGGTCGTGCTGCATCGATCTGAATTGGTGGTAATCAGAAGGCAGTATGTCTGGCGAGTACGCTCGGTGCGGCAACACATCCCATTCGAGTTCCAACAGGGTGTTTTTCCCGGCTTTTGCAACACGTGACGGAGGGTTGTTATCAAGAGAATAACTTTTCGCCTATTGCTTGCGATTGGTGATCTATATTCGATCAACTTTTGTTGCAAATCATTCAGTTTGCATTTGTATACTTCGGCACTGATGGTTTCATTCGGTTGCAGCAGCTCATAGTACTGTACACCCTGTTGGCCCCAACGAATACACAGCAAACCTTTTGGCCGTGGATGTTCCGTTTGGGTGTCAAGGTGGACGGTTGGCTTGGATCCACTCATGACTTTTTGTGCTTAGGATTATCATAATAGAATAAGTTTTCATCACAAGTCACAAATCGCCACAGAAAACTCCTTTTTTGCCTGGCAAACAAAGACAGTTCGATGTTGTATCGATTCATAATGGCACTTTCGATCAAATCGTGTGCCATATACTTTCCTACTTTATGAATCCCATGGCATGTAAACGTTTACCAACTGCTCTGTCACTGACTCCTGACTTATTAGCGAGTTCGTTCTGTGTTTGAGCTGAGTTTTCGCCTAATAATGCTTGTAATTCATTATCTTGAAACTTTTTCAGTTGTTCAGAAAGTTCTTTGTCATTATCTTCAGTATCTCAACTTATAAACCGCTCAAAGCACTCGTTACATATTGTGAGCAATGAAGCTTGTTCACCATAACATTCTTGATGCAATCGATAAGTTTCTGCTACACTTTTTTTCAAATCAAATTAATCAAAAGGGCATGTCGAAAACTCGATTTATCACGATTCATTTTTCACTGATCAAAAAATTATAATGTTTACAAAAATGATGGCGCCTATGAACTGAATTTTATCGGTAAATGCTAAAACTAAAAAATAAGTATTAGATCCGACACTTCTGAATTTACGTACTACTTATATCGCCATCTAAACGTGGAAGTTGGAAATTCAATTCGCCTCTTAGTAACTTAAATTTATGCATGTTACATGTAAATTTATCAATATAAAACCGAAAAGAAAAATATGTATTAGGTTAATTAATAATTATTTTTTCATTAGTCTTACAGTCCAACCGAATCAATCGAAAACAATACGTAACAATATTAATACATATCTAAATTAACATTAATACATCAATACACAAAAATAATAAAAATAAAAACAAAAATTAAATTAAAAATTATAATGACAGTCAGACTGTCCTTATTTACAGTGAACTCCGTAGACTAATCTGAAAATAAAATATTAGCTGAAAAAATTTTTGTTAGTCAAATGCAGTCTGACTGTCCTCAACACCCTTACTTCATCAGGGGCTGTAAGACCAATGAAAAAATATTTATTAATTTAAATATAAGCAGTCGACAAAAGTACAATTAAATTATGTATTAGGTTGTCAAATATCTACCTTCCGCTTTCTTGCTCTTCGTTCAATGCTTTATAAAGAATGTTACAGTGGTCAGTTTTACTTCAAATATGCGCCGTTTTGTTCGATAATCTGCTTCCATCTAGACGGCAACTTCATAATACCGCTCCCGTAGAAACCCCTCTCCTTATTTGCGAAGAAGTCAGACAGCCACTTTTCAGTAGCCTCTTTTGAATCCAACTTTACACCACCAAGGGTGTTCGACATGGACAGAAATAGGTGATAATCACTTGACGCTATGTCCGGGCTATATGGTGGATGCGATAAAACTTCCCATCGGAACTCCCGTAGCTTCTGACGAGTTATTAACGAAGTGTGTGGTCTGACGTTGTCCTGGTAGAACACTACACCCTTCCTGTTGTCCAATTGTGCACGCTTCTAGTCGATAGCCTGCTTCAAGTGGTCTAGTTGTTAACAGTAGATGGTAGAATTAAGGATTGGGCCATATGGGAGCAGTTCATAGTGGATGATTCCCTATCAATCCCACCAAACATACAGTAAAACCTTCCTGGCTGTCAATCCCGGCTTGGCCACTGTTTGGGACGGTCCACCGGCCTTGGACCACGACCATTTTCGCTTGATATTGTCGTATGTGATCCATTTTTCGTCGCCAGTCATAATCCACTTCAAAAATGGATCGAGTTCGTTCCGTTTCAGCAGCACATCGCAGGCGTTGATTCGGTCCAGAAGGTTTTTTGCGTCAAATCATTCGGCACCCAAATATCAAGCTTTTTTTGTATCTAGCCTTCTGCAGATGGGTTAAAATGGTTTGGTGACTAACTCTCATTTCCTGGACGATGTCACGAGATGCCACATGCCGGTCTAAATCGATAAATTTCATGATTTGATCGGTATTCGTCGTCATAAGTTTTCCGCCAGCTGGCTTATCCATGGTATCGTTTTCACCGACTATGAATCGTCAAAACCATTCCTCTGCGGTTCGAAGTGATAGCATGTCATCCCTCAAAACACGATTAATTTCATGGAACGATTCTCTAGCGGATTTGTCTTTAACGCAGGAAAACTTTAAAATTGCACGAATTTCGACGTTAGTGAACTCCATGTTTACATGTCTATAACTTTTGAACGCAATCTCAGAACTAATCATGCATAGCGGCAGTTTATACGTTATGTCAAGACCTTTCAAATGATATATAGTATTGCCAGATCCGAGCTCTGTAGTGCTTTGTACATAGCTACAAAATTCAGACAATGAGGCGGAAGGGAGATATTTGACAACCTAATATGTGTATATTGATTTAAAATTGGAAAATAACCGATAGAACCGAAAACGAAATAGGGATACATATTCTAAACCTAAATAATGCGCCCTTCGAAAAATAAATAAATAAATTATCGCGGGAAAATTAGTAAAATGATCGGACAAATAAATAAACAAATCCCCCCCCGCGGTTATTGAAATCAAATCCCGATCCCGAACAGTATTACAGCTCCCGTGAGATTGGTAGTATTAAAATTTTATTTATAAAAATAACGTTTTAAAAGGTTTTAAAATCTACAATTCTTGTTTAAAAATATTGCAAATATTTACAATATGTTTCACCGATAATTGACTTGAGCATAACGTGACTTGCTCGTTACCGAGAAAGAACTGCCGAATCTACTGCAAATACTGGTACTTATATTCAGTTTATTGTAATTTCCGTTTGATATTTATTTTTCTTTAATTAGTAATTATATGCAGAAGGAAGAAAGGCTAGAATAGAAAAAAGGCTAATTCAACTGGACACTGATACGCTTATGTGGCAGTATCGCCTGAAATTCAATCGTAACAGACATAATATAGTATGTATATCTTGTTACAAAATATTAATATATTAATCAGATTCTACAGACTCCGGTAAATTAATATATTATTATATTCAGATTCGACAAAACCCTTTAAATCGAATATTCCAAAAAGTATATATATATATATATATATATATATATATATATATATATATTGTAACCTATTTTACCTTACTTGGTTACGTGTAATTCGATAGGCAGTCGTATCTCG
Organism: Sycobia sp. Sy_11; assembly: GCA_018907035.1. Lineage (NCBI taxonomy): Eukaryota > Metazoa > Arthropoda > Insecta > Hymenoptera > Epichrysomallidae > Sycobia > Sycobia sp. Sy_11. The sequence goes on along the minus strand of JACCIC010000198.1, from coordinate 343,407 downwards.
TCCGGCTGCTGTTCTCGTAGCACTTGTGGCTAAGCTAAGGGGAAGGGGACGTGAAAGTCGTAAAACGTATTGTTCGATAATAATCACAATGCTTTTATTTACGCGGCTAACACATACAAAACTTACAATATTATTCAGAGCAATAACTCACCCCGAGCGGGTTCCACGACATCGCTATATGTATACGAGATATAAGGAAATATACGCCCACGCGGAGGGATCACGCGGAGACATAAAGCATGGGCGCACTACGCGACGGCGGCAGGAACGAATATATATTTAACATCACTATATTAACGCTATTTGCCCCAAGCTGACGAAGATGCTGTCGCCGGCTCTCTCTCTCTCTCTCTCTCTCTCTCTCTCTCTCTATCCCTCTCCCTTTCTCTTGCGCTACTGGATCGTGCGGCGTCTTCTCGCTTTCTCTCTCTCTCTCTCTCTCTCTCTCTCTCTCTCTCTCTCAGTTTCTGCTGACTCGCGCGACGTCCTCTTGCTGGCGCGTGTTACACACGCATCCGCTGATGGACAAGTGGTGGCCCTCTCTGGGTACAGAAAATGGTAGTAGCGAAGAGAGTGCTGGACGCTCTAGGCGTGATGATTAGCTGCTGGACGGCCTTACTCGCGACGGGGCTGATGACTTCGGAGAGTGGCTACGGAGCTATCTGAAATCACAAATAATCTGTCCGACGGCTGAATAGGGAAGAAGGATTTCTCACTCGGTCATTCGCGTTCGCATCGTTCCCGGCGCGCTGCGCGCATTCTTTCGGTACATAGTGTACCTCGGTCGTAAATACGCGCGCGCACACGCGGTTTTTGACTATTACTACGGAACCGTCAGTTTGTACGGTTACAATATATATATATATATATATATATATATATATATATATATATATATATATACACATATATATAATTTAATTGTACTTTTGTCGACTGCTTCTATACAAATTAATAAATATTTTTTCATTAGTCTTACAGTCGAATCAATTCAATTAAATCAATCGAAAACAATACGTAATAATATCAATACATATCTACATTAACATTAATACGTCAATACACAAAAATAATAAAAATTAAAATTAAATTAAAAATTATAATGATAGTCAGACTGTCCTTATTTACAGTGACCCCCGTAGATTAATCAGAAAATAAAATATTAGCTGAAAATATTTTTTTTGTTAGTAAAGTGCAGTCTGACTGTCCCCAATACCCTTACCTAATTGAAGATCCAGTCCAACGTTTCGAGCTCGCTACGGCTCCTCATCAGGGACTAAACTAGACCTTATATTTGAATCTATATATACCTTATCCCCACACCAACTATCCTTAATATAAGAACTAGTTTTTCCAACTATCTTAACCAATATATTATATAAAAATCTAGCAATATTATAAGTTGGTGTTTTTACAATGAAATGAAAGATATTGTTATTTCGAAAAAATGCAAGATGATTTCATTGGATGTACTATCTTTGTTTACAAATGTGCCTTTAGAATTGTTAAATGATATTATACAGGAGAAGTGGCAGGAAATTAATTTACATACAAAAGTAACAATGAATGAAATTATTAAGGCAACTAATTTAGTTTTTAATAGCACAATGTTTTCATTTGATAATAAAGTTTATGAATAAAAATACGGATGTCCAATGGGGTCACCTTTGTCACCGGTTATAGCTAATTTAGTTATGGAAAAATTCGAAAATATAGCTTTGTCAAAACTAAGTCAGTTGAGTTTTTTGGACATTAATGTCATTAGATGTAGTAATAATAAGGTGAAACTTAATTTGTACAGAAAGCCTATTTGGTCAGGTAGGTTTTTAGATTTTAATTCACACCACCAATTCACAAACAAAATTGGAGCATTAAAAGGTGTCATGGACAGAGCAATAAAATTATCACTTAAAGATTTTAGACAAAATAATGTACAGATAGTAAGATAAACTTTCATTAATAATGGTTCTCCAATTGAATTTATTGCTAGATTAATTGCGGAGAGATTGTTTGACATTTACAATACCGAAAATAGACATAATCCACGAGTTGATGTTAACAAAAGCAAAATTATTGTCTTACGATATCTTAGAGGATTATCTGAAAGAATTAAAAGAAATTTTCGGAAATATAATATTCAAATTTTCTTTAAAAATAGCAATAATTTGAGTAGATTGTTTAATAATTGCAAAGATAGGAATAATTTATGTTTAAAATTGAGTTGTTTACAAAATTAATTGTATGGATTGTAATAAATACTATATTGGACAAACAGGTAGATATTTAAAAAAGAGAATTTATGAGCATAAATATAGTTTACGTAGCTCACATATTACTTCCGGTTTCAAGGAGCATTGTTGAAAGTTTTTACATTCTTTTGATTTTGTGAATGTAGATATTTTGGAACATGGTATTAATAATAAGTATAAAAGAGAGAGTCTTGAAAGTATTCACATTTCCAGGAATCAGAATAATGTGAATTTTATGTTAGAGTCTAATAAATTAGACAATGTTTATCATTCCTTATGAAATTGATTGGTTTTGTACAATTCGTGTAGAGGGGGAATTTAGATTTAATTTACTAAATTTGGAAGTGGGGATAAGGTATATATAGATTAGAATATAAGGTTTAGTTTAGTCCCTGATCAAGAGCTGTAGCGAGCTCGAAATGTTGGACTGGATCTTCAATTAGGTAAGGGTGTTGGGGACAGTCAGACTGCACTTTACTAAAAAAAAAAAAAATAATTTTCAGATAATATTTTATTTTCAGATTAATCTGATTATTGCGGGTTAAACCGCCGAGTTAAACAGAGTTTCCCGGGTTTTCCTTTCTGAAATAGTAACGATTATTGTTCGATGAGTCCTCGAAGCACGAAGAGAGTATTGTTAGGTGTTTTCTACCCGTTTTCCCTGTAGCACCGTGAGTTTTTCAAAAAGAAATATAGACTAGATACGAGCTCGTGAAGTGCTGATGAAATGCTTGACTACCTAGTTGGTGGACCGCCAAGCCTGCACCGATAGGAAGGGAGAGAGGGGGACGACCGCGGCTCACCCGATCCGACCATCACAGACACAGCTCATTCGAGCCCGATTACAACCAGCCCGAACGAGAGTAAGATCATCCGCCAGAGACTTCCACAGACAGCCCGGTTACAGCAAGAAACGGTGAGTACCAACGGCAAGTGACCGCGTAGTTGTGAGCCTGGGCCACGGACAGCGGCGCGACGGCGGCTTATACGAGCGTGCGTGAGATTGAGAGAGAGAATACTGAGGAAGGTGTTGTACATTCGTGAGAATAAATGAAACTCTGATAATGAGCGAGGCGTTGTTATTGATTGCCGCCTCCCTTTTTTCTATTAATCTAGCGTTGTCCCGCTTCGTCAGCGCACCCCCTCGTGGAGAGGACGGGTCGACCTCGGCAGGAGGAATCAACGGGTAGGTGCTGTGTGCGAGAGGAAAACATTCTGTGGCAGTGGCCAGGGCAAAGGCCAAAACGTTACAGTGGCGGTTAACGTGGGCCAGCGCTGAACGGAGAGGACACCAGTGCGCGAGAAATTTACCAGCTCACGACTTAACCTAGTTCGGTCACGTGGCGTGGGAAATCCGCGATTGTTGTGCGCATGCGGGCGGAAGTGCGTCACTGAGCAGATACGATGTGTACCGCGCAAGGTGACTGCCATCATTTTGAGAGCGCACCGGCAGACGAGTGACGTGCGAGGCGAATGCCGCCGTCGACGTTAGGCAACCGGACGAGTTAGGCTCGCGGTAGAGAGAGAGTGCGCGAGTAGTAGTCGCTAGGAGTCGGTCAGAAAACCCATCACTGGCCGCTCGAGAAATAAGTCGGCACAGTAGTCACGGTTGAGTGGGTCGGAGACTAAGTGTCCGAGCTGCGGGAAAATATTTTTTTTTGTGTTATTACAGTTGATGGGTAGATGAGCGAATGGATGCATAAAAAATCGTATTAATTCAAAATATATTAGGAGTGTGAATAAGTCTTTCCCGTTTTTTGTAAGAGATGGCGCCACCAATACTGTGCGAGTATTCAATGGTTACATATGTCATAATCAAAGCTTATTCATATGTCAACAATTTCATACGAACACATTAGTTAAAATTTTTTCGCATCATAAATTTTTGATATCGTGAAAATGTCGAAATTTGAGCCGAGTCAACGTCATTTGCGGGAAGTTTCACTTTATTGGTTCAATTTGAAGAAATCTGCTGCCGAGACGCATCGATTGCTTCAGGAGGCTTATGGAGAAGGTTGTGTCGATGATTCAAGTGTTCGCGGATGGTTTCGACGCTTCAAAAGCGGTGATTTCGACGTGGAAGAGAAGGAGCGTTCCGGGCGGCCGCAAATCTTTGAAGATCGAGAATTGGCGACTTTGCTTGATGAAGATTCTTGTCAAACGCAAGAAGAACTTGCTGAAGCATTGGGAGTTGACCGAACAACCATTTCCAAGCATTTGAAAGCCATGGGAATGATCCAAAAGCAAGGAAATTGGGTGCCGTACGAACTGAAGCTGAGAGACGTCGAACGGCGTTTTTTCACTTGCGAACAGCTGCTTCAGCGACATAAAAGAAAGGGTTTTCTGCATGGATCGTATCGTGACTGGCGATGAAAAGTGGATACGTTACGATAATCTGAAGCGAAGAAAATCATGGGGACTATCCGGCCATGCATCATCATCGACGGCCAAGCCAAATATTCATGGCGCCAAGCTCATGCTCTGTATATGGTGGGACCAGCTAGGTGTGGTTTACTATGAGCTTCTGAAACCGAATGAAAGGATCATAGGCGAGGTCTATCAACGACAATTGATGCATTTGAGCCGCGCACTGCGAGAAAAACGGCCACAATACTCCGACAGGCACGACAAAGTTATTTTGCAACATGACAATGCTCGCCCACATGTTGCACCGCCGGTGAAAACATACTTAGAAACGCTCAAATAGGAAGTCCTACCCCACCCGCCGTATAGTCCAGACGTTGCTCCGTCTGATTACCATCTCTTCAGATCGATGACGCATGGCCTGGCTGACCAGCATTTCCATTCCTACGAGGAAGCCAAAAAATGGGTGGATGACTGGATAGAGGCCAAACCGGTCGAATTTTTTCGCAACGGGATTCGTATGTTGCCAGAAAGATGGGAAAAAGTTGTAGCTAGCGATGGCCAATACTTTCAATAATTCATTTGTAACCATTTTTTCACAATAAAGGCTCAAAATTTGAAAAAAACGGGAAAGACTTATTCACAGACCTGAGAAATAAAGCATACTGAAATATTTAGGCAGGTAGAATATTAGATTATGAGATATGATTTATTATTATATATATATGAGGAGGAGAGGAGAGGAGAGGAGAGGAGGAGAGGAAGGATAGTAGGAGAGGAGAGGAGAGGAGAGGAGAGGAGAAGGGGAAGAGAGGAGAGGAGAGTGGGAGATAGGAGATATTATTATATATTATATTATATTATATTTATTATATATATTATTATATTATATTATATTATTATATATATTATTATATTTCTATTTACTATATTATATATATTAATAATGATGATTTCAATATTATTATATTATGCAAATATGTTCGAATCTAATTGAATTGGAAACTAATTGAATAATGAAAATAGTGTTACGACTATTGATTTTAAAATGTAAATATTTATGACTCTTTTACAAAATTTTGGGATTTAGCCTATGATAGGAAGGATATAATATCTAATTGAGATTGTTAATTATCGTGATCTGGAGGGTAAAATTCGTAGTGTGACCAAATAAATAACTATTTGTTGTATAAATTATTGTTTTTTGAAGATATTCCATAGATACAACATTATTTCTTTTAATTGTTTGGGGGCACATTTGTTTACATCGCTAGATAGATTATAAAATGAAGAAATGTTTGACAGTCGGGATTTCCATTTATGTATGTTTACTTTTTGTTGTGTTTAAAAATGAAATTGTATCGATGGCATAATTCAACTCTGAATAAGATATACTGCTCTTCATAATTAAATGACTTAAATTAAATTGCTTAAATTACTAACGGGTAGTCAGGTAAAATATTGAGTGTCGGTATAAATATATTTATTTAGCTATCGTTAGATCAACAACCAGGTATATATTCCACTAAATACACTTCATTTGGTCGGCTCCAGAGCAAATAGAAGAGGTGCCCGATATATTTACCGTTTTGTTTGTCACTTTAGCAAGATCAATTATTCGCGACCCATTAATAAAGCTTAGACGAGTGAGAAGAAAATTTTACATTATTTTAATAGAAGAAACAAATCGATTCAACATTAAGTTAATAAATTGGACGCGGATCAAGATGGAACGGTCAGGGGGTAATGTAACACAATCGGAGTAATATCAGAGATTGATGCGACAAATGCTCATTGGTAATAGGGATATGCGACATAGACTAAGGAACTTAAGAGCTGAGAGTCAGGAAAGCCTAGCAAATAGGCTACGAGAGCTACACCTTAGCTCGAAAGGAGACGTACCGGTCTTAGCAGAGCGACTGCTACGATACGCGTACAAATCGCTGGGAACTCGAGAGGACGCACCGTGGTACCCCGAATGGGATGCGGACCCGGGAGAGGATACGGCTGAGGAAATGCTACCAGCCCTGAAAACGTCTGACATCGAGGAGACAGAGGAGATGCCGCTATTGGGAGCAAGCTCGTCCACCACCATCGCGGAAGCCGTAAGCACATCAGCGGCTATGTTGTTCGGACGGAGGTAACCACGACGATTACCACGTCATTCTCGACGGTATGCAGCGAAATGCCATTTACAACGATCACCCAGCGTATCATGTCAACGGTGACCGGAGCAGTCTCTGGCATGACTCAAAGAGAGTGACACAGAGGTTTACCACCATGGGTGCCATATCGAAGCAGTGATACGTACTGGCCATCCGAGTGGATCTCGGCATACGGGCAAGACCCACGACCGATGGGATGGCAACCGATTTTAGCCTGCGAGACACAGCTGTCTTCGGTACCGATGGAGATCCCGACGCCAGGAAGTACGGACCAGATGGTACGTTTGGTGCATCCGTTAGCCTCACAATATAATATAATGAAACGTAGCCTCAGCCGGACCGGAAGTGTATTAAGGGGATAACTAGCACCGATACCAGCGAGAAGTGAGAGAGGGCTTACCGAATCAAGACGGGCCGCGGAAACACCCGACAACGACAGCCAACAAACAGTTGTACCTGGGAGTAGCGGGTCAAGGAAACAGAGAGAAGGAAATGGAAACGACCGTACACCATCGAACGAGCCCGATAGGACTAATAGAGAAGAAGCCAACACGGAGCGTAGACGAGAAACCAAGCAATCGAAAGGCAATGCGGCATACTCGAAAGGATGGGCACATCAACGACAGCATTCCCAATCACAATCTGGCCAACAATTCAGAGGCTATAGCTCGTTCGCAAGGCTGGAGAAAAAAATTTGCTGTTAAATACTATGATGACCCGGATGAATATTTAGAACAATTAATCGATTGCCAAAGAAGTTTGGGAATATCGGAAGAAGCCCTGCTCAAAACCGTACCATGCACCTTACACCGCGAATCTCGAAGCTTGCTTAGAAGCATTCGATGTGAAGTGCATACGTGGAGAGACTTCAAAGGTCGTCTGCGGCACCAGTACTCGAAGCCCCTAAATCGGGACGAACTATGGAGGGAACTGAAACTACAAAGACAAGGTAATGGCGAAACCATCATTCAGTACCTGGCAAGGCTGAACATCATTATCCGCTGATTCAAGAGGAAACCTTCGGTGCGCCGGCTATCGAAGATAGTCTATCGCATGCTACGACCGATATATAGAAAATATCTAAGAGAAAGAGTGATGTATACTCTGGGTCACGTAGAGAAGTACGGGTTGTAAATTAGAGAGCGAATTCGAATACGATATGAGATATACTCCGCCTCCACTGAAGGATAAATGCCAGATACCGCAGGCGGTATACTATGCACCTAAAGGTAGATCAAAGAAATCAACACGACTTGACACGAAGAGCCAATCGTCCGGTAGCAGTTCGCGCGAGAGTGATACGGACTGAGGTCTCAGCAGAACAGAGCGTCGAAGACGACGGAAAAAAACGAGATCGACAAGTCACTGCAGTCGACGAGAATAGGACGCCTGCAAATAGCTCAAAAGAAGAGACTTGGGCAAAGATTGTTAAGAGTCGACCGTCGAACAATAACATTCGAAAGATAAATAAAAATCCAGGCTGCACGCAAGGGCCGATCTGATGGATGAGCGAATATACACCACGACCGGCGAATAAGCCGAAAATTAGGCCAAGTACGCAATTTGAAAATGAGTCCGAGAGAAGACTTACGTCCACGCCAAAGAAGACAAAGTTTGCCGGCGTATACTATACTTGTCACGTACCGGGGCACCGAGCGGCAGAATGCCCGCGTCAACAGTAACAGTGCTTTACGTATCATCAAGTCGGGCATAGTTCAGCACAGTGCCGACGGAAGTTATGGCCAAAGCAACAAACGATAGAAGGAGAAATTTGTCAAGTCTGCCAAGCGTGTGGTAGCGTGTGTGTGTGTGTTGGAGAGAGAGCCAGAGTGCGTGTCCCGCGGGACCCAGTGAGAGAGAGAGAGAGAGAGAGAGAGAGAGAGAGAGAGAGAGACAGAGAGAGAGATAGAGTGTGTGTGCACCGCGTAGCCGAGGTGCGTCTGCGCTGATCCGAGCGTGCGTGAGAGTGAGAAAGAGAATACTGAGGAAGGTGTTGTACATTCGTGAGAATAAATGAAACTCTGATAGTGAGCAAGGCGTTGTTATTAATTGCCGCTCCCCTTTTGCTATTCATCTAGCGTTGCCCCGCTCCATCAGCGGCCCTCCTCGTGGAGAGAGGACGGGTCGACGTCAGCGGGAGGAACCAGCAGGTAGGTGTTGTGTGCGAGAAGAAAATATTCTGTGGCGGTGGCCAGGGCAAGGGCCACAACGTTACAATATATATATTACAGAAGACCATATAAACGTTCATAATCGGTATATTAACGTAACATCTGCTGACGTAGCTTGATATGAAAAAAAAACTTAAGCGATCAACCAAGACAGAGCAACCACTCTTCCACCAGGAGAAACATTTAACACTAGAATCATAAAACATTCGATACTATAATTAAATCAATTGATATGATTTTGGTATTTATTCAATTAAATTGAAGTAAGGCATCCCGTTGCAGTGCCGTCTATATACAGTTGATGTGATAGAATTTCGGAATTCCCGTTCGTATATTTATTAACCTGACCAAGTCTGATGAACTTCTTCGATCGTCTGAGGTGTGTTTCCACCGCTCAATAACCTGTAAGTTCATCAAGAGACTAAATTATATCTGTGTAGTATCTTTAAATCCATCAACATTATATACTGAATATTCACATATGTGGCAGAATTGTTAATAATAAATAATACAGTACTTATATATTACCATAAAATTGGTATTTACTTTGAGTTGCGTAACGTGAACACTGTGAGTTCTAGAAAGCCCTATAAATTAAATATTCTAAAAGACGTATATATAACAAAAAAAGGTGTAAATGTAAATCATAGTAAAAACAGGACCTACATATCTCTATAAAATTCCTATATACCTAGGACGTTTTTAACCCCGATAATTTCAATCCTAGGTTTCTTTAAACCCCTATAAATTGAATATTCAAAAACGTATATATATAGATATATATATATATATATATATATATATATATATACAGGTACGACAGTAACTATATATGGCTTTGTAAGTATATACAGGGTGGGCCATTTTAATCTATACACCCGAATTTCTTCGTTCCTAAGAGGTGAAACGAAAAAAAATTGTTTAGACAAAAGTTGTCCATGAAAAAGGGGGTCAAATAATGGTGATCTTGAATTTGACCCTGAAATCCATTTTCAAGGTTATTTGAAGGTCAACGTGTTTTTTTTATGGAAATCCCTATTTTTGATACTGGATTCGAAAAGAGCGAAAAATTCTACGTCCGAAACGGTATATCAAAATTTTTTTACTACCCTTAAAGGGTCATTTCAATATCAAATTCAAGCAAAACCCGTGTTTTCAAGACTATCTAGAGGTTAGGGCGTTCTTTCCAATGCAAACCCTTTCTTTGACACTGGATTTGGACAGAGCGGGAAATTTCACGTCAGAAACAGTAAAAAAAATTTTTATGATCCTTAAAAGGTCATTTCAAAGTCAAATGGTAAAAAAGCCTGTGGTTGCTATTTGATTGCGTTCTTTAATAGAATAATTGTCGCTAATGTACTTTTATGAGCAATGTTCAACCCCAATGTGACAAATACCTTGATAATATTGATCTTGAACAGGTTATTCTTACTTTTAGCGTTACCCAGAAACATCGACGTGGACGTAGTAAGTTCCATTTGTAATTCCACACCATACCATAAGGCTCCAACGATGCTGATGGTCTACAGTTCTGTGCCAGTTATAATTCTCATTTGACCAATAATGACAATTATATAAATGTCAATCGCTATAAAATTTACGGGTATTGCCACAATCGAATTTGTAAAGATAATGCAAGATTTAGAATTTTTTCACTATGCCAAACATTTAAGATACTCTAATCTTTTACCATTCATGAGAAGTTTTTTTTTTAGAAAAAATTATTTTGAAATAAATTTTCTAGTTTTCGGGAAAAAGCGTTTAAGATGTTCTACGATATGTATAAATAATTGTGTATTTCGTTAATTTCGTTTACTGATTTCCCCAATAAAGTTACGAATAGCATAAAAAAAGAACGCAATATCTTTATACTAGTTCTCCTACAAAAAAACATTACTATAGCTTGTCTTTTGCTTTAAAAAAGGCTGACTACGCGCCCAATGAGATTGTTGATATGATAATGATTTTAGGACTGTGTATTATTAAATTTATTTCAAAATAATTTTTTCTAAAAAAAAACTTCTCATAAATGTAAAATATTAGAGTATCTCAAATTTTTGGAATAGTGAAAAATATTCTAGATCTTGCATTATCCCTACAAATTCGATTGTGACAATGCCCGTAAATTTTATAGCGATGGGCATTTAATAGGCAAAATTGTCATTATTGGTCAAATAAGAATTGTCACTGGCACAGAACTGTAGACTATCAGCATCGTTGAAGCCTTATGGTATGGTGTGGAATTGTAAATGGACTACGTCCACGTCGTTGTTTCTGTAACGCTAAAAGTAAAGATAAACTATTCAAGATAAGTATTTTCAAGGTATTTGTCACAATGGGGTTGAACATTACTCATAAAAGTACATTAATGACAATTATTCTATCAGAAAACGCAATTAAATAGCAAACACAGAATTTTTTAACATTTGACCTTGAAATGACCTTTTAAGGGTCATACAAATTTTTATTTACTGTTTCTCACGTGAAATTTCCCGCTCTTTCCAAATCCAGTGTCAAAAAAGGGTTCCCATTGGAAAGAACACCCTAACCTCTACATAGTCTTCAAAATACGGCTTTTGATCGAATTTGACATTGAAATGACCTTTTAAGGGTAATAAAAAATTTTTATATACCGTTTCGGACGTAGAATTTCTCGCTCTTTCCGAATCCAGTATCAAAAATAGGGATTCCCATTAAAAAAACACTTTGACCTTCAAATAACCTTGAAAATGGATTTCAGGGTCAAATTCAAGGTCACCATTATTTCACCCCCTTTGTCATGAACAACTTTTGTCTAAACGATTTTTTTTCGTTTCACTTCTTAGGAACAAAGAAATTCGGGTGTATAGATTAAAATGGCCCACGCTGTAGATATGACAGTACTTATATACCTATACATTTTTTATATAAATATAGGTTATAACGTTTACAACTCAATACAAATATGAATAGATACTGTTATCTAGCATCTTTTATGAAAATACTGTTGCATCATTTTTGAGAAATTCATTTCTAATATATTAAAGCACATAATTTTTAACAATTTACTTAAAAGCAAAGCTGCACCTCTAGTTCTACTATAGTAGTATAAAGAATGTAGTATTACCAACAGTATCGCATAAAAAAACTTAAAGCTAGTTTTTCTTAAAAATTTTAACGGTACCTGTTCAGTCCTCATAGTTTCTAAAGAATTATTTTCAGTAGATATAACTGTATTTGCTGTGAGTAGTTTAAATTTTTGCAATCCCATAATTTTTTCTTCAACTGTTTGTCTCGTAATTAATCTATAAACATTGACAACTTTCTTTTGCCCAATACGATGCGCTCTATCCATAGCCTGCAAGTCCTTCATCGGATTCCAATCGTGTTCTACAAATATTACGGTATCAGCACCAGTTAGATTCAACCCTAATCCACCAACTTGAGTAGTGAGTAATAAGACATCGATTGATGGATCTGCGTTAAATCGTGATACGACTGAATGCCTTTGAGCTGGTGGTACAGTGCCATCCAGCCTTAAGTACGTAACGGTTGGTAAATGAACACGTAATAAATCATGTTCCACAATATCTAGCATTGCTTTCAGCTGACAGAATATTAATATTCGATGTTGACTAACCAATTGTGCTTGCTGTTGCTGGTCACTAACTGGTATTTCCGCAACATTTCGTATCGAATCGCTTTGCTGCTGCGACTGTCCTATGCCACAATCAAGTAATAGTTGCTTTAATGCTGGAAGTTTGGCACTATGTTCAATATCTTCCAAGCGGCTACGCTGTTGCTTTAGCATATTCATTACCTTGAGTAAAAGAAACATTTTTATAAAATAAGCGACTATACTTCTTAAAAACTAATATATTATAAATAAAGGTATTCAAAAATAAGCTTTTGGATAAATTATGGAACTTAATTTCTTTATTTTGAAATGATTATATGACCTCTTTAAATGCACATCAGTGGATTAAAAACTGCAAAGTGAATTTTCAACGGAATAGCCAATCATTAATTAAAAAGAAAGTACCAGAGTAAGCATACTCTATAAAATATTATGAAATATTTTCCACAGTTTCGCTGTATATGAAAGAGACTTAAATGCCAAAATTTCCATCTTCGCCAGCTATTTTCTCTCTTGTGAACTATTTTCTTATATAATTTATTCAGATAAATTAGCGTGTAAATTTCAGATATACGTACTTACCGGATACCGCAAAATTATAGTAACAGCGGGACAATGAGTAAAAGAGAGGGGAAGTGTGCAAGATAGATAGATAGTGGATGTGTAATTTGAATGAATATGTAAATGGAATGGATATGTATTTATATGCAATCCTTGATATAAAATAGTATAATTAATTACATAATACAAACAATAAATTGCTATAATTGATACTTAAAGTAAAAGTTGGATACAATATTCAAAATACCAACAAATTCCACAGCAAACCAGTCTTTTAAATATCACATATAGTAACAGATAAACAAAAATATCCTGAAAGTATTGAGCTAGTTGGAGATTATGTTGAAAAATAATAAAAAAAAGTCGTACTTAGTAATTCTATATAATATTCATATCTTTTTTACTTTAAGTATCGATCTATTTGTCTACTGTAATTTTTGTCACAATTTTTATAATTAATTTTGTATACTATTCATACTTCTAAACAGTCACCATCCTTATATTTACAATTGTTAATAAGTTTCTTATATTATTATTATTTTTTTAGAGGACTTCATTATTATGTAGTTTAAAAATACTTCTAATACTTTCTAGTAAATCGTCTACATATTATAAAATGAGATCTTCTCATTATTATTTTTATCTTTCATATTATGGTCTCTACTATGATTGAAAATCCGGTTTATTCTCTCCGCAATAATTTTTTCCACGAATTCTAGCGGAGAATCATTATTAATAAATATCGTTTTAACTAATTGTAAATCATCTTTTCTGGGGTGTTAATGTAGTCATTTGATTGCTCTGTGAATGAAATACTTTTATAATACCTATCCTACTTCTGAATTGATGGTGTAAGTTAAAAATTGGAGACGATAATTTGGAAAATCACGATTAAGTAAAATATTTAAGAGCGATCGAAGAATATTTACATATAACAATAGAATATGACGATTTAGAAGAATTTTTTGTAGGTTAGAACAAATACTTTTATAAAATCAAATATGAAAACAGACTACAATTAAAAAGAAAATTTGAATATTTAACAAATAAAAAATACTGTTAATAATAAAAATTGATTCCAAAAGTTAATGTATATGACTATATCAAAAGAAGTGGTCAATATCTTTTAAAAGACATCAGATTGGGAATATCTTAATCGTATAAACATATCGCTATTAAGGATATAGTTGGAGTTGTTAAAAGTCGTATAACTACCTTCAATAATGATTTTAAGAAAAAATACAGAAAGCCATTAATCAAGGTAATCATTAATTCTAAAAAGAGATAATGTTTATAATTATTCAAATAGTAATATCATACATGAATTAAAAATAATGAAGAATTTCTTAAAAAACAATACAACTATCATATTCCAAATTGCAGACATAGGCAGTTTTATAGTAGCATTATAGAAAAGGATGTATAAATACAACTATGAATACATAATACATAAATAAGTAAAACAAAGTGTTGAGATTTAGAAGAAAATAGGATCGTTTTACTTTTATACTAACATATATTTATTGATATAATACAGCTCTTACTCTACGGACGCTTTCTCTTATACTAACTGTACAAAAGATCGCATACTTGCGATCCTTTACATAACTCAGAATGGGGAGAGATCTGTATGTTTATTCACACTGTTTCGGTCAGTCTTGCTTATAACATGTTTTCGGTCAATACAAATGTACTACATATAACTAATACGCCTCCTTACATTTTATTGTATTTTATGTTCATTAACTCTCTAAATTTTTCAAATTTTTCTTTTCACAGTGATTTTGTTAAAATATCTGCAGTATTATTCTCAGAATTGACTTTAACGATTTGATTTATTCCATCAGTAACACTTTCATTTACATAGTGAGAATGTATTTCGATATGTTTGGAATTTTTCGTAAGATTCCCATATTTTGCTATATCAATTGCTCCAGAGTTATCCTCATAAATTTTTATAGGTTTTACTAAATTTTATATTAAATATTTTGACTAATTCTGTAATAAACTTTAATTCGCTCACTGCCTCTGATAAGGCTACATATTCGGCAAACGTTGAAGCCTAGGTAACGCATTTTTGTTTTCTAGACTTCTAGAAAAAAATTTTTTCAAATAATCTAATTATAAATCCAGAAGTTGATTTCCGATCTATACTATCGCCGGCCCAATCCGATACAACATAACAATCCAATACGTCAGATCTTTCATTTTTTTTATAAATTTTCTTTAGATCTTTGGATAAATATAAATATTTTAATATTGTCAAAGCGTATTTCCAATGAGTACGATTATAACAATTTTGGAAACGACTCAAATAATTCACTCTGTGGCTTATATCAGGTCTTGTGCTAGCACTTATGTACAGCAAAGCACCTATTAAATTCCTATACTTAATGTTTGTTTCACATTGATCAGCCTTTTCAAGTTTTAAGTTCGTTTCCATCGGTGTATAGTACAATTTGCCTTCATTTGCATTATATTTATATGCTAATGCTTCTACATATTGAGTTTGGCTTAGCAGTATTTCATTGTTTTTATCGTTATATATTACTTCCATGCCAAGATATTCTATAATTTGACCTAAAGATTTCATTTGAAATTTTTTTGACAAGAATCGTTTTATCTTTTCTATACTCTCCCTGCTTTTACTACATATTAATAAATCATCGACATAAATTAATACATAAGTAAAATTATCTTTATTTCGTTGTAGATATAAGCACAAATCAACATTTGATCTAGTATATCCTATACTGGTTAAAGTCCGTACAAAGCTTTAATTAACTTACAAACTCTGTCTGTCCCATCAGTGTAGCCTGCAGGTTGATAGACATATACTTCCGATCTCACTTTTCTATTAAGAAAGGCGCTAACTACATCCATTTGTTCAATGATAAGTCCGAACTGGCAGCAAAAGGATAATAAGATTTTTAATGTTGGAATTTTAGCTATAGGAGAATAAACATCATCAATAAATTTGTTTGCTGAAATCCTTTTACAATCAATCGAGCTTTAAATATATTTTTAGATTTCTTTGTATATACCCACTTAACTTCTAGGATTTCCTTTCCGTTTACCTTTTCTACTAATATCCAAGTATTATTCTTTTCTAAACTTTCAATTTCTTTTTCCATAGCTTTTTTCCCATTTTCACTCTCCTTGCTGTTAGACGCTTCCTCAAATGTAGAAGGAATGTCAACTCTACAATAATTTGCAAAAATATCAGACACGTCATTTTCAGGGTATCTAACAGGAATTTTTTTTTCTCTTGTAGATATCCTTAGTTTTTCTCCATTTTCACTATTTAATCCATTATATTCAGTTAGTTCATTTTTATTATTTTCACTATTAGAAATATTATCAACATTTTCGTTTATAATAGTATCATCCATTCCAATTAATTTTATATTTTCCTCTACTACATCTACGTTGCTTGTTACTATTATTTTATTGGTTAAAAGTATTCTATATCCAACATCAGTATAGCCTAATAATATTCCCATTTGAGATTTTTTATCCCATTTCGACGCTCTACATTGCTCGGGAATTCTCACAAATACTCTACTGTCATAAAGGCGCAAATTTTCAACATTTGGCTTTTTTTAAAAAATAACTCATACAGAGTTTTTTTTCTACAGTATTCGCAAGAGTTCGATTTTTTTTAAATGTTGCTGCACAAATTATTTCTGGCCAAAATCTCTTATGAACTTTTGCTTCTGCTAATAAGCAACGCGCCATATTCATGATTGTTCGATTGAACCTCTCTGCTGTTCCGTTTAATTCATGCGAATAAGCTGGACAGTTGTTTAAAACTATACCTTTATATTTTGCAAATTCATGAAATTTATGACTCATATACTCTTTTCCGTTATCACATCTCAGTATTTTTAATTTATTATTTGTTAAATTTTCGGCTTCATTTACAAATTGAACAAAACTATCGAAGGCCTCGTTTTTAGTTTTTAAGCAATATACTTTTGCTATTTTACTGTAGTCGTCAATAAAAGATATAAAATATTTTTCTCCTTTAAGACCACTTGTTTTAAATGGGCCACGTAGATCAGTGTGGATAATTTCCATTGCAGTGGTTGCTTTTGTACGATTATTATTATAAGGAAGATTATACATTTTATTTTCTAGGCAAGTTTTACATTTCATAAAATCTTTTTCGAGTTCACGAGGTATGCCCTTTAACAATTCCTGTTTACAAATTATATTTAAATACTTAAAGTTTATGTGCCCAAGCATCCTATGCCATCTTTCCTTTTCACTCATTTTATGATTATTATTAATTTCAGCACTGTTTACAACATTATCTTTTCTTTTTAATATACTTTTCAATATATATGTTTCATTTTCTTTAAATGATACCGCTGTTATTTTATTATTTCTATTTATTATTTTTGCAATGTTATTTTTCGAAATAATAATATCATTAATAGTTACTTTGCCAAAACTAATTAAATTCGTATTAATACCCTTTGAAAAGAAAACATTTTTTAAATTTACTTCGTTTTGTTTTCCAAAAGCATTAAAATAACATACAAAATTTCCGATTTTTGTTGCTTTTATATGTCTATTGTCTCCTAAATATATATTTACAGGATGTTTAAGTGAAACGCATGTATCAAAATAGCTCTCATCATTTATTATATGATCGGTACATCCGCTGTCTAATACCCACGTGATCTCACCTAACTTATCGCAGTGTTGCGTTACGTGCGCCGTTGCTATCCATGCGCTTGCGCCACCGTTTGCATGCTGTTGACGGTGTCTTCCGCGTCCTTTGCTGTAATGACTTCTTCCAACACTACCTCTCCCATAACTCCGTATAGGTCCTCGCCGTATGCCTCTATTTCTTGCTGCTTGGCCGGCATTTGGACAATCTTTAGCATAATGTTTTGGTTTACCACAAGTAAAACATCCTGCTTTTTTGCTTCATATACATTTGTCCTCCTTCTTGCAGTCTCTTCTTTTTCATCCTTCATTTCAGCTATTTGTATTTTACTCTTTACATATGCAACATTTTGATCCTCTTCTTTTAAAGCATCTATAAGGTCACATATATAACTGTAAGAACTTGGCAGTGTGTTGAGCATATAGTTTAATTTTTCTTTTTCACTGAATTGTGCTCCTACGCTTTTCAATTCGTTAATCGCCTTTTCAAATTCAATAAAAAATAGTGCTGAATTACTGTAATTATTTAGTTTCATTTTTTCTAATTTATTACGACACACAATCTGCAGCGCTGTCGATTCTCTCAAATACATTTCATTGAACTTCTTTAAAATTCTATACGCTGTTTCTTCTCTGCTAACAAATTCCAATTGCTTATTCGATATTGCACTACATATGCAATTCATAGATAATTCATAGATATTGCACTATATATGTATTCTCTGAAACGTCGAAACCATTCCTCTGCGGTTCGAAGTGATAGCGTGCCATCCCCCAAAACACTATTAATCTCACGGAACGTTTCTCGAACAGATTTGCCTTTGTCGAAGGAAAACTTTAAAATAGTGCGAATTTCGACGTTAATGAACTCCATGTTCACACGTCTATAACTTTTGAACGCAATATCCAAACTAATCATACATAGCGTGGTTTTGTACGTTATGTCCAGACCTCCAAATGATATATAGTATTACCAGATACGAGCTCTATAGCGCTTTGTACATAGCCGCGAAATTCGTAAGAAAAAAAGACGGAAGAGAGATATTTGACAACCTAATGTTGACATATTTCTAGCGACATCTAACAGTGGATTTCAACTTACAGCCCTGGTATATGTGTTTTATTTAAAATATATGATGCGAGGAATATAATATATTCCTTCTATACTCGTATATTCTTTTAACATGCTCTTATTAAATTATATACGGAAGATAGGGCTTTCATGCGGTTGCGTTACAACAGTCACTAGCCAACCTCTTAATAATTATTCAATGAACATATACTCTTCTTAATTTACGTGTAATATTATTAGAAATATCCTTCTCGGGCCATGACTCACTGGTTTTGGTCATCCACTTGATTAAGATGCTTCGTTAAGTATATCACTACTTTGATGAATTGTTTATCAGTTTTTATGCAGTTAAATTTTTCGATTTATTTACTTTATTTAATAAAATTCTCGCCTAATATAAAATTATGATCTATCTACTTCAGAAGTTGGATAAGAATAACCTTTACTTAAATTAAGCTTTATCCAGTTGAAAATTGAAAACACTATTGACCTGTAAAAATATTTCATCGATTCATCGAACTCTTACTAAAAAAACAATTGTTTTAGAACAAAAACGAGCTCAATACTAGAACCCAAATTCACGATATTTTGTTTGCTACGCTGTTATATAAATAATAACAATGAACACTTCGTGAAGATTTATAATATTTTAGAATAATTTAAAATAAAAGTTGATTGTAATTATTTTGATAATTTTATTTTCGTTTTTCCCACTTCATCGTTTTATTTCATTTCTTTTAACAGATTACAAAATTTTGCGACAAGACGAGCTGCACAGTTTTTTTCATTTTGTAACATGAGTTAGAGCAAAGGAAATAGTATTAATTAAATAGAATTAAATTAAATAAAATTTTCAATTATAAAAAAAGAATGGTCACGCGAATCAAAATTTATTAAAATCATTTATTTAGTAAAGGAATAAGACGTACCTTATACTGTTGTAAAATTGCTTACATAAATAGATATTACCGTCAAAGATAGAGAAATAAATATAGAAATACATACGTATTAACAATGGTAAATAAATTCAAATATATGTAGAATAAATTAAGTATGAATAAATTTGGTATGAATTATATTGAAATAAATTTAAATTTTAAATATTTTTCTCAGCATTTATCGAGGTAGGACAATTTCTGAATAACGAAAAGAGGTGACTGTCTTCGATCAACTAATCCATTATTTCTTGGTGAAGAAAGGCACATTTATTTGTAAGAAAAAGTTCTAAATTTATTAGCTTAGAAGAACAGTCATAACCAACTTGTGAAAAAGCAGTTAATATTCATCTAGAAAAGAATAAGGAGAAACCACCGAAATAAAGCAAATTTATTCCAGACTCACTATTAATTTAGAGAAAACACTATTTTTCTCCAAATTAAATTATAATAGTCAAACTGAATTAATACCAAACACACCGTCGAGTAACAACACTGTAAGGTATATAAATAACTGTCCATACAACACAAAGTTTTTCAGTTTAATGTATATCTGATAAGCTGAAAACCGGAAATTTTACAAGGAGTAAGTTCACTTTTTCCCATCAAAATTCTGAACTTCTTATGGCACTATTGAAGGCGCATCTTAGAATCATATGAACATGAGAGAGCAGCATTATTTTAAACTAGGCAATAAAGTAAACTATACATTTAATCGGTTTTCTGTAAATAGATAGACCGAGTCGTGCGCATAAACGCAAGGCAGTAGTAATACATAGAGAAAGATTATAGGTGAAGGTCACGCGAAATCTTGGAAATTTTGATAATCCGATTAAATCGCGATGTGACACACACACACGCGCGCGCATCGCGCGCGTGCACGCACGCACACACACTGTAATGGATTACTTAAAGTACTTGGGGGATACGTGCCTCAGAATATTATTATTATGTCTGCCCGGATGTCCTCGTTAGCAGATAGATGAACGATACCTTGAAGGGATTGACTAATTTTTTATTAAATGTTTTCGATCGTATGATCCTTTGGTGGCTCTCTGGTGGCTCCAGAAACTTACCTTATTCCCTGGTTTCCGCACACACAGTATTCGAGGAAATCTATTTGCTCTGAGTAGTGTTTCGATATAAATATTGGAGCACCACCATACGAATGCGTTGATAAATACTTTTTTTTGAGGAAACATACGCGAATCACGATGTATATACTCGAAACTTTTGTATATAAAAACACAATAATATTGGAGGGAAATAAATCGTGTTGGCAATTGATATAATCGCGTTTGATCAATAGTGGACATCGCCTACCTTTGTGGAAATCAACTCTACAACTTTGCGACCCAACGACGGCGTAGATTCAAACACCTTCACACACACGTTTTCACAATTGTTGAGCTGACGCGGATCACTTTCATGACATTCAGCTTTGTTTAATTACAATTAGATATTTACTGGAAAACTTAATACACTTTCGATCGATAAGGAAATATAAAAATAGTAAATATACACGGCTGACTAGGTAATATATATAAACATTATTTATAAAAAATATATATCCTTTTTTCACAGAAGTAGTAATACCTACGTACGCGATCCTTGTATTTTTATAATAACTATAATATACTAATTTTCCCCGACTATGCCCAAAAATATCTCCTTTTTCTCTGTCGATATTCAAATATACTTATTAGGTTCAAAACTTAGCTTCCGCCATGTACTGGAGGATATCCTCCATTATGTATGGACAAAGGTTGCCAGGTCGACGATATTTGGTTGCACTTGACGATGGTGTTGGGTCGTAAGCTCGAACTGATCTTCTGGGTCCTCTGCAGCCCTTTTTTGAACCGTATCATGAAATAGCAGACAATAACTGGCACTATGTTCATAGCTTTACAAGAGAAGCTAGTAGAAATATTTTATAGAAATATTTTCAACCTATTTAAAGCAAACATCCAGAACATCAATTTTAGTATGAATGTAGTGATCCTGATTTTACTGCTCCATTTTATTACATGAAACTGAAAAGGAATAGACTTGTAAAGTGACAAATGTTATTCGTATATAGTTTTATTAGCCTTTCATTTTCATGTCGAGTACCAAGTTTTATTGTCTTATTATGGTGTTATTTTTATTTATAATTATATATTTAACTTTCTATGTAAATTTTCACAGGTATGATATAATTTTATAGGTTTATATTGTATAAAATAATATTATGTAGTATTTTTTTGTTTTTTAATCTTAATTTGTCAATCTGAATTCCAACAATTTTATTTTTAAAAATTTGAAAAATATGTTAGTCAATCCTAAGCATACACTTCTTTGTGCATGCACTTTACATTTTAAAAAATATTTATTAGAAATATACATTTTTTGAATTTTATTAGTATTATATAAAATAAATTAATATATATTTGTATCAGTCTTACAGTATTTATACTATAATATATTATATTAAAATAATAACAGTCAGACTGTCCTTATGTAAGATCACTCCCGAAAAATCTGAAATAGAATTAATTACTAAAAATAAATTAGATTAAAAATGTTAAATACTAGAAATAAATATAATAATAAAATAAAATAAAAATATTAAAAATAATAAACATTTTTTGTTATCAAACGACAATCTGACTCCCCCCACCACCTTAAATTTAAATTCTTTAGTCACCAAAATATTAAACCTATTCAGTTGAGGCCTACGATGGCTCGATCGCTAGAGCAAAGGACTAGTAACTTTGTGATCCGAGTTCAAATCCCGGTCTCGGCCGATTGACACAGGCACCGCTGTAATAATTTACATGTGATTTGTTTACAAACGCATCGTAGACCTCCGTCGCTGATTAGCACCAATATGTGGAAGCATAAATAGAGCGACGTTAAATAACATAAGAAAAGACCTATTCAGTTATCTTCAACGACGAAACTAAAATGAAAATCCCAGCATACTACTCTGTACACCCTTTCTCTACTCTAATTTTATTCGTATAATATTTATAAAACACCCACTGTCCTGATTTAAATATAAAATATATTGTTTATATTAATAAAGAATGATATGTGTTGTCCAGTTTGCTTGACTCCAACATAAAATTTACATTGTGATTTTTCAAAATATAAATACTTTTAAGAGTTTCTCTTTTATATCGATTTTTAATACCTTTTTCTGAAATATTTATATACTCAAAATCGAAAGAATATAAGCAGTCTAAACTATGTTTCTTTAGTCCGGATGTACCTAGCTACTTCGTAAGCTACACTGATGCTTATACATTCTTTGTTTTAGGTATCTACCCGTTTGTTCAATATAATATTTGTCACAATTTTTACAATTTACTTTGTACACCACTCTTGCTTTCAAACATTTATCACCCTTATCTTTACAATTATGAAATTGTCTTCTTATATTATTATTGTTTCTGAAGTAAACATCAATATTGTGTTTTTTGAAAGCACTTTAATTTTTTCTGAAAAACATTTTACAAATGGCAATACTATGATTTTATTATTATTGTTTTTGTATTTTATATTATGATCTTCAGTATTATTATAAATCTCATCTACAAAATGGCCAAGAATTTCTTAGAAAAGAACAGAAATATCATATTACAAATTGCAGATAAAGGAAATGCAACAGTAGCATCTGAGAAAAAAGAATATATGATTAGAATTACAATGATATTAGAGAATGACACAAGTTTCAAGAAAATTATCTATCTTCATATTAATCTACTAAAAAATAAATTGAAAGAATTAGTAAAAAATGGAAAAATAAATCATATATTGATGACACTACGTTTAAAATGCGAACAATAGCAAAATATTATGCGGTTCCGAAAATTCACAAAGGACAATTGATATATAGAATAATAATATCATCAATTAATTTTCCGACATACAATATTGTTAGATATTTATCAAGTATATTAGTTGAGATAGTTAGGAAAAGCAACTCTTATGTTTAAGATAGTTGGAGTTTTTATGAAACAGTTAAAGATATTAATATTCCGAATAATTATAAGAGGATATCGTTTAATGTAATATCTTTATTTACGAATATACAATTGTATTTATTTAAAGATATTATATATAAAAAATGGACAGAAATTAGTACATACACAAAGTTAATAAAAGATGACATTATTAGAGCAATAAATTTAGTCTTTAAGAAAACAATTTTTTCTTTTCAAAATAATTTTTATGAACAAAGATATGGTTGGTTGTCCAATGAGATCACCTCTATCGCCGGTCACTGTTTAGTTTGGTAATGGAAAAATGATAAAATATTGCATTAAACTAGTTAAATTTTGAACCAGTTATCTATAAAGGATATGTTGATGACGTCTTTACAATTGTATCAAAAAGGTGTGTAGACGAAATGGTGGATGTTTTGAAATCCATCCATGATAGACTTAAATTTATAAAAGAAATAGAATTAAACCATAAATTACGTTTTTTTAACATCAATATTATTAAAGTTAATAATCGCAGCGTAAAATGAAATTGTTATAGAAAACCTATATGATCAGGTAGATCAGAAGTCCATCCATTCGGAAATAAGATAGGTACTCTGAAAGGAGTCATCGCCAGAGCAATTAAATTGTCACACACAGATTTTAGAAAAAATAATTTCAAATTAGTTAAGGAGATATTCATTAATAATGATTCTCCAATAGAACTTATGTATAGAATGTTTGCAGAGAGAAAGAGAGAGAGAGAGAGAGAGAGAGAGAGAGAGAGAGAGAGAGAGAGAGAGAGTAGATGAGATTTACAATAATACTGGAAAACATAATATTAAAAAAATGATAAAATCGTAGTGTTACCATATGTAAAAGGTTTTGTCAGAAAGAACTAGAAGTACATTCAGAAAAATCAATATTCAAGTTTACTTTAGAAACAATGGAATCAAGTGCCATACCCCGGTACTTAACATCGCGTTTCGAACCTGCATAAGGCGCAATGATTGGAATGCACTTCATAATCAGGAACACTATTTCAATCTTCGTTGACGCTAGTTCTAAACCATTGTCCTCCATCTATTTCGTCACGCGACGCTATATCTGATTGAATCATATCTGCGCACCATTAGAATCTCCAATAATGATAGCTGACAGATCATCTGCGCATGCAACAGGAAGCTATTTTCAGGCATCTGGGCTCAGAGGATTCCGTCTCATGAAATATTTTACATGTCGACTCTGAGCAGAGACCCCTGAGCCATTCCAGCGCTAAGCTTTCTCCTTCTTCGATCATTGGATGTCTCATAAACAAGATTGCGTTATCTTAGGTAATCACCCATTATACGAAGTATATAGGATGGCATCTGAAAATCCCGGTTAATGGCCCCTAAGACATTAGTCCATCAAGCAGAGTTGAATGCATTCCGAACGTCATGTCCGTTAGCAAGCAAACAAGATGAAAGTAATGATTACCAATCTTTGTACCTCTAACACCATATCTATAATATATCATAATATATATATATATATATATATATATATATGTATATTATATATTATGTATATTATATATATATATTATATATATAGTATATATATATATATATATATATATATATATCATATATTAATGATTGCATCAATTATTAATCTGTCCTTTCGAAATCCGTATAGTCTAGATTCTAAAAGTGGTTTATATTTTTTTACCACCGCCTGCCCTAAACTGTTTAAAAATAAATACCTATACCATTCATATATTTAGTTTATACATATACTTATTCAAAATATATTATAATGAATTACCAAATATAAATTTTTATAGCCAGTAATATTTGAAAGATATGAGTTAAAAAATCTGTATTTCACAAAAGGAATGTAGCTTTGAATTATTTTTTTTCTGAGAAAGTGGTTTGCAACAAGTTTAGGAGTTTTTGAGACATATGCTTAAAGACAATATCAGTCAGAACAAAGTTCAAAAATCTGATTTATTTACATGGATAAAAATGGTAGTTTCTCTATGGATTTGTCTTTTAATTAACAAAATATTTCATCAAAATATTTCATAAAACTATATCTTAAATTTTTTTGAGTTTGTTAGTAGATTATTAGTAGACTGTAATTCCCGGGTTGCATCCATGCCAACGAACGGGGACATCTGTATTCAATTTCACTCCCCCCGCAAAAATTATTATTAATTTTTTTCGATTTTTTTTAGTTTTTAAGAGTCTGTGAATGTATTTTTCGTATTTATTGTGATACATCTGCTAGTAATACACTGACAGACAGATCACGAGAATATGTGTAGCTCGAAACGTATTTGCATTGGTTATTAAAAGTTGAAAATATATTGTTAAAGACAAAATTTTGTACGATCAATAATGCCTAGAATAGGAAGTCTGCATTTGGAGTCTACAAGGGTGGTCCAAAAAGTACCTGGGCTGACCAACAGGTGGCAGTAGTTCCTCAAAAAATACCACTGTATTAGAAAGTACACAATCTATAAAGCATATGTCTTCAGTTTGAAGATGCGATGATGTTTAGTATTTGTTGGACAGCCATCAATAGTCAATGTTTTCAGTCCATTTGTAAAATTGGTCATCGTTATGTAATACAATACTTTTATTTGAACGGCCTCAGCCCAATCAATATAAAAGCTGAACTGGACTTTACTCTGGGTGAGACTACTTCTACGCTTGCAACAATAAAATCTTGGGTAGTAGAGTTTAAACGAGCATCGCAGTTGTCGACCAAACGAGGTGACAACTCCAAAAATGTTGAAGAAAATCCACAAAGCAATACTGGGTGATCATCGACTGAAAGTGCGCGAGGTAGCAGACATGGTAGGCATTCAAAAAGTGCGGTATATCGCATATTAACTGAAAATTTGGAGATGACAAAGCTGTGCGCAAGATGGGTGCCACATTTGTTCACTGTTCAGCGCTTAACTGACTACACGTAAAATTGTACATTGTATTGCTCGCCTAAGATGTATTATATATTTGTTTATATACACTAGCTTTCGGCCAACAGAGTAGCTTTCGCTGTATTCCTTAAGTGTGACTTCGCGATTTTCAGTGCGATACGGCACTCTAGATTTCGGTTGCGTACATGGATTGCACGTTCGTCGACAAATCAGTACAACCAGTACAATTACATTGCGTACATAATTATATTTTGTTAATTTAGTTCATTTTAATAAATTTACTTGTTTTTTATTTACATACAAAAATAGTGGAATAAAGTTATTTCAAACTCTTTTCGTAATCGGAACGCTGTTTCAGTTTAGTTGCTCCTTATCGATGAATATTATAATTAAGAATTCTAAAATTGAACACTAACAATGGAACAAAAATAGCGTCGCGAAGATGTTTCAATTGAGTGTTTGGCAATGTTTTGCAAAAATAAAGCCGAATGTTTGCACTGTTTCATAATCATGGATGAAACATGGGCCCACCACTTCACAGCCGAAACCAAAGAACAATCAAAACAAGGGACTCAAAAAGGAGAACCGGCTCCAAAAGAGGCAAGGACCATTCCATCTGTAGGTAAGGTTATGGCGTCGGTTTTTTGGGATGCGTGTGGGATAATTTTCATTGACTATCTTGAAAAAGAAAAAACTACGAGTATTATGCGAACTTATTGGAACGTTTGAGCGAAAAGGTAAGAAGGTATTGTTTCATGAAGACAATGCATCAGCTCACACATCCGTTATTGTTATCATCAAAATTAATGAATGAAAGTTTGAATTACTACCTCATGCACCCTATTCGCCAGATTTAGCTCCCTTGAATTATTTTCTGTTCCCAGACTTGAAAAAATGCCTCGCTGGTCAAAGATTTCCCAACAATGAAGAGGTGATGTCGGCAGTTAATGGATATTATGAAGAGCTTGACAATTCTTATTATAAAAAGGGTATCGAACTTATTGAATATCGCTTGGAAAAGTGTATAGAGCTGAAAGGAGATTATGTTGAAAAATAAATATATTTTTTTCGAAAATTGTATTTGTTGGGCCAGGAACTTCTGGGACCACCCTCGTATACTGTGGTAGCGTTTACAGAGGCTATTTTTTACAAGGCCAAACGAAATATTGGTAAAGATGGAAGTCACATTTAAATGATTTAATTCGCCCTTATCATATAATTTTAGTATGCAAGTTTGTTTTCAAAAAACAAAATATTTGATAATAATAGATGTCTAGTATATATTTTTCAACGCTTAAATTAGTAGATCGTAAGAAAATCTTCAAATTTTCCTTTATCAATCAC
The DNA here is from genome assembly GCA_018907035.1 of Sycobia sp. Sy_11. Taxonomy (NCBI): domain Eukaryota; kingdom Metazoa; phylum Arthropoda; class Insecta; order Hymenoptera; family Epichrysomallidae; genus Sycobia; species Sycobia sp. Sy_11. The sequence continues at coordinate 315,356 of JACCIC010000198.1, read as the reverse complement.
GCACGAATTCTTAAATCGCTAATTTGATTACTCGGTCTATACTCCTTATGTCTACGTATATATCATTATTCATGCGACCATTTTGTGAGCTATACTTACCACACAGCTATTATCTGGTTATAGCATTAGTAGAAGAGAGAAGCCCAAATAAGTGGGAAGCTAACTTTGTCCTATATCTTTCGAGAAGCTGCAGTGCTCTATGGTATCTGTTAGCCGAGGGTCAACTGTTAGCAGTTTCATTCCATAGATTAGATCTATGATAGGGTGTATGCTTGAAGGAATAAGTAACATATTTAGTCTATATATTTGCTGATCTCTTTTATAATATTCGATGTCCTTTTTGTCTTTATATATTATAATTTTAGATTTTCTTTGTATTTTATATTTAATAGATATTATATTAATAAATGTAACAAATGTATAATAATAAAACGAATAAAAATTTATCAAACATAAGGTGCATGGACATAGCAGTTTATACTTAGAATTGACTAACATATTTTTCAAATATTTAAAAATAAAATTATTGAATTAATAAATATTTTTATCAGTCTTTATACTATCATATATTAGCTAAAATAATGACAGCCAGACTGTTCTTGTTTATGACCCCATAGAATCTGAAATAAAACCAACGTTTTAAACCGGTCGGGTTCATCCTCAGGAACTAAACTAAATTAAAAAACCCAGCATGCTACTTTATATACCCCATCCCTACTCTAAATTTATTAGTATAACATTTATAGCACCCGCTTTTTTCTTGAACTTAAATACGAAATACAAATTCTATATTACAAACGAATGATAAGTGTTGTCCAATTTACTCGACTCTAACATTAAATTTACATTATTGGGATTTTTCAAAATATGAATATTTTCAAGAATTTCTCTTTTATATTTATTCTTAATACCATGTTCTAAAACATTTTCAAAGTCGAAAGAATGTAACAAGTTTAAACTGTGTCCTTTTAGCCCGGATGTATTATTGATGCTTTGTAAGCTATATTGATCTTCATATATTCTTTGTTTCAGGTACCTTCCCGTTTGTCCAATATAATATCTGTCACAATCGTTACAATTTATTTTGTATACTACTCCTGTTTTCAAACATTTAGCATCATTATCTTTACAATTATTAAGTAGCTTTCTAATATTATTATTGTTTCTAAAGTAAACTTGAATCTTATGTCTTTTAAATGCACTTCTAATTCTTTCGGATAATTCTCTTACATATGGTAATACCACGATTTTATTATTATTATCCCTCTTTTCCATATTACGTTCACTAGTGCTATTATACATTTATAGTGGATCAAATTACATAACGTAATATGGAAAAGAAAGTAAATTGGACAACATTTATCATTCCTTATTGATATAGAAGTTTTATTTCGTTAAAGAAACTTAAGTTAAAGAAAAAAAGGTGGGGTCCTATAAATGTTATGCTAATAAATTTAGAGTGGGGATGGGATATATAAAGTAGCATGTTGGGTTTTTCAATTTAGTTTAGTTCCTGAGGATGAACCGTAGCGGTTTGAAACGTCGGACAAGAAGGTGATCCTAAATTTAAGTTGGTGGGGGCAGTCAGGTTGTCCTTTACTAACATAGAATAGTACTTTTATTGTTTTTTATTTTACTTATTATTGTATTTTTATTTTTATTTTATTATTAATTTTATTTTATTTTTCTTTTTAATTTTCTGATATAATTTATTGTAGTAATAAGTTTTATTTCAGATTCTACGAGGGGGGGGGGATCATAAACAAGAACAGTCTGATTGTCATTATTTTAGCTAATATATGATAGTATAAAGACTGTAAGACCGATAAAAATATTTATTAATTTAATTCAGAACAGTCGACATTAGTACAATTTTTAATTTTAATAAAATTATTGAGTTCAAATTTACACACTCAAATTAAATAAAGAAAAGAGAAGGTCTGTTTCAAAAATTCGCAGACTTTAAAAAATTATAAAACGATCAATTATTTTCGCAAATTCCATTTATTTGCTTCAAATTGTCCCCCTTCGAATAGATACAATATTTAGCGCGTTCGAACAGCACATTAAATGACTTTTACATGCTGTTGATCTTAATTATCTTTAATATGGTGATGGTTGCCTTTTGGATATCCTCGATGTACCTATAACGCTTTCTTTTCATCGCCAAATGTAATTTACCGAGGATTTAGAGTTCATAAGGTACCGTATCAAATGCATACAGTGAGTGATTGACTATCAGAATGCTGATTTCGATCATAAAATGTGTTCCCAGTGTTGATCGATGGGACGGCCCATTATCATGCAACAAACACCAGCTTCTACGCTTCATAATACCAAGATAATGCATACCATTAACCGTTTTACCAGATGAAACGTATTGCTGGCGAATAATATCCTTGGAATGGTATAGAGCGATATCCATTGTTTTGATTTTCGGCACTTTGACATTTGGTTTCGGGACCATATTGAAAACACCATGTCTCGACACCAGTTACGATAGAATAAATATAGTTTTGTTTCTTTTGTCTCTATTAATGATGTGCTTAGAATATTGAATTCAAAGCCCTTTATGAGGCACACGCAATTTATGTAGAACAAGGTGCGAACAAATCTTGTGGAGACTGGGTCAAAATGCGATAAATCGATGTTGCTGACAAATTAATTCCATTTTCATGCAACGTATCGACGATTTCGACTCATTTTTAAACAATTGCTGTACCTTCTCGATGTTTCATTTGTTTAAATCATTTGATATGTTTAAAGTTTAAAACAAGACTTCTTGTCGCCCAAATGACGTGAAATTTCTGCAGATTAACTTAACGCTCATGATCACAATGCATGCACAATGCACAACGCACATACTAATTCAACGCACATGATCACAAACAGATGTTGCCACTGATCGAATCTCTGTTTAAAAAGTTTGGGAACTTTTGAAGCAGACCTTATACTTTATAATATTATTTTATACAATATAAATTTATAAAGCTCAATCATAACGATGGAAGTTTATATAACAAGATAAATAAATAATTATAAAGAATAATAAATAACACCAACATACGAAAATAAAACTAGGAACTCCGATATGTAAATGAAATACTAATAAAACTATATACGAATAATATAAAATCATATGGTATATTATTCAATAAATCTATGTAAGAATTTGCTTGATTCGGAATTACTTGTCAGGTTAGAAGTGTATTTCTTTTCAATTTCATGTAGTAAAATTAACAAGAATAATCCGTTTTAGCACATCTATACTGAAATTGAAGTCCTGGATGTTTAAAACAAATTGTTTCCAAATATTTCATCTCCTCTAGCTTGCCTTGTAAAGTTATATATATATATATATATATATATATATATATATATATATATATATATATGTATATGTACATAAAATTAATAAATATTTTCATTAGTCTTACAGTCCAATTAAATCAATCGATAATAATACGTAATAATATCAATATATACTTATATTAATATTAATACATCAATATACAAAAATAATAAAAATCAAAAATAAAAGTCAGACTATCGTTGTATAAAATCATCCCTGTGGGCTAATCTGAAATTAAAAATATTAGCTGAAAAAAATTTTATGTCAGTAAAGTGCAATCTGACTGTCCCCACTTTTACCTAATTGAAGACGTAGTCCAACGTTTCGAGCTCACTACGGCTCTTTATCAGGGACTAAACTAAATCTTATATTCCAATCTATATATACCTTATCCTCACTACCAAATTTAGTAAATTAAATATAAAAATTTAGTAAATTAAATATAAAAAGTTAGAGGATTATCTGAAAAAATTGAAAGAAATTTTAGGAAACATACCATTCAAATTTTCTTTAAAAATAGCAATAATTTAAGTATATTGTTTAATAATTGCAAAGATAAGGATGATTTATGTTTAAAGTCTGGAGTTGTTTACAAAATTAATTATATGGATTATAATAACTACTGCATTCGACAAATAGGTAGATATTTAAAAAAGACAATTTATGAACATAAATATAGTTTACGTAGTTCACATATTATTTCCGGTTTAAAGGACCATTGTTTAAATTTTTTACATTCTTTTGATTTTGAGAATGTGGATATTTTAGAGCATGGTATTAATAATAAGTATAGAAGGGATAGTTTTGAAAATATTGACATTTTCAAGAATTAAAATAATGTGAATTTAATGTCTAGAAAATTATATAACATTTATCATTCCTTATTAAATTGATTAGTTATGAACATGTTGTGTAGAGGGGGATTTTTACATTTAATTTACTAAATTTGGTAGTGGGGATAAGGTATATATAGATTAGAATATAAGGTTTAGTTTAGTTCCTACCGAGCAGCTGTAGCGAACTCGAAACATTGGACTACGTCTTCAATTAGGTAAGGGTGGTGGGGACAGTCAGATTGCATTTTACTAACATAAAATTTTTTCAGCTAATATTTTTATTTTCAGATTAGTCTACGGGGTTGATTTTATACTAGGACAGTCTAACTGTCATTATAATTTTTAATTTTTATTTTTTATTTTGATTATTTTTGTATATTGATGTATTAATATTAATATAAATTTATATTGATATTATTACGTATTATTTTCGATTGATTTAATTGGACTGTAAGACCAACGAAAATATTTATTAATTTGTATATAAGCACTCGATAAAAGTACAATTATATATATATATATATATATATATATATATATATATACTTTCCGTTATTGCCTGCGCTTTCATACATAATATATATTCAAAGTTTTATCCATATTAGAGTATAATAAGGTGGCGAGTTTGCATTGTTGTAGTAGAGAGACATTTTAATGACAGTAATGGGGATGGCTGGTGACCGTAGACTAATGACTCTGTATTAAGTCTGAGGATCCCAGCTTCAGTAAAATTCTCTCGGAGTGTCAAAATCGTATTTAAATCTATAAAACTGCACTGCTGCTTGGTCTTCCGACCTCTTTTACAGGCTTTCGACGATTTGCCACATTTGTCGCGATGGTATCCATATTCGAGGACCCCTAGCGTTTAGGTTAAAATCAATTCAAAATTTACTTTCGAAAATAATATACCATCAATGATAACTCTTTTCCCTAGAATTGAAATGCCTCGAGTTTAATTTCATTTATATTTAGTATACATTGAAAAGTAACCTGTGTAATAATTTTCTTGAGCTGATAGACACTTTGTTTTGTGAATTCGAGATTTTAGGAAAATTGTATTCTATATTCCACGTACTGGTTTAAAACATAAAGTAAATGAGTGCAGTACTTATTTTTATCTGCATGTCATTTTCGTAATTGACTCATTAAGACCTCGAAATTTTTAATATTTTCTAATGGTATGTCTAATCGTATTTCTATATTACAAATGCTGCTTGTGACTTGATTCGAATATGTAGTCTGAGTTCGGCCTTAGAAGTTTCAAATATTTTATTAGATATACAAAATAGCCAAAAAAAATAATGAGCTAGCGAAGGTGAAAAGAATTCCTGCCTCTGGTCTGAAACGTCGCAGCAGCAACTTCGCTAATGGCTCAGAAAGAAGAAAAACGTAAAGCCATAGCAGAGGAGATGATGGGATCAGTAAGGCAACTGCTTTTTCCTTTTACAAACAACTATATCAAAGCTTACGTCTTCATCCAGCACATTACTATACCACTCCATCATTATCGTAAAATGCCATGCTAAAGTTCATGAAAATAAAATTAGAATGGTTTATTGATAGTGATATACTCATGTTTCGCAAAAGTAAATATAAATAAATATGATCATGATATAATTTTTCATATTAGAATAGATAATACAAAATTATTTAATATATAAAAACTAAGAAAAGACTTTACAGTTTCAGAAAATTTAATACTAATGTTTGAATGGACATGCATCAAGTTGTTTATTTATAATATTTTTTTCAGAAAGAATAAATAGCATTTTAGATAAAAGTCTTTTATTTTCTACAGTATCCAAACAAAAGAATGAGTATTATGTGTTTCTTTTCTATTTTATTTAAAAAATTATATTGATGTTAATGAATAGTAAGCGTCTTTTTAATTTTATGGATGTCTGACCAATATAGATTTTATTTCTTTTTAAATTATTTAAAGATTTTATATATGACGTTAGATTTTTCATAAATATTGGTAGTCTTTTCTAAGTTTTCTAATATTAGACATATTATTTTTTATGCTTTTACTAATTGAAATGCTGAACTTTATACGAATTTTTTTTTTTTTTATACAATATTATGCTGTTTTTGATTCTTTTGATTTTGTAATTTTAATGCATATAATATTTATTAAACATATTTATTAATAAGATTAGATGTGTAGTCATTAACAGTTAAAAATGTTTTTCACTTTATTTATATTTTTACTAAAATTTTAATTCTGACAGTTGAATACTTTTATCCACTAAAGAATAGACAATGTCTCTATTTTGGTATAAAGGAAGATATGAATTAAAATTTAAAAGCCGTACATAAAAGGTAGATTAGATTGAAGAAAGACAGATTAGTTATTAATACAAAATTGCATGAAATTAGTGTCAATGACGTTTGACTTGCAAGAAAAATTTCAATTTGTAAAGGTTACAAATAAATTTGACCATTAAAATTATGTAATACATTCCAAATGTTATATATCTTATGGACTTCGTGTATTTTTAAGCTTCACTGAAATACATAAAGTTACTTATTCGATTCGTCCTATTGTTTCATGTATAAAATCTTCTACAAACGTTCTTTAAAAAATGTTTGTAAATTCTTATATGATAATTTTAAAAAGTTTTTTATACATAAAAATCGTTATCAGTTAAAATATAAATTATAAGATAGTTTTGTTCTTCCTGGTGATGATATGATGATTTGTTTTGTATGATTTTCAGTCCTGGTGTAAAAAGTTTATTTACTAATATTCGTAACACATAATTTACAAATGCTTAGAGATACGTTGGCATAACTTCCTCAAAAAATCATCTATATTTACATAAATTTCTTCACATTATTAAAATGCTATTAAATAAGAACTTTTCATTTTTAATGTTGAATATTATAAATAAATTTTCGTTGTAAATATCAGTAGGCCGACCAGTCCAAGTTTTCTAAAGAATTTTCTTATAACTATATATATTATCTATATATATATATATATATATATATATATATATACATTATTTTATAAGGAATTTTCTCTTTTCACTCAATTTTTCGTAATCTTCTACCCTCACAGTTAATCAAAGCACCTTTATATTATAAACTCCAATCTTTAGGAACAGGCACCGTGCGTCTAAAATTAGACCATCTGTCTTCTTATATACGGTGCGTAAAAATCTAATAATAGTTGTTTCTCCGTTTATTAAAATTAGCAAATTTTTGTTTTCCTCTTGTAGGAAAACAATTTCTATTTACATACTCCTTGTAAAATAAAGCTTCACCGCCGTCGAACATCTTTTCAATGCACTGTAATTGTTGTGAATCAACCCAAGTATTTAATATAATTTTTTATATTACTATGAAACAATATATTGATTTAAATGTGAAGAGAGAAAAAAATTAGATTTGTCAATTGCATAATATGAATATATGAATAGAGTGGGTGAAAACTTTAAATTATTCTTACACGTAGAAATCATTTTGAATGCGAAATAAAATAATCGATAAGTATAAATCTGTCATAAAAAAAATTATTGGGCTTATGAAAATTAGTCTAAAGGTATATATTTTAATTGACTTTATTGTATAGCAATAAAAATACATAATATTAAAAGTAAAGTGAACGCAAAGTGAAAAAATAAAGTAAACGCTTGAGTAAAGTGAAAAAGTGTCGATGTCTCGTCAGAGAAGAACTCTGAACCACAAACCGGCAGTTAAAGCACTTACACGCTTACACTTCATGACATTCAATTCCTGAAAAGTATAGGTTTAAAAAGCATTGCTATTAATAAAAAATCAATTTTATTTTCGTCAACTATATGGAAAACAATTGTATATGTTCGAAGCAGCCTTCTATAGCATCCGATGATACGATTGAGCATTAAGATCATCCTCTATATACAAGATCAAATTTAACAATAGCAATTAAATTTGTATATCTATTAAATTAAAAACTTTACCTTGACGTAGTTTACTTCGATGAAGTTAAAAATGCTACTTGTCACAAATTTAGGATATTTTACATAATTTAAATGCAATTGATAAAGTATATGATACATCCGGTCCCTTCAATATGATTTTCATTATTGCTGAACGTTACCGCAAAATTAATGCAAATCATGAAATCGTTTCGAATTCGAATAGCCAGGACCTGGCGTTTGGTAACTCGCTCAATAATGTCCAGAAGCGGTGGTTAAATTTGATGCAATAGGTCACAGAGTCTCAGAGAATTCCGAACTCATGGACAGGTTCGTCCGATGAAAAGTGGTACCTAGACGGTTGGGCCATAGACTGTTTTACAAAGGAGTGTTCTTAAGAAGCTGTTTGAGTTGCACATTCATTTCATAAGCGTAAAACGCTTTTCTGGAGTAATAGTATCAGCTGATTTCGTTAACTTAAGACCTTTTCACAGTTGGGGCCACAGAAAAAAACGGTCACAGATTGTCCGTTTTAGATAGCTCGAACGGCCTCGAGAGTCAGCTCCTTCATCTGAGATTAGCTATTTCAAGTCATTAGTATCAGGTAGGGTATACAAGTTCATACTAAGTCACATTGAAAAATGTATAATGTTTTGTTTGTGCAGAATCTGAGGGACTTCAGAATGGTGATCGGTATCGTCATTGTGGATTCAGATTTCACTATGCATGATTTGAATGTCGGTACAAAATTCAATGGTCCACTGTCTCCAACGAGTCATCAACGTAATCAAGTCCTCTTGTAACTTGGGCCCCGAGCTGAGAACATCGGTCAAGCTGCAGCCCCACGTAGTAAGTATTAAATATAATGCGAAACTTTCATATGCCATCCTTCCGCTGCTAGAAGGCATGGTGAGGAAGGAAGTAAGTGATAGGGGGCTGAGTTCTTCCACATTGAGGAGACAATGCTCGAGTCTCAGATATTCCTTCATGAAGTCAACGTATGCCTCCCTCAGCGATGAATCCCTGGATATACCTCTATGAAACGATGACAAAGATTTTAGAGCCGCAACTAAGCTGTCACCCAAGAAGGCTAAATATCCTAGGACCACCCACAGGAAGCGATACGGTATAACGATTTTTTTTATCGCGGATGTGGCTTATTGGATACAGGACTTCATACGTTGCATTCCATCGACATTGTCTTACAACCAGGGGTATTTCTTCTATGGTCCAGAGTCACTGCAAAATTCCCATCATTCGGGGGGGGGCATAGGCGAACAGACCGAAGTAATGTGACCGACGGTGGTATGCCACAGAGCGCAGTCCATATCACCGGTGATAGTCCAGCCAAATACCACCCATTGAGTGATGAACTGCTCCCAGCTAATTAGGGCTGGATGTACGATGCAGTAGTAGATGCTAACACCCAAAATCGGGTCTACACCTTAGAGTTCCGAGAAACAAGGGTCCGTCGTTTCAACACCCGCGTTGATGGTATCATTATATCCAATCTCTTGATACTATGAGCCGCAATTAGAATGGATTTTAAAAAATGAGTGATGTAGAAGTAAAGGTGCATTCGGACCAGTGTTGAACCAATAACTTCGCCAAGAACGCCCGTTATACCAACCCTGATCGCTTGCGCCGACCGTCCCAGTCTCGAAGTCAGATACAGATCGACAAACGTGGATTCATGGATCGAGTAACGTATGAACAGCCTGGCGCGATTTCACTGCATCCCCCAGTGCCAGTAAAGCAGTGGGTAAGACTTCTTGTCAAGCGCTGGAGATTTCCGTCTGAGTGTCAATGTGAGCGGGTTCATCAAGTCTCCCTCCTTGCATTCATTTCGGATAATTCTCGAACTGGGTGTATTTACAGTATGCCCATGAATAACGATGTACTCCATCGTACTTGCTGCAGAACAATGAGGTGGTGAAGTCTTTTGCAGTCGCTCCAATTTTAGGCAGTTAAAGTATAGTTTTTGGTCGTTTGTCAAAGCTCGATGCTCGTGAGAGTCGTACAAGGATAGTGCAAGTCTCAGCATGCGGGCTTAAGTCCAAGCATAGCCCCAGACGCACGGCACCGTTCTGGCGGTAGCTTACAGGAAGACTAAACCCTCCTTTCAATCTCTTTACGTTTTAGGATTTATGACTTCACTAGTGAAAAGAATAACCCATTCATCCTATCTGTCAACGGGGCAGCCAATAATTCACAATGGATTGCGGTATCTTGTAAATTCGTCCAGCCATTGCTAAATTTTAGTCGACGAGAGCTCCCTTGACGGCCGGAGATTTTTTAAAGCCACTTTAGACGAACAATGATGGTCGTATGTAATAGCAAGACTCTTTGCATAATTTAGATTGGTAATCTGTAAGCTGTCGAGAGAAAATTGTGTGTTTCCTTGGACACGAGTTTAGAGTAGCACAGCTTGACCATGTTACGGATATTTGTCAGGTGAACAAGTTCCAAAAGAATTTCAAATTCTTGCGGCGGCCGCTGAAACAATAAATAATGTTTCATGCCGAGCGAATTATCCCCCTAGATTTATCACAAATGGGTGGGCTGGTCGCCAAAGGCTCCTGATGCAAGCGCACGAATATCGTACATTTCCCCTCGCACCACGATCTAATTCTTTTCTATTTGACTGTAGCGCGCCCGTGGAGCTAAGAGTGGTCATTCACAAGGCCCGAGCAAAGAAGTGCGACGTGATTGTTTTCAAAGCAGCCACAAACTTGGTAGAAGAATCGAATGAAGCCCTGACGTCGACGCAGACTGCGAGTTCGCTAGATTAGAAACCGAGCTAGAGGTGTTCCATGAAACTATCACCTAATCAGTAATACCGGATGCTAGACAGAGGGTGCTAAATTCAACAGAGAACCAGATGTTACTCGACGACTCCCTTTTCTAAAACGCTGGATGGATGGCCTTGGATTTCATCGCAAGCGCCCAGCCCCGAAGTGCGACTATACTATGAAATGTTATCAAGGATCAAGGCTAGCTTCTAATCAGATATCTCTCTAAACGAGACTATGCGATTTACCAAGGGGTACCACAGAGCATGAAAACAGAGAAAACAGTAGGTGGGAAAGAGAAACTAAAGTAGGAAGCAAGGGAGAGATGATACAGGCAGGAGAGAAAAATCGGAATGTAGAAAAGAATGGGAAGTATAAGAATTAGAAGAGAGAGAGAGAGAGAGAGAGAGAGAGAGAGAGAGAGAGAGAGAGAGAGAGAGAGAATGTAAAACAGAAAGAAAGAAATGAAGAGAATAGCAAAATGAGAGAAGGTGAAAGTTCGGGACAGAATACAGAATGAGAGAACAAGAGAAAGAGAGAATAAAAAGACAAAGACAGAGAAAAGAAAAGAGAGATAAAGTAAAAAAGAAAAAGAAATAAAAAGGGATAGAGTATGACATGGAAACGATCTTTTCAATAACTTACATCAAAATTTAATTTTGAAACATGATGAAACAAGAATTATAATTTAATATAAATAAATGCCCGTATGAACTTCACTCATGAAATAAAGAATCGCAATAGAAGACTGACATAATGATACGATAATAAAGAATCACAATCCCACCATAATACAATTCTATTATCACAATATGACTATAGATCGATTATATAATAAGAAACAATCATGATATAATTGTAGTTCAATGAGAACATAATAAACAATTATAATTCTACAAAATAAACAATCATAACTTACATAGAACCATATTAAACAAGTATTACAATGAATAAGGATAATGGAACTGTCATAATCCAATTATTAATGTAGAAATAGAATAATGAATAAGATAATTATTGAATACAGAAAACTAATATATAAATGAACAAATAAATGCCCAAAATCACATAAAACATTAACGCATAAATATATACAATAAAATAATACTGAATTGTAAAAAGCACTCCTGCAATTTGATTTCGCGATCATTAATAAATTAGTAACATAATTAACAAACTAAATTAAATTAAAAAACACGACCTTATTTTTCCTTTGGTGTTCAAAGTTTCGAACCGCTACGGTTCCTCCTCAGGAACTAATTACTTTAGTTTAGTTTTTATAGACTACGAATACAAAAAATGCAACAAATGTATAAAATTTTTTCAACAAACTTGTTATTCAAGATAGTCTCCATTAGAAGTAATACACAAATTCGCTCAAATCGGGCGTCTATGATGGGTGGCAAAATACAGGAATAATTTTTTTGCACAAAAATTTAGTGTTAGTTGTCGCGGTATGGGCTGGTGCATACTCATGTACAACGAAAAAGTGCGGTCTTTCCACAAATTGAGTTTCACGCGATAATTCTTTTACACAAACGTAATTCACAATTCTTTTACAAAACGTACACATACCTCTTCACCAACCCACCGAGCAGTTTTGCATTTGGTTGCAAGGTCGTATGCAAAACACAAACTTTCTTCAACAGTAATGATAGTTTCAACAAAATTTGGCTGCATGGCATCATTTCCAGCAAATAACTTGCATGAAAAATCCGTTGATCTCGCTGTTTGACAGTTAGCGTGTATGAAATGAAACGCGCTTACATCTTCTTTTTTTCAAGTCGTTCTAGTTACGGTCTACTAGAGTTACGGTTATCTGTTAACATAGCTGCGACTGGGTCAATGTTATAGGCACTATTCGTGACGTATGGCGGCGCGCTCCTTTCGTCGTCTTCAAACGACTCTCTACCTGTCGCAAAAAGCTTACACCACCGAAAAATAGAAGCACGAGACAAAACACATTCATCATAATCCTTTTTTAACATTTCCATCATTTCCTTTGTACTTTTTCGAACTTTACACAATTGAATTGCAATATGTGAGAAAAGAAAGAAGAGGAACAACAACAAAGAGGAACAACAACAAAGAGCATAAAAAACTAAGTTTTGCAAGAGTACGGTTTAAAAAACTATCTCGCGACGGGTAAGATTAATGCAAATAAAAATGAAATTATTAAGGGAAAAGAGTTGAAGCACATGCCCACGAAAAAAGCAGTTGTCAGCAATGCAGTTATCGACATCATTGGTGAAGAAGATGACGACGAGAAGACAACGATACCAGCAAGAAACGGAAGCTTACACAGAAGATTAGACGGGATAGGTAAGATGAAAGTGAGAAAAAAGTGAGAAACAGTGGAATCAGAGATGTGGGTCTGGAACAGGAAGAATGTATCATGAGTATGATTGTGAGAAAAAGAATATTAGCACATAGGTTAGATACAACACTAGTACAAAATAGAGAGAAATATTAGAGAGAGAAAGAGTTTGTGGGAAAAATGTGGAGCAAACCAAATTGTAATAAAGAAATAGAAATAGATGTAGAAAAACTCAATGTTAAAATACAAAAGCATAACGCAAACATGAGCCTTGAGATAACACAGTAAGAAAATAATATTGAGGTAGCATATTGACATAATAATATCGACCTTAGACGAATTTTTTCAAATGGGGGGATAGGAAAAAGTTGCACGGTGACATGTCCGGTGAATAGGGCGGCTGTGGTAACTTTGCGATGCCTTTAGACGCCAAAAACTGAGAGACACTGGACGCACTCTGACGGGGAGCATTGCTGTGATGCAGAACACATGTCTTAGCGATCTCTGGATGCACTCTGAGCACCCTTTTTCGTGATGTTTGAGGAGGAGAAAAAAAAATAAAATTAAAGTACATAAAATTCAAGTGACAAGTAGGTGTGGAAATATAATACAGAAGCAGAATGGAGAAAACGGGGAGGGGCCAAGGTGGGGACAACCTTATTTTCAATATTACTTGAGTAGTTTAGTAGTAATTTCGAAAAAAATACAAGGAAGATACGTAAATATGACTGTCGCGTTCAGCGATTACGCCAGATATATGTGTATATATATATATATATATATATATATATATATATATATATATATATACACTAGCATTCCCCGTCTCGGCTTCGCCCGAGATAATAATTTAACCGATTTCATAAACAATGCAATAATATCTAACTAAAAAGTACGTTTTATATACACATTTATATCTCTATAAATAATTGACCGTAATTTACCTATCTCATCCAGATGCTGACCAGCCATGGATACTTGCGCGCATACTTGTACAAGATGGGCAAAGTAGCGGATCCAGGTTGTATATACTGTGATCCGCAAATGACGATGCCCAGTATACATTTTTTGTGTGCGGGTAGTGGGAGCAGCAGAGGGCGCTACTGGGGGAGGACGCTGTAAGGGTTACGCTGAAAGGATCGTCTCTCTGATGCTCTCGAGCCAGGAAACATAGGGAAGGGTTGCTTATTTGTTCGAGGATAACCTCAGACGGAAGAAGGCGGACCTTTCCTAGATTCTTCTATTTTGCTGGGATATGGTGGCGCTCAAAAGCGAATATCCTGGTCTCCTCTCCGAAGTAATGCCTAACGGCGGTTTCAGGGTTGGGGAGTTGAGCCAAGGAGAGGAGGTTTCCTCGGTGCACGCCTGCCGACTCCGGCTTGCAACTCTTTTCAGAGCTGCAGAAAGCAGTCGAGGGAATGCACCGAGGAGGTAGTTTTGTAGTGGGTATGCCTTTGTGTTGGTGATTCCCACATACCCGGGGACTAGTTCCCGGGATCCATAAAGGATTTTTCTCCTCCTCTATAAAAAAAAACTATTCTAAGCACTAAGATTGTTATTCTTACTAATATTACTGTTCTAATTGATAATAATGCTATTATTAATATTGTTCTTGTTATTATTACTGTTTCAATTAATATTTCCGATGTTATTATTAATATTATAAGGACTATTAATTGTTACTACTAGTTTCAACAATAATTATGTGGCGCTATGCGCTAATCATTACTATTAATTTCGCTATTATTATTATTACGAGTATTACTATGTTTAATATTACTTTTATAACTAGTTTACACAATAATATTTCTGCGCTAATCGTTGATTGCTCTCAGGAATGGGAGTAGTGTAGCTGACGCACTGCTCCCGGAGATTGCAGTGGAACTGGACATTGACGTGCTCATTATCAGTGAGCAATACAAAGACAGACGTTCACCGACTTGGCTCGCTGTCAGCTCGGGCAAGTCTGCAGTTTGGTTTCGAGGGAAAGGCGTGTCGAACATCGCACGCTGTAGGATTGAGGAGGACTCTGCCTGGGCCAAGGCCGCGGGTGTTCCCTCTGTTAGCGTTTACCTAAGCCCAAACTACAGTGTCTTTGAGTACGCGGCCAAACTCGAGAGAATCTAGGACGCGGTATGAGAAATCCCTGGCGACGTGCTTGTGGCGAGCGACTTTAACGCGAGAGCAATCGAGTGGGGAATGACATCGACCAACAGACGGGGACGACTACTGCTGGAGATGACCGCAAGCCTGGACTTGTCAGTGCTCAACGAAGGAAATACACCGACTTACAGACGACCCGGCTATGGTAATTCCATACCGGACGTGACTCTGGCCTCGAACAGAATTCGGACTAGGGTGAAGGCGTGGCAGGTGATCGAAGGCTACACAGCCAGTGATCACCAGTACATTGCTTTCAAACTGACAGACGGGACGAAACGAATGCAAGGTTAATTTAACGTACAAGTCTTACCGGATGGAATCCAAAGCACCTAGACAAGGACAAACTCGAAAGGCAGCTACAATGTACAGAGCCTCCCTCACGGGAGGTGCATCAAGAGTTGACGAACCGGCGTTAGCGGCAGCGACGACTGGTTTTTTCCAACGTCTATGCGATGAGACCATGCCTAAGAAACGAACTATACGCAACAGACGACAGACATACTGGTGGACGGCTGAGATTGCGGAACTCAGAAGCACCTGCTTAAAGCTGAGACGGAGAGCTCAACGAGCTCGAAGTCGAGGCGAAATGGGACTCTACTCCGCGGAGTACAGTCTCGCCAGGAGGCGGCTGAGATTTGCGTTCAATGACAATAAGAAACGGTGCTGGTCTCGACTCATTGATGAGGTGGACTCAGACCTTTGGGGAAGCGATTACAAAATTGTGACAAGGGCGCTGGGGGTTCGATGCCCACCGGTATTACGAGACGCGGAAACGATGGAAAAGGATAGTCCAAGGACTCTTCCCGATCCATCCAGACAGAACGGACGTGACGAATGAGACAACAGAGAAGGACATCCCTCTCTTCACGCAGGAAGAGCTCTATAGGGCTTCGAATCGCGGCGATGATGGCAGCAGAAAAGACCAAGGCTCTAAGTAGACTGATGACCAATACGAAGGGACCGAAACAGAACGTTCGTAGACTGCTGATGAGCGTTACCCACTCGATTCTGCTTTACGGGGCGAAGGTATGGACCGACGCGATGAATATCAGAAAACGCGCGAATGCCACGAAAGGCGTACAAAGGGTGGGCGCGTTAGGAATCGCGTGCGCGTATCGCACCGTATCTGAGAGCGCGGTTTTCGTGATCGCTGGGGTCATCCCATCGATCTGCTCGCGGCCGAACTGAAACGTATTCACGAGCGGAGTTCGAACGTTCAAAGGGAAGACGCTGCAACTGAAGAACGGACAAAGACGATTGAGACGTGGCAGAGACGGTGGACGACGGACGAACGTGGACAATGGACGAAAAGACTTATACCCGAAATCGGTCCATGGAAGGCGAGGCAACACGGGAAGGTGAATTTTTACCTTACTTAATTTCTATCCGGACATTGATACTTCCATAAGTACCTCTGCAGGATGAAGGTGATTTCCTCTCCAGAATGCACGTACTGTGGATGGGTTTGGGACGATGCGGAGCACATGTTCTTTGTGTGCGATCATTGGACCGAGTTACGACTAGGGCTACATACGAGGATAGATGAGATCATGCCAGAAAACGTAACGAAACTTATGACAATGGACGCGAACAGCTGGCGGTTGATCGCAAAATACGTTCCGCATGTGCTACGGAGCAAAAAAGCAGATGGATATCTGGATGATGAAAGTATGTGAGAGTAAACGCGACATCGAGCATTCATGAGAACCCGGGATGAAAGGTATGAACGTAAAATGACCACGCAAGGACAGCCGCCCAGGCTGAAGTAATGTGCATAACAGTTCCGGGCTGGTGTCGGTGCAACATGGAGATATGTGTATAGTGCGTAGTGGCATGGGATTTGTGCCGAGTCGCACATATTCCGATGACCGTTCATCAGGAATGTTCTTGGAGAACGGTCATTGGAAATGCATAAATAGAATTCACAGACTCCTAAAAAAAAATTATTATTATTATTATTATGTTTAATACTACTTTTTATTCCTATTAGTTTACACAATAATTTTTCTGCGCTAAAAATCAGCTAAAACTAACTTTATAATTGTGTTCATCTTTATTATTATTAACATTATCTTAGCATTATCATTAATAACATTAAATTTCATTAATGATGCGTGTGTTTATTTTATAAATAAATAGAAATATGCTTTTAAAATATAACTTAGTTGTACTCAGTTTAGAAATATAGAAATAATCATCATAATTGTAAGACATGAAAGAAGGGCTTTCTCTATGAAGAAAAAACGTCCCTTCATCTCCGGCACCATGATGTAATTTCCTGCGGAGGAAAAGGATTGGACTATAAATACGGAACCTGAAAACAGCGGAAAGCAGATTGCCGGTCACGTTCTTGCCGTACAGTTCTGCTTAGCGATACATTGTACTAATTCTGTTTAAAATAAAAGTAAGTAGAAATTTCGGGTAAGATTTTATTTATGCGATCCCTTAACCTCAATTTACGCGCTCATTTTCAGGGCTGGGGAGTCTAGCCAGACTGACAAGACATTGTCGCTCGGCCTTGTTGCCTCCGCTGAGATTACGCGCAGAGATCTAAGAGGTAGTTCGTTGGCCAAGAAATTGCGCGGCTGCTACCTTTAGATACGCCGAAACTTCGGAATCCGCGGTACGCGCGCTCGTTTATGGGCAGAAGGCGCTAGTCAGGCTGACAAGAAATTGCCGCTCGGCCCTGCTGCCTCCGCTGAAAACAAGCGCGACGATTAGAGGTTATCGGAGCCGTCGCCTCCGAAACCAACCGCTTAAATTAGGGCTACTTCGGAAGTGGCTTTAATAAGCGGCGTAGCAATCGCGGCGCGACGCATCGAATCGCGAAGAACCTTATTTCGCTGTCCACTCCGTAGATCCCCGGCTTCAAACGCGTCAAGCGAAGGCCGAAAAAAGAGGGGCAAAACCGTGAGGAACTAGCGGCATTGAATCGCCGTCCGGTTTACCGCGTGGCACCAACACAAGCTAGACGTCACATGACGCTTGGAGTGCACACGCCAAGCTACATATGAGAAATGGAAACGGGAAAGGGAAAATTTGAAACGGATAGCTTCAAAAGGACAGGGATTTCTTGGTGTTTGTACCACTTACATTACTACAGCAACTTTTAGTATTATCTGCTTGGAAATTGGGATTTACTTTTTGCTTTACCGAAACAGATCACTAAGTTTTCATATAAGTTCTAATACATACGACAGGTAAAGACTGGACTTTTGTGCCTTTTTTTCTACCCGTATTCAAGTTTAGACACTGATATATATATATATATATATAATGTATAACTAAGGCATGCTTCCTAGCTGATTTTCGAGAAACTACAGTTGGTTTAGCCTACTATTAAATGCACTTCTTTTACTTGCATGTGAGCATATTAAGTTATGAACAGCTTCCAAGAGCAATATCGGTAACCTAAAACGACTTGTCCAAGTCCATAGTGCGGTATACTCACAAGCAAGTAAAATAAGTGTACGGAACAGCAGTCTAGATGCACTCTGAAAAATCACCTAGCAGCTCGGTAGAATGCCTTGCTTATAATTCTCAGTAACTTGATTGCGGCTACAAAATTAAGGTATAGAAGGCCAATCCTTATTCATAGTATTAGAGCTTATATTGATATTTCATGGCCTATTTCAATAAAGCAAAATTGAATGTCAATTCCCAAGCATATAAGACTTGAAACTTATTTTTATAATGTGAGTGCCGCGAACAGCAGCTGTTGACATCCTTTTTCACTTCTACACTTCCAAATAACGAATTGGGACAGCCAAATGGATATGCGGAATAGGAAGAAAAACAGGTGGTCTAGGATATGCCTAGAAGAGGAGTTAGGATACATCAAAAATAATAATGAAACAAAATGTAGAATGGTAATTCAGAAGGCGTTAAAAGAGGTAGAAGACTACCTCTAGAAAAAGTATTAGAAAAATTATTATTATCATTATTATTTTTTATGAAGTCTGTAAATGCTTTTTATGCATTTCCAATGACCGCTCTACAAAATTGATCCTAAGGTAAAAAAAACACTAAGGTAAACGAACAGTGGAATATATGCTACTCGCCACAAACCCATGTCACTATGCACTAAAAACATCTCTCCTTCTTGCATCAACACCTGGCCGGAACTATTATCCACATTATTTCGGCCTAGTTGGCAGTCGTTACATGATATTTTTTCAGTCCAATTTACGCACTTTCTTATCCTGGCAAGCAACTATCTACTCTTTTGTTCCGTAAAACATTTATAACGTAATTTACGATCATGATAGCTGGCGATATCATTGTCATATATCCAATCAAGTTTTCTGATGTAATCGCTCCCATATGTATCCCAAGCCCTAAGCATTGCTCTGTACAACGTTCACACAAAGAACGTATGGTCTATATCTTTCATAGGCGCACCGGTGTATCTATTTTGAGGCCAGATTACCTTCTTCATCCTGCATAGATATTTGCAGTTAATACGGAAATACCCATGTC
Source organism: Sycobia sp. Sy_11 (assembly GCA_018907035.1). Lineage (NCBI taxonomy): Eukaryota > Metazoa > Arthropoda > Insecta > Hymenoptera > Epichrysomallidae > Sycobia > Sycobia sp. Sy_11. Next base: position 295,512 of record JACCIC010000198.1, on the reverse strand, counting down.
TAGACAAGAATTAAATGACGTAGAAATCCACCACCCCTTTTTCTTCTCCATCCACTGGTTGATGTCTGGTATGAGTCCTTTAGTCTAACTTCTTCGTCCGTTCCTTCTCCACCGTGTCCTCCGCCGCAGCATCTTTCCTTCCGAAAATCGCACTATGATCGAAGATTTTCTTCAGTTCGGTCGCGAGTAGATTTATTGGGATTATTTCGGCGATCATGAAAATCGCATCTTGAGATACGGTTCAATACGCACTTTTATTGCAAATGAAGCGTAAAGTTAGTTTCATGTCAAAGTAACCCCCAAATACTTAACATCGTTGATACTCTCATGTATATTTGTACCTAATGGCATTGGAATCATCATACCTATTGCGAGTTAACACCAACAACTCTGTTATTTGCAGTCGTAGCTAGGGTCTGTGTTCGACCTTTATTATTAATTATATAAAAATGATTTTTATAAAATAATGAAAATATACACATGGGACTTTTAAATTTGAGAAAATTCATAAATTAACCTTTTAACAAGTTCCTTGCATAGGTGTATATTTGCTTTAGTTTCGAGAGGGTCATTAAAACTTTCTGATAAGAGATGCTGGATACATTTTAGACAAAAAATTGTAATTAAATATACAGTTAAGATATTTTATGAAATAAACAATTACCATATCATATTGAGGATGTTTTACACCAAGTACAAGTTTTGGATGGTTGCAAACATTTCTAAGATACCTCAGAGCCTCGAACACATGACCTCCATGTGAACTACTTGAAATAGAACTATTAATAAAGGCCTGTGAATGTTTAGATTTAAAATCTTCGTAAAGGCTTTTTTGCAGCAGTGATAGGTCACAGTAATAATCTTGTGTAATTTTTGGTGGCAGATCTTGTAATACATCTTCTTTGTTCCGCCGTAGTAGAAAAGGTAAGACCTTAAAAAGGAAAAAATTTATTTAAAGAGATAATCAAGAAGATAATATCTTTGACTCATATAAGTTCTTATGGCGATATTAAAATTTTGTTTCAACAATAAATTGCACATAAAACGGTAGGAAAACAACTAACAATTGAAAATAAATTATAGCTACTATCTGATAGGCTCAAAAGGCATATATTTTGAAATTAAATAGAGAGTTCAATACTGACTACAGCTTAGATAAATGGCTGTGATGAATAATTTAAGTTCCACAGAGAATACATCACACTCGACAACCAGATATGAACACTAGATAAGAAATTTATTTAATAGTATAATCAAATGATCACTTGCATATTCTTTTAATAAAATGCGTGGTTGCTTTTATCGTTTTTAAAAACGTAATTAATTTTCAAGGAATTTTTCCTTTAAGCTTACAGATACGATTTTGCTTATTTTTTTTATTTAAAACTCTGCTGGCACAAAAATTGTTTTTATTAGTAAAGTACAATCTAACTGTCCCCACCACGTTTACCAAAATCAAGTTACTGCTGCTGTTCTCCGACGTTTCAAACCGCTACGGTCCATCCTCAGGAACTAAAAAATAGAAAACCATGCACTTTATATAAAAAATGAAGAACAGCTGGCTACTTTATATAACCCATCCCTTCCACCTTACTATAAAATTCAATAACATGAATATACAGTCCCTCCTCCACACAAAATGTTCCCAATCAATTAATTTAATAAACAATGGTAAATGTTACCTAATATATATATATATATATATATATATATATATATATATATATACACGATTTCTACGAAGCTTAATCAATATATTTTCCGTCATTTTCTACTACTTTTTGCTATCTTTCTTGCAATATGGCGATACCATGACGAAAAAACAATAGTCGATAAGAGGCGATCCAATTATCGACAAACACTCGCACTTCTTGAACATGTCGGAAGTACGTATCAACGAGGTCGTGCTGCATCGATTTGAGTAGGTGATAATTAGAAGGGGCTATATATGGCGAGTACGCTGGGTGCGGCAATACCTCGACAGTGACGCTTTAGGTTTTAGCAACAAAGAAGTAACGTAATATAGCACACCCTGTTAGTTCAACAAAATTCACAGCAAAAGCTTTTGGCCGTGGATGTTCCGTTGTGGTGACGATATGGACGGTTGGCCTGGGTCTACCCATAATTTTTTACGCTTAGGATTGACATAGTAGATCCACTTTTTATCACCAGTCACAGTACGCCACAGAAAATTCTTCTTTTTTGCCTGGCAAGCAAAACAGTGCGATGTTGTATCGATTCATAATAGCACTTTCGGTTAAATCGTGTGCCATCCATGGCATTCATGCCATGTAAACATTTGCCCACTGCTCTGTCAATGACTCCTAACTTATTAGACACTTCTTTCTGCGTTTGATTTGAGTTTTCGTCGAATAATGCTTGCAATTCAGGATCATCAAAGATTTTCGATTGTCTAAGCACTCTTTACATGTTATGAGCGATGAAGCTTGTTTGCCATAATATTCTTGATGCGATCGATAAGTTTCTGCTACATTTTTTTTCAAATCAAAATAGTGCAAAAGGGGATGTCGAAAAAACGATTTATCATAATTCAGTTTTCACTGATCAAATATTATGTTTACACAAATTATGGCGCCTATTAACTGAATTTGATTCGTGTGTGTGCATGCGCGCGCGCGAGCGAGCGTGTGTGTGTGTAAATTGGGTGTACAAGTAAGTTTCTAGCAGAAATTTCAGACCGTATGTATGATAATTGCAGTTTGTGTAACTGTTAATAACTTTGTAGTATTATAGTTGAGCATTTCTTACGATTTCGTTTATTTTACCGAGAAAATCATGACAAGTTTCTAGTCAAATAAACGTCATTTGCTGGAAACACTTATTTCATTCTTTAAACGAGGAAAAATGCGGCTGACGCCTATGGTTTGCTTTCAAAAACTTATGAGCCGGAATAAATTGGTGAATCAATATTCCGCAAGTGTTTCAAACGGTTCAAGAGTAGTGATTTTGCAGTTAAAAGAGAAGGATCGCTCTGGAAAGTCCAAAAGTACTGACCACGAAAAATTGGACGCTTTACTAGATGAGAATGGGCGTCAGATTCAAGAAGAACTTGCTACATCATTGAGCGTCACGCAGCAAGCTGTTTCCCTGCGCCTAAAAGCATTCGGATTCATTCAAAAGATTGCAAACCGAATGCCGTACGAATTAAAACCGCGAGTCGTTGACCAGCGATTTTGTTGTTCCGAAAGATCGTTGCAGCGGTATAAAAATAAATCATTTTTACAACGTATTCTTACTGGTGATAAAAAATTTTTATTATGATAACCCTTAACGCAAAAAATCGTATACAAAGCCGATCGAGCCCGCCCAGTTGACGCCGAAATGATATATTCACGTAAATAAGGTTATGCTCTATATATGGTGGGATATATCGTGGGATCACAAGGATGTCGTATACGACGAACTACTTATGAGTGGTTAAACCATCGTAGGACCACTGTATTGAACTCAAATTATTCGTTTGAAGCGAACTCTACAGGAAAAACGGAAAAAATGTGAGACCACCCATGAGTCCATCTTTCATCACGATAAAGCTCGACCACATGTTGCGACTTTGGTCAAAAACTATTTGGAGAATAGTGCATGAGAAATTCTGCCACACCCGTTTTCTTGTCTAGACCTAGCACCATCTGATTACCACTTGTTCTGATTCACGCAGAACGCTCTTACGCGAATACGCTTCAGTTCAGTAGAGGGAATTAAAAATTGGCTCGAACGTTCTTGGGCTATTCAGACGAGAAATTTCTTAGACCGGAATTCCTTACTATCCAGAAAGATGGAAAAAAGTTATAGCTTCCAATGGACGGTACTTAAACAAAATTTAAATTTAAACTTACAAAATGTAAACATCATTTTATAATAAAACCTCACATTTTCAAAAAAAGCTCGAAATTTACTTGTACATTCAATACATGTATATTATGACAATGACGATATATATGTAAAAAAAAATAAATTTACTAATTCCAGTATTATCGTCATACATTTCGATTATAACTTTAGGAATAGAAAATAATAAAAAATTACATTTTAAGATAAGAATAATTACATTTGTTGTGCTTCTTTAATAATGCTTTTTTAAGAATATAAGCATATTTCTCATATAATAGTGACATTTGTTTGGCCGATCACAAAACACTCGCCTTGTTAGTTATAATCTCTATAATTCAATTTTCGTAATTATTATCATTAATAGTTAATTGTAAATTTAATGATGAAGTTTACTGAAACTTAAACTATTTCAAAGATAGTCATAATCTCATGGCAACCTGGAACAATTGTAATTGATGAGCAATCTATAATAAAGGTCGGCACTATTATAAATAATAAGAAAAACCTACACAAGTGAACAACAATGATAATAAGCAGCACGCATATTAGTAATATATAATATAGTCAATTTAAATAATATAAATATAGTAAACAACACTATCAATCAAGAGAAGGTCTATGTAATTAAACACCTTCTCTTCTCTATGATTTTTCCTTTTTTTTATTGAATACATTTTAACCAATACACATAAGGAAAAATAATACAGATATACAACTCTATTAAAATAACTGAATAGTAACTAAACATATACTAGGCATTAGTTATTCAAATAAAATAAATAATAATACATAATCCAAACGTTAAAAATAAAATATTATACGCATAAAATAAAACAGATAAGTACAACCAAATACAAATAAATAACAACATGAACCACATGCATCAATAGATGGGATCAAACACATAATCAATATATTTACCCTTAACCAATTGCATGACTGGATATAAAGTATAATTAAAAATTCCTTTTCAGCAGGATTTAATATAAATTACTATAAAATTGATGGTAAATCATTTTAATACATAGGATACAAACTTAATTGGACGAACAATATAAAATAATGTCAACAATATGAGTAAATAATAAAAATAACAAGAACATGAAAAATATAAAAATTTTAAGATAATTAACTATATTAGACCAAATTAAACTTAAAACATTTTCTAATTTACAACAAGAATGGTGGTTTCGGAATCATAATACCATCACTGTCAATAAAGAGTGAAGATAATATAGATAAATAATAATCTCAACATTAGGAATAAATAGATAATATTAGAGATGTTATAACCAATAGACTACAGTAAAATATAGTTTTACTGTAGTAAAATAATAATATTCCTACAGTAAAATAAAAACATTATGATACAATAACATTATAATAACAACAATATCAAATACATAGAAAAATAACAAGTTGAGCTGAAAATAATATTATGAGATAATACTAATATTATCTAATATTAATGTTATCATAAAATTAATATAATTATTGCATAATAATAATGTTATAAAATAGTACTAACAGCATCGAATAATAATAATAAACAAATAAATAACCTAAAAATTAGAATAATTAAACGATTTTTTTGTAAAGTTGCTAAATATAGTATAATAACAAGAGAATATAACAACAGTTATATTAAATAATAGCACTAATATCATTTAATAAGGATAGTACTCTATAACAAACGATATCATAAAATATGGTGATAATAAATAATTAGAATAAACTAAAATCTTAGACAAATAAATAAAAACTTTTAGTAAAGATTGCTGAATACAGCATACCAAATATATATATATATATATATATATATATATATATATATATAAACGATAACAATTGTTTATTAGCCTTATTTATCTATCATATTTATTACCTATCGTTATTTATAAACGGGTTATAGAGAAAAAACCTTTATAGTAACTTCTACAAAAAGTTTAAACATAGTTTAAGACATTAACACCGCAAGACGGGTGCTGTGAACAGATAACACGATCATCGGACGTTATTAATAGTATAATAACTTCATTTTAAGTACATCGTACTGATTATCGACTCCTGATAAACAATAGAAAAAAAGGGATTCCCTCGAGTTCACAGAATTATATCTGTACACCTCGGTTGACGTGCTTAACATGGACCAGCGAGAAACGGCTAACGTCCTGCGGGAACAGGATAAAAATCCTGCACAGGATAACTCCGACATCACCGAGATTTCAGATGCCTTGATCTAGGCAGCTCTTGAGGTAGATCACTCGCCACAGACTGCCGCTGGCCTGTCAAAACAGCTAAACACCCAAGAAGGAGATAACAACCCGACGGGACAATCCCGTACGACCTCCATTGTACCCCTGGGGCCGTCCCTACAGCAAATAGCAGCGGGACTCGGATACTTCCCAGGACCATGGACACTGCCACCCGGCCACAGCACGGATCTGGCAGGAAATATGGAGATTCCCCCGGCCACAGCAAACAGCTGGTCATATATGCCAGGCATGTGGCCCTACCAACACCCAGCAATACTATCGCAGTACCTGACAACGTACTCAAACCCATCGAATTTACCGCCAGAAATGTAGCCAGATCCCTCCGAAACTAGACAGATGACCTCGAATAGATCGTTCGAAAATACTTACTTAAAGGAAACGCGCACTGGGCAGTTATTACGACAGTGGCGTGTACAATTTACGGGAGCTCCTCGAGAAGACGTCGAGGAGTTCATCGAACGATTAGAGAAAACAATGAATAGTTTGGACATCCCAGAAATGGATATACTAAAACTAATCCTCGGGATCCTGAGAGAAGCAGCACGAATCTGGGCCAGACCTCTCTACAAAAATTGGCATACGTTAGAGGAGTTCAAAACCGCTTTGCATCATCAATTTAGACCAATTGACTATACATTACGATTAAAGGAGCAGCTACGCGATTGAACGCAAGGTTCTAAAGAACCAATAGGTTCGCATCTCCGGGGCATGCGCGTCTTGATAGATAAGATGGCGCCCGCACTAGCCCTCGAAACACAACTGGACCGTATCTATCGAAACTTACACCCTTCGTACATAGATAATAATATACATAGATAAAATCGATAGAGGTGATTTAAAATCAATAGATGAGCTGTAACTGATCGGGCAGCAGATATAATTGAAAAAAGAGCTCACACGGAGGTATAAAGAGCCACCACCTGCAGAGGACTACATGGAGAGTACAGCAGCATGCTCCGCATCAGAAAGAACAAGCAAACGCTCTAGGTTAGCAGCCATCAAAATGATAAATTATTAACCAACAAGAAGACCGTGATAATAGAAGAGCCATCAGTCCCGATACTAACCAGGCGCAGCAACGAAGAACCACGTCAAAACAACGACTGACAGGAGCCCAGAAAAAATTACAGTCCGGCTCCCAACGGTACCGGAGACTCGTCACCGCGACGAACCAAAGACGGGGCAAGGACGCCACCCAGAGATCGCTCACCATCCCCCAGATACCGAAACCCCTACCACCCCCTCGTTACCAGTCCCCATCGCCCTCCCGTAATAGATACACCTCACCACAAACATTCAAAGAAATCTTGCCCAACCGTACCTCTCGGAGCACCTCTCGGGATCCAGCTAATGACAGCGATGATACTCAAGATCAACAATGGCGAGCACGAACACCCGATATCGAATATCGATCGTCAAGCAACAACAGCAGCTGGAACGACTACACACGTCGAAGCTAACGGCCACCCAGATGATCGAGCCGAGAACGCAAAGGAAGCGCTCAAAGATATCGCAATGAACAACGACCACCACCTAGACGAGACAATAACAGAGGTGATCGCAAGGAGTACCGTTCGCCACGACGTGACAACGCAACCGACAACAGCAGACAGCAAGACGAAGACTCAAGGCCTTACTGGACATGTTAACAACCGGGGCATTGGGCAGACAGGTGCCCCGACAGGAAGCACCTGTTTTGCTACAACTGTGGCGAGAAAAATGTTACAACGCAAATCTGTCCACGATGGGGCCCAAAAGGACACAGGATTAATGACACAACGTAACATAGAAGGGTCGTGGACCAGTGTTGCAGCAGACATTATGGTCCCTTCCCGGCTAGTAAGGGACAGTGTAAGTACCTCCTCGTATATCAGGACTTATTCACAAAATACGTATAAATCAGCCTACTTAAATAAACGAAAGGTCAAACAATCGCTAAAGCATTTGAGGAGCAAATAATCTTCAAATGGGGTTGTCCGAAGTACCTGATAACATACAACGGTACGGAATTTGCAAACAATTAGCTCAAGGCCAAGCAAACCGAACTGGGCGCTACACACCAAATAATAGCACTATACCATGCCCAGGAAAACCCAGTAGAACAGGTGAACAGAATGATCAAAACGATGATAGCCACATTCGTGAAAAACAACCACAAAGATTGGGACTTACACCTCCCAGAACTAGCATTTGCAATGAATACCGCTGTGCACACAAGCCCACAAGCGTCGCCGGCCTTTTTAGATTTCGGGCGTTAACCCGCGCGAAATACTGACGTACCCACAACCTCAGGGAGCGGCGTTGCAAATGTAAAGTTTATCAACAACGGATTGGCTGAGTTGTATGAAAAGGTTACCAGCAATGCATAAGATGGTGAAAGACCACTTAAGTATCGCTAATCAAAAGCAGGCTAAATATTATAACAAAGGCCAAAGGCAAGAGAACGTTCATGTGAACGACTGGGTGTGCAGACGAAACCACGCCCTATCATCAGGCCCAGACAAATTTGCGGCAAATGGGATCTGAACGATGGGAGAATAAATAGAGTTCATATGTCGGACTTAAAAAAATAGTACCCGCCTAACACTCAAAATTTTATTCTGGATCTCGGCAATAAGAACAGTAACAATGCAAAGCATCGGAAGAGGCCGAGACTTATGGAGGTCGATATTAGCGGACCAATTGCGCCAACCAGGAGGTATAAGCATCCCAAGAAATCATGCCTCCGAGCAAGGAAAAGCGTGAGAGTTAAACCCAACGAACGCGATAGCACCGTGTGTGCAAGCACATCCGGGTTCCCCAATAATAACTCGTACCGACGTCGACCCTACAGAAGAGCAGGCTTTAAAAGAACTCGAACAAGGGCAAATGAATCTTATCGAGTTCAGCCCGCACTTGACCCAAGAGATCATCGAGGAACCAAGAAGCCCGACAGCTGCAAGGCCTGACGACGAAGCCTCCTTCAAGCTAACCCCGATAGACATCGACGTATCTGAAATAGATACCGTCATTCCTGTAAATCACAGCCCCCATCCTCATCGAACAACCCGCATAGTGGTAGTGCGACAATCGCCCCCCCCCCCATTACCCTTACCGCTGAGAATGACGACAGCCGTGGAGTAAAAAACGCATAGGAGTGCGCCCGTCTGGAACAACGTAAAACTACCAATACCATCGAAAAGAATGATGGCAATCGTCCGCAACGACGTAAAATTACGAAAAACGCAAAGGATAACACCATTTGCGAACGTCCGGAATGACGTAAAACTACCGACACCATCGAAGAGGAGGATGGCAACCGTTCGGAAAGAAGTAAAACTACCACAACATCACTAGAGGAGGACTGTCTGGAAAGACGTATAACTACCACAATATCACTAGAGGAGCACCGTCCGGAAAGATGTGAAACTATCACAACATCAGGTGTAGAAATAGAAGAGGTCCGCCCGGAAAGATGTAAAACTATCACGCCATCAAGAGAAGGAGAAAAGATGTATGAAGAAGGAAGAAACGAAGAAGAAGTAAAGGAAGAAAGAAAAGAAAGCAAGAAAAAGAAAACGGTTTGAATCTATAATCCGTTTGCTCAGAGATACAAGGACTTGGAGAAAAGATCGTGGTGGACGAGAGTGATAGCGATGACTTTCATAAGACGGGGCCGCTAGAGGCGTCCCGTAGAAAGGTGATCGTACACCGTAAACGGCGAGACGCAATACCATACACGTCCGCGAGGCAGATCAGATCAATCTCCTGCTTACCGTATCAACCAGGCCCGAAAATCCGTCAGCCCGCTCCCAAAAAGCAGCTCATATATAAACCAGCTGCCCCAATTGTTTATGTAAATACACCAGAGGACGGCGAGGTGCGGCTATATCGTGGCGACCTTTGCGCCTTCATGCGCTCGGTCACAACACAAAAGACATGCCGTTGGAAAACCCACCCAAAATCCCAAGGTGACAAAAAAACAACGGAGCAGGAAAAGATTATAATACCGACGCAGTATAAAACACCTGACAATGACAAGGCTGGGGTTGACAAAGAGATCCCTAGTATAATACCGTCTCCAGAGATACCTCCAAAATGGAATCCATTCAAGCTACCGACGCCAACGATGCTAAGAACTGCCTCACCGGTAGCATGCATCGAACTAACATCAGATGAGCCGCAGGCGACGCATAATACCGGCAGCTGAGTAGGAGCACTACTGGTCCTGATGGACCTAAAGGTATCGCCGCTCCTCAATTTTACCCTCCCCCCCCCCTACGCCCACATCCTTCACCACCTGCTATGCCAATTTTACAATTGGGAATTGTGCCCAACAAGCACACAACAGCACCAAACGGCTGTTAGAACTGTGGCGAAACCGGACACGGCTACGCATCCTGCCCACACCCGCGAAGCAAGAAATTTTGCTATAAGTGTGGCAGGGAAGGGGATAAAACTACTTGCCCGTCCCAGCAACGCTGTACCTGACACAATCAACCGGAACAGCCCTAAAGATACACGTTATTTCAGCAACATAACTCGCCAAAAAGAGAGAAGAAGACGAAAAGGCAGCAGACCTACGTCACTTACATTGCAAAGCACAAGAAGAAGCGTGCATGACAGAACAAAGGGTTATACTATAAGATATACTTCCTTTTAGAGTAGGTTAAGAAACAAATCGTTAGAAGTAACAGTAGTATTAGGATTAGAATAGGTAAAAACTTTAATTAAAATACTAAATTAGACATAGGTTTAGACTCGTAGTAGATTAGAATAGATTTAGGTAATACGCGAAATTAGAATTTACCGTTATCAATTAACAATAGGAATAACAATAACAACATAGGTTTATATAGATTCACCACACAACAACTTCGACTCCTATACACACCAGCGGGTGTAATCAATAATGTTTAATATCGCCAGCGAATACCCACTCCACGCGACTAACTTCATTTCCTCCCCCCCTTATCATATCACCACCATTAATCAGCTCAATAGCGCGCACAATAATTAAGAGAACGACCAGCATTCCGATCACACGCTCCCCGTAGGTTTTGGGAGGGGGTGTATGTGACGACCGTTTTCGTGGTCGTGTATTTTCACGACTTCAAAATCACTGCTCGTGCGCGACCGGATTACCACGTTCGCGAACGGCGAGAGTGCGCCGAGTTCGAACGGGATACGGAGCAACGAAGAGCATAGGAGCGCACTTTCTCATTCCTGCGTATTCCGCCATGGAGAGTGTAGTACCGCACAGCAATACGTTCTAACCTAGAACCACAGCCCCGGACACTGAGAGGCCAGCTCACTCAACTTTTTCGATCCACAACATCTCGGCACCTAGTTCAGGCAAGGAGGCTCTTGCCACCCACTGTGCAGCCCGAGACGTATCCACGTCTCCCTGGCCGTCGGGGACATCCTCGGCATCGCCGCACTCGAGTCGCGAAGAGGTCGAGAGACGCCGCCAGCCGCTTTTTTATTGATATTTAGAACAATTTGTAATTGTTGTATGTCAAATATATAGTTAATATATAGCCCAGCTTCATAAAAAAGTTAAAAAATGTAATTAAATATACTACCTATATGCGGGAAATTAAAATATATATAACTATTTACCATACGACTTCCAAAAATAGAAATAATGCATGATGAATCCGGCTGAATGAAATGCTGAATGTCTTAAGTCGACCGTGTGCATAACTTTCGTTCGCGGTAGATGTTCACCGCGCTCGGACTAAAATACTGTCGCACACCAAATACGCCTATACACGGCCACTGCAATTGTATACCGAGGATACCTCTTGTCACATTAGATATATTTTTTTGGAACTGTGAATACAAAATTTAAAATAGAAGTATCATTTCATTTTAATTTAATATAGAGAACATTAAAGTGGTCGTACTTTGTAGTAAACGTTTTCTTCTAAAGCCACACAATCTCATCTAAATCCGCTTACCAATTGAAAATTCAATTAATATGTATTGCGAAATGGCTCTTATGAAATAGACAACTAACTTAGGCTCTTAAAGCTTGTAATTCCAGTTACAAGGTTTGTTTAATTTTCATCCAATGGATTCTCCTTGTGTAGCATACTCACTAATCATGCAACACATATTTAGTCATATGGAAATGTTGTTTCATTAGCTATACTGGTTAGACGCTACTTAAGAACACGTTGCTGCTAAATGCGAGAGTTTTGTCCTCTGTGTGTATTATCTTTACTTTAATTCGAAGCGCTTGTGTGTGCATGTGTGTGCATGCGTGCGCGCGCACATATTTATGAATAAGACTTGTGACACGTGTAGATGGTCATAATGATAATATTATCATTATTATTATCATTATACTCATATTATTATAAATTAGGGGCTCGCTCGAAATTACATGAACAAATAAAACGAACAATTTACTAATCATTGGCGAACAAAAGGCAAAATTATCAGTTCAGCCGGTGAACCGATACCGACAAATTTGATTCACACGAACTCTTCCAGGAGCTAAAAAACTAATCCAGAGTTTGATACAATCCTACCAACAATCATCTGCCGAATTAAAACTATTGGTTTGATCTCGGTGACAAGGCCATCCTCAAAAAACCAATGGAATGAAGTGTTTCCTTTTATTTAAGTCCTTACTAGAATCGCCTCGATTCACCTAAATTATAAGTTTCCTAAGTGGAAAATAGTATAGGGTATTCGAGCGGCAAATAGAGCCGAATTATTAAAATAGCGGAAAATAGCGTACTTTTAATATTAAATCTTGTAAATATATCTAGGTTGTTTTTTCGATATGTTTTTATTTTTTACAGAAACACGCCACAATATCAAGGCGAGTTTCAATTCAGTATAGAGAATTCAGTTGAATCAATTATTTTTTTTTTTTTTTAAATATACACTATTAAATTAAGATTATTTTACCCAATCCACCATCCGCGACTGCAAATACTTCCTCCGCTCTCAAATAACCCTGGAATGTTACCGCTTTAGCTATGTCGAGGGGGATTGAAGCGTTACACAGATATTCTTGAACTGTTTAATAATTCGAAAAAAATTATTATCTTCAGCGAAACCGAGACAGGGGTTGCTAATATGTATATAATCTGCCATACTTGCCTTTGAAGCACGACCGTACTACTTGACGTTTTGGAAATATGATATATTTGAGAATAATCTCTTTCCTATATCAATGCTATATAAATACATTTAAAAATAATTATGTGAATCTATACCTGTCGATGAAGTGCTTCCATAGCTATTGCGCCGGCCTCTTGCTCTTTGGCTCCAGCTTTTGGCTCCCGACAAGCAAGTATAGGTCGTGAATATTTAGCCGCAAACTGTTTTTCACTACCTAAGAAGCCAGGCATAAGAAAATCAAAAAGTGACCAGAGTTCTAATACATCATTTTGTACTGGAGTTCCCGAAAGAATAAGTCTATGATGAGCATGTAACTTTTTGACAGCTTTGGCGATCTTAGTTTTTCCATTTTTTATGACATGACCTTCATCTAGTACACAATAATTCCATTGTATGGCTTCAAAGAAATCGATATCTTTTCTTACAATATCATAGCTGGCAACAGTCAATCTATAAATTAAAGAAATTTTATCATAATTATGTGAACAAAAATTTATTTCAAGAATAAAATTTTTTATTTTTATTACAATAATGATATTTAACATACAATAAAAAACTCTTTCATTATATTCAAATACAAACTCATATTTATACTAATGTTCTATGTTTTAGAAATAAAAATTTTAAATATCTATTATGACTTTATATATTTTGAATATAAATTGCTACAGTTTTACAATGATCAATGTAAAAAAAGCAGTCTAAGCATTTGAGAAATTGAGTATTCAAATATTTAATAAGTACGTCAATCCAGGGTGTTGAAGAACAATACAGATATAGAAGAGCTACTGTATAGACCAATCAGACCGAGTTCATAAAAGAAAATGGAATATCTTGCGTAAAGAGTTGAGATAAAAATTTAAAAAATTATTGGCTCTTATACAGTGCTACTTAGATGCAAACTACATTGCACATTAAAATAGATGAAATTCCGTATTTGTCTTTTTCTTACTAGTTTTACTATACAATTTGATAATGAATGAGTGTCTAAAAATATCTATTTAGTCTAATAAAATACTGTTCCATTCTACACTGCGCAAAAAGCTTTTATAATTTTAATTTTTGTTTTGACATTTTTGCTTCAACCTTTTTGAGTGTATATATATATATATATATATATATATATATATATATATATATAATATATTTAAGTAAAATTTTTGCGGTGCTCGGAATTCATTATCTTATAGAAAAAAATTGTTCGAATTTTTTAATTACATTCTAATTTCAAAATAAAAAAGTTATTTCAAATTCTATTTTGTCAAAATTAAAATAAAAACGTATACTTCTGTTGACTGTTTTGAATTAAATTAATAAATATTTTTGATAAAAATATTTATTAATTTAATTTCTATTTTGTCATTTTATTTATTGTATAAAAAACTATTTCCATGAAATTTTTTTTTTTGATTTTTTGATTTGATTTTCTTCAACGTTGTTTAATTATTTTTCAAATTATTTTCTAATGTACAAGTATTAATATATTTTATATTTTTTGTCCTTTTTATATACATATTCTTATACTTATAGCAATAGTGCCGGGTGCATTTTTTCATTGTTTTTTATTTGCCACAAGCATGTGTTTTTTTTTGATTCATGAAAATTATCAAAAATAATTATGATCAATTTATCCATTACGGGAACAATAATCATTGCATGAACAATTTTTTCTAAATTAATAATTATTAATATATCAGATTTATAATAGCATTAGAGAACGTAATATGGAAAAGAGGGAGAATAATAATAAAATCGTGGTATTACATATGTACGAGAATTATCTGAAAGAATTAGAAGTGCATTTAAAAGACATAAGATTCAAGTTTACTTTAGAAACAATAATAATATAAAAAAGCTATTTAATAATTGTAAAGATAAGGATGATAAATGTTTGAAAACAGGAGTATTATATAAAATAAATTATAAAGATTGTGACAGATATTATATTGGACAAACAGAAAGTTACCTAAAACAAAGAATATATGAACATCAATATAGCTTACGAAGCATGAATGCTACATGCGGGCTAAAAGAACGTAGTTTAAACTTGTTACATTCTTTCGACTTTGAAAATGTAAATATTTTGGAACATGGTATTAAGAATAAATATAAAAGAGAAACTCTTGAAAATATTCATATTTTGAAAAATCCCAATAATATAAATTTAATGTTTGAGTCGAGTAAATTGGACAACACTTATTATTCCTTATTAATATAGAATATGTGTTTCGCATTTAAGTTCAAGAAAAAAAGGGGGCGTCCTATAAATGTTAAACTAATAAATTTAAAGTGGAGATGGGGTACATAAAGTAGCATACTGGGTTTTTCAATTTAGGTTAGTTCTTGAGGATGAATCGTAGCGGTTTGAAACGTCTGACAAGAAGGTAATTCTACATTTAAGGTGGTGGGAGCAGTCAGGTTGTCCTTTACTAACATAGAATAGTACTTTTATAATTTTTATTTACTTATTATGGTATGTTTATTTTTATTTTATTATTAGTTTTATTTTATATTTATTTTTAATTTTCTGATATACTTTATTGTAGTAATAAATTTTGAAAATGTAAACCTTTTAGAACAAGGTATTAAGAATAAATATAAAAGAGAAACTCTTGAAAATATTCATATTTGGAAGAATCCCAATAATATGAATTTAATGGTAGAGTCAAGTAAATTTGACAACACTTATCATTCCTTATTAATATAAAATTTATATTTCGCAGTTAAGTTAAGAAGGTGGGGGTCCTATAAACATTATGCCAATAAATTTGGAGTGAGGATAGGATATATAAAGTAGCATGCTGGATTTTTCAATTTAGTTGAGTTCCTGAGGATAAACCGTAGCGGTTTGAAACGTCGGACAAGAATGTAATTCTAAATTTAAGGTGGTGGGAGTAGTCAGGTTGTCCATTACTGACATAGAATATTTTTTTTATTTTTATTGTTAATCTTTAATTTTTAATATAATTTATTTTAGTAATAAGTTTAGATTCTTCGGGAGTGAATATAAACAAGGACAGTCTGACTGGCATTATCTTAACTAATATATTATATTATAAAGACTGTAAGACCGATAAAAGTATTTATTAATTTTATCATTCTTATCAAAATTATATGGCGACATTGTATCATGATCATTTATAGTCTCGTCATTCTTTCGCATAGGACTTGGTAAACCAAAATCACGTAAATATTTTTTACTAAGAGTGATCACAATATTTTCAATTTCAATAAGACCTTTATTAAATATTTCATTTGAAAAATTTATTTCGAAATCGTTAGTTTGTTGTTGAATTTATTATAAAATAGCAAGTGACAAAAGTCCTTCTGGAACATTTCCCATAATACATGTGGTTGAGCTAGATGACAAAATACTAATAATATTGCAAATAATTCTCTTAATTTAAACGAAGATCGGTATAATGAAGCATCGAATAGAGTATCCTTGCAATTACTATCATTTTTTTCTACTAAGAAAAGCGCAATAAACGCAGCTTGGAATATCTTTTGTAGAACACCATTAACAGTTGAATTAACAGTAACAAGTCATTGAATGAGATAGAACCTTTACTAATATTATACAATAAAAGCTGCAAATCAAAGCACTCATTTTGATTGGGACGAATAGTATATACTATACCCAAAGTATCATCTTTTTTAACTTTTTGAAGAAAATCCTTCAACGGAAACTCGATGCTTCCTTTTAATAAATGAATTGTCTTGCCAAATATAATATCTAAGTACATCAGGATACAGTAATGTTTTAGCAAATTCATATGAGCGACATAGATCAAAGAATGCTGTTAATATAGTTTGCTCAGAACCATTAAGAGCATGTTGCATATTTTCTTCAGTGAAGTAAATACGTTGATGATTTTCTAAATGAACTGCTAAATGAAGACAGATATTGTACATGAATCGGAAAATCAAAAAATCTCCAGTAGGCGTTGGGTGCGCATATGTAGCTACCATTCAGATACTGATTTAATGTAATTTAATTTAATTCAAGTTATTTTCATTTTCAACAATGTGTTAAAAAAGTAACGAGAATTTTTAAATTTCGCGGGTTTGGAGAGTCCGCCTGTATAAAAGTTTTTTTATTATGTTGATACGCATGCCCCTGAAGTTCGATAAAATTTTCAGCAATATTCATTGCTTTCTTTTTAAGTGGCAGCCGCGAACGTTAAACATGTTTTTTAAGCTCGGCGATTTTCGTTTGTGAAAATAATGAAGCAAAGAATTTGTATTCAATTTTGCGTAAAAAATGCAATAAAGTGCAGTGAAATTTATAAAATGTTAACAAAGGCAAATGATAAGTCTGCAATGAGTAAAGCAAGGACGTATGAATGGTAGAAACGTTTCCAAGATGGCCGCGAAAACGTTGAAGATGACGAACGGTCCGGACGCCCAAGCACATCAACAACCGATGAAAACGTGAAAAAAGTGAAAGAAATGGTTATAAACGATGGCCGAATCACAATCATAAAAGTCGCTGATGATGTTGGCATACCAGTTGGCTCATGCCATGGGATTTTTTCGGATGTTTTGAATATGAAACGTGTGGCAGCAAAATTTGTCCCAAAATTGTTGAATTTCGAACAAAAAACAGCGGCGAATAGTAGTTGCTCAGGAGTCGCTAAATGAAGTTCATAACGATGCAGAACTACTAAAACGTGTTATAACAGGTAGCAAAAGTCGTCCCAGTGGAGGCATTCTGGATCGCCAAGACCGAAAAAGGCTTGACAAACAAAAATCGTCGAGTTCAAAAAACATGTCTAACGTTAGCGGCTGCCACTTAAAAAGTAAACAATGAATATTGCTAAAAATTTTATCGTACTTCAGGGGCATGCGTACCAACATAATAAAAAAAATTTTATACAGGTAGTCTTTCCAAACTCACGGAATTAAAAAATTCTCGTTACTTTTTGAACACACATCGTATATCAGATAGCTTGCACGGAATGAAAAAAACGCAAGGGCAGTGGGCAATATGGAACAATTCAACTATTGTATATATCAATTAAGTTACCTCACATATTTAAAGCTGCTGTTAGACCGCTGTTTTCAGGATATCGTCTGCGGTAAGTGGGATAACCATTATCTGAAGTTTGAGTATCAGAAATAAATGCTCGAGGATTTTTTTTGGATCATTTTCCATTCATTATACATTATAACGACCTATTAATATCTCTGCATGGACCATGACACATGTGTATGCATACCATTCCATACAGTACTGGATCAATATTTTTATCCGGAAACTCAGCAGAAATTATAATATCGATTACATCTGGTCAAATTTTAGTTTCCAACCACACCAAAATAAGACTATAAAGTAATACTCGTTTTTGCCCTTCAACACTGAGTGAATAGCAATTTACCTTACTAAATACTTCTCTTTTAGTAATCGGGCCCATTAATTTCTTTAATTTTAAATCAGATACTGCAGAAATAATATCATATCTATCATTGGACGTTTGATCAGAAAATAATTCCTGTTTTATTTCTGGCTATTCGGCGTTGCGTGTAAAAGTTATAAATAAATCTCGACGCCCATATTTACGCACATACATTACGACATTTTGTGATTTCTCGTGCATATAACGTGGAGATCCTGTATCTGATGAAGGAAGTATTACGTGTTGGCCTATATACTTAGGATTTACATTAGCAACTTGCTCCACAGGATATCGAAAATGTATATAATCATTTTCTCGCAATTTTTGCTAATTGAAACGAATACAAGCTAATCTTTCAGATATCATTTTATCCATCATATCAACACAATATCGAGGCCAACGATAGCTCGATTGCTTGAGTAAAGGATTAGTAACTTGGTGATCCGAGTTCAAATCCCGGTCTCGGCCAATTGATACAGGCACCGCTATAATAATTTATATGTGCTTTGTAAATGTCGTCGTAGATCTACGTCGCTGATTAGCACCGGTATTTCTAAGCATAAATAGAGCAACATTAAATAACATAATATATATATATATATATATATATATATATATATCAACACAATAGCGTTATTGTTCCTTATCATAAGTCTATATGTATGAAATGAAATCATGAAACTTTTTGCTGGTGATTGTCTTTTAGAGAAATATTTAGACAATAACCATCTTCGCCTCTAAAACATATAAGATGATATGGTAAAGCATAATAAGAACGATGTAATTCTGAAACTTTCTACAATGGTCTGTAACGACCATTAGAACAGCTACTTCATTAATAGTTGGAGCATTATATCGACTTTTCTGTTGATTGACAGACACGCGATCGGCATAATTTACTAATTTTCAATCCTCTATATGCAAATTATTTTCTAGATTATGTTTAAATTCTTTTATTAAATTATTATTTAGTAATAAGAAATCTTTTAATATTTTTATTAATTCGAGATTAAAATCAGCCTCCGAATGAAAAAGATGTGTAAAAATTTTTCTTTTTCGCCAGAAGAAGGAAATAAATTTCCTATGTAATAGTAAAGTTGCCTCTGAATTTTAAATGTAGGTATAAAATTATCTTCTACAATTACCTTAGTTCCAATCAGGTCATTTGAAATAAATATTATATTTCCTTAGATTGGCAAGAAAATTTTTTGACAAAGTATGTGTTCCTAATATTAACTTAGAGGTTCTATTAACTGAAGTTCAGAAATTGAAATTTTGCCATCAGAACAACATATGTTACGTGCTTCACATTTACATTTTTTTGCTGAACCATGTCTGCATTTTGTCTACATTGCACAGATTTGTAAATAGTTAATATGCAGGTAATCAAAAGCAGAATTGTATTCAAAAGCTGACCAAAATTTTAAAGTTGCACTCCTTCAATGAACAATACTGACTGTAACTGTTTCTTGTTGCAAAAATTCAAATTCGCTTTGTTGAATAACAAAAGAAGCTCAACGCAGAGTTATGGACTATCTTTCTCGAACACGCCTAAAATTACGCTCATTAGCAGTCTCATTTTATCGTAATGTAGACTGTCATCTAGCATTTCTAGTATTTTTACTAAGAGATCTTTTCAACGACCTTAACATCATATATATTAAGTTCAAGAATTATTAAGTCAGCAAATATATATGAATTAATCAAGAAGCACACACCTCTAGAAAAATATCGGTGTTGGCTTGGTTTATATGTAGATTAAACTTCGTCAAAACTTTTATGTGATCCAAAGACATATTCGCAACTTAGCGGTGAATACAAAAATTAATCATTCAATAGTGCCAAACAACTTGCCGTGCACTCAAAATCGTGTAAAAGTATTAGCCGCGAACCTGATTATCGAAATCATTGCAATTTGAATTTTCATCAGTGCTGATTACAAATGATATTTTACTTTAATATAGATTATTTTAATATTTTTTAAAATTAATTTTCTTAAATAAAAATCGATATGGACCTATAAATTTTCAGGCATACGCACTCCGCTTACAGTGAAACCACTTATAATATTAAAATAATTAGATTTATTAGAGGAAAAAATTTGAAAAATGTTAGACTTTAAACCCTTTTTAAAAATTATTTGGTAATATTGATGCTTTTATAACATTCTGTATAATCCATATTTGCATTTCGAAATATATAATACAATTTTCTTCCTGTATTGGAAAAATAGAATTTTCAAAATAATATCAAACGAATTTGTGTTCACAAATTCTATTCAGTATAATTTGGCGTACTGTCATTTTATAAACAAAGACCCAGATAAATAGATAGAGAGAGAGAGAGAGAGAGAGAGAGAGAAAGAGAGAGAGCGAGAAGGGGGGGAGGGACAGAGAGGATTTTCCACATGAGAAAAAGTAAAATACACAAAAATCAAAAGATATCCATAAGATGTAAGAGTAGTGTTAGATTAACCTGAAGGACAAAAAGGATACAACAGACTAACATCACACCTTCTTTTGGATACGAATCCCAACTTGGATATGACCATTTAACTAGAATCGCCTGGTATTAATAGCTTAAGCGGGCTAAATTTAGTTGATATTCGTGATTTACGACGCTACCTACTGGTCGCTGGTGAAATGAACTGCTAAGACCTTTAAATAAATTCACTGATAAAACTAAAATGCTTTCCAATAAAAAACATAGTCTATGTCCTTCCGAAGATAATATAGAATCTATATGTCAAATTTCAGAGCAATCGGTTGAGTAGTTTTTGCGTTTTTACGTTTTCGAGGACACCCCAATTTATTCGTTATAATAAACTCACCTGCTCACTGAAGGGGGCATCTCTAGTCTTTTTGAATAAATTTTCAAGATTTTTTTCTTGCAGTAAACTTTATTATCACTCTACAATTTTTTTTATATTAAAAAAATACATATTGAAGTCTGTAAAAAAATTTTTTTTTCATTTTTCATCCAATATGGCCCAGATATGGCTGCCACAACGCAGCTTGCTTTTTTTGGCTGACATCATATCTTGACACAGGAAGCTCTGAAATGAAAAAAGCATATTAAAGTATAAGAAAGTGGCTATAGCCCGTACTAGAATTATGAATATTCGATTACATTTGAGCACTTTTTTAAACAACATAACCTCAAAAAATAAGCCGAAAATTAGAAAAGCCTGCCATTTTGTTTTTGTTTTACTTAAACTTCTTGATTTTAGTACGGGCTATAACCACTTTCTTATACTTTAATATGCTTTTTGAATTTTTCATTTCAGAGCTTCCTGTGTCAAGATATGATGTCAGCCAAAAAAAGCAAGCTTCCATGTGGCAGCCATATCTGGGCCATATTGGATAAAAAATGAAGAAAAAAAATTTTTGCAGAATTCAATATGTATTTTTTTAATATAAAAAAAATTGTAGTGTGATAATAAAGTTTCCTGCAAGAAAAAAATCTTGAAAATTTATGCAAAAAGACTAGAGATGCCCCCTTAAATCTAAGGTCGCACTGGAAGTGCTGCGGGCCTGTGCAAAAGAAATTAGAAAACAATAAAACTACGATATACGATGACATGGTATAAATTGATGTACGAAAAGAAAGTGGAGAATTAATACAATAAAAAACATGTATTAAATGACGGCGCGCATTCGCTAACTTCGCTAACGTCTCAATTTCTTAACTCAACTATTATTAATACACACACGCTCATTTCCAGTTACGCACTTACTTGTTCTTCTACGCGCGCATAAGTAATGCGCGCGACCCGACTCGATCGCCCTGATCGCCAACCCGGAGATTCGCCGAGGAAAAGAAAACAAAGACAAGAAAAATTTCGATAACCACGTGACGTGCACTCACCTCTGCACCTGGCGATGGACCGGCTATGACGACGGATCCGTGGCTGTAAGAGCGGTCGCAGGTGCACCGCTGTTTATGTCGGGAGGGGCGTTTTCGCCGACTACTTCTGCCACTCTGTCCCTTTCTTCCTCCTCACACTGTTGCGGCTTCGCTCTCCCTTTTTTTTTCTTTGCCTCTCTTTTTCCCTTTATATTTCTCCTTTCGCCCTCTCTTTCTCCGCTCTCTTTCTTCTTTCTCGCTCACCTTTCCTCTTCCTTATATCTCTTTCCCTCTCATCTCTTCTTGTCTTTTGTCACTCTATCCCAACTCTCCACTCCCTCGCGCCACTTACTCCGCTGCTTCGCCCTTCGCTTTCTTTCCCAAATCCCTCACTCCCATTCAACGTCTCCGCTCTTCTCCTTCTTCCTTACTCCTCACTTACTCACTCGACACCCTCTACGCCCTCGCTTCTGTTTTCTCTGCTCGTCTTCCGTTTTCTGCTTCTCTTTCACCCTTCTTTCGCTGTCGCTTCTCTATCCTTTTTTTGACTTCTCTCCGCCGATGATCGAGAGCAGAGTAAAAACTCGCCGCACGCTAGTCAAAAACTTTGGAAAAGAAATAGAAAAGGGGGACATGTACGACAGTGGGCGACGGCTATCGGTTCGCATCTGACGAGGTGCTCGCGGCGCGAACTCCAAACATCATTTTACCTATTACAATAAACCCTATATGATAATGGTACATTTTAGTAACTTAAGAATATTAGGATTAAATATAAAGTTTTTAACGCAGAACGTAGTATTTATACACATTTATAAACAATTTACTTATGGTATCTAATTAACTTACTTAGATGAGCTGAGTAACATAGGAATATCTTTCTTGTCGATAATCTATACATTACTGGTAATGTTTCAGTTATAAAACAAAAGAATCTAACGTATTTAAAAAGTTAAATAATTTGAAAATCTTTCTTCCATGATTAGCGAACGTTTTGTGGTAAAGAAGTTTTATTATTATACTCTGATAACACGTTTATAATAATATGACATACAGTATATAGTTTATTGTCCGTAATTAATATTTATTACTCTTACTGAGTAAATCCTTTCATCATAGATTATGTCAATCAATTATTATGTATAACTATAGCAAAATAATATCTCATAAGAAATTGAACTGCATAAATTAAAAACTTAAGTATGATACTACATCAAAAAATAAATAAAAAAAAATAAGAGGCATTATGCACCATTTACCTTTAAAACCGTGGTATATGTAATAAATACATACTTGAAACGATGCTTGTAAAAAAGTTTGATGAATTTTTTTTTTGATTTAATTAATTTAAATTGATAACGTTCTAGGACTATGAAATGAAAAACGTTAATATTAAATTGAAATATTGTATTATTTGAACAAAAAAATGTTGAAAGTTTTCAACGGAGCTTAGATCTATTTTTATGCAAAAGTTAAACAAATGTTCCACGTTAATTATACCGCATGTCAAGTTGAATAATGTTTGCATTATATTCTTTGCACTTATTCAATATTACTGTTTTATAATAAATATGCTTTGTTTTGTTTATTACTAACTAATGCTGCTGGTCAAAAATTATAATATAATATTTAATATACATTTAATATATTTTTTTATTAGATTTTTTATTAGTAAATGTATAACCTAATACATTTAATATATATTTAACATACAAAATTTAATATTTTTTTGTTCTGTTTTTTTTTTTTTTTAATAGAAACCTATTTTGTAGCCAAGATTATGTGTGAAATTTTCTCGGAAAAACTTCCATGTTAAGCACAAAAATTTAATCAGCACGTAATGTTGTATTACTCATTAAACATTACTATCGTAGCGATAATATATAATAAACTATTTGGCGTTTTAATTATTATTTACATAATTACCAAGTGTTTCTTTTTTTCTTATGCCATTAATTACAAATTTCATGCACAAATATCATAAAAGCCTGAAGCTTTGTAGTATATAAAAATACTGTGTCAAATTATTATCGCAGAAATTTATGAATCTCAAGTAGAGCGTTATAGAACTAAAGATCTGATTGTATTACAGTATGTTATGTATCAATAAACACTTAACTTATTTTCACGCAACTAAATATTAGAAACAATAATTTCGTAATTAAAAAAACATTAATAAATTTTTTTGTAACAACTGATGTTGTTTTTTTTTCCTTTTTATTCAAAGATTTGTATTTGAAGTTCAATTTATTATACTAATATTTATACATAAATGCAGACAACCATTTCTTCTTAAACTTTATTCCTTTATAATTATTGTACTCTGCTTCACTACAGTTTATGTTTACAAAAATATGCACTTCATAAAATTATTTACGTTACCAAATGCATATAACTCTCTTCATAAAAATTAAATGTAAGTCAACTATGTATGGTCGTTAGTACAATACATACATTTCAGACATGGATCCTTCCATTCCATTCTCATAATTTTCGAACCTAATTTATTTAATTAATATAATTTATTTAATTTATGTATTTTATTTTAATTGACTTGAACTACCTCTAATAACTATGATTACTTCTTCGCCCCTACAGCCCAGCTAACTTGGTTCTTCAATTTCCGCATCTTCTTTATTCAAATTGTTCTTGTTTCCTTTTATCTCTAGAATAGCGTCTTAATTTCTTCTAGATTTATTCCATATTTTCATTAGAATTTATTTCATATTATTATCTGTTTCTATCTGTATCTTCATTAATAACTATTTCACCTTTTCTTCTTATTCCTCTGCATATCTCGTACCGCTAAATCATCTATTTATTTTCTTTGTTCACTCCTTAGTATCAATATCCATTTGAAAATAGGATTCCACAATGCTTTCATTTTTTTTCTTTTTTATTTCACTTAACTCTTTTGAGACTTTCTCCTTTTCCTCGCATAAACATTGTCTAAAAGATTTTTTTTTCCTTAGTCTCTTTACCTTGTCTATTATACTCACTAGGGTGCGACTACAACTGGGTTCGTTTGATCCCTCCAGATCATACTGTCACAATTTCTCGGGGTACCGGAGCCATCCCGACCGTGCTTCTACTTGAAGTATGCCTATGTTCCTTTAAATTATAGCTTATAAATCTTCTTAGTTGTTGCACATCTGCCTGGTAATAACGAGCAAACAGCCATAATCTGCCTTTTGGGCTTCTTTAGGTACAGACGACTCCGCGCGTGGCTTGTCAGTTAGAAACGTGCAGTCGGGCCACCCGGGCAAATCTGAACCCGACGCTGGGGTAAGGGGACAGGAAACGGCGCCGAGTACAAGGCGCGATAACGCGTGCAAGTGACTTAAGGTTTTTCTTACCATGGGATGGTGCGCGTCATTTTCGTTCCCTCGGATGAGGTGGCCAGGACCCCTTGTGACTCATCAAAAAAAAAAAAAAAATATATATATATATATATATATATGTTCGCGCCGCTTATATTATAATGGTAAGTTTCAAGTTTTATACGCATAGTATATCGTTCAATTGCAAGAATATATACTAATACGTATAGATTTAGGCTATACGTGCTTGACTTCACTTTACTTTTTGCTTGTGCTTAGATCGAAATGCACAGTATATCGCTTATTTGCAGGAGCATATACTAATACGTATAGCTACAGTACGTATATTTATAGTTTACAGTAACTATACGCATTCGACTAAGCTTTCCGTCTTTTACTGTGTTGAATTCAACACGCACATTATATTGCTAAATTAAAAGGAGCATATACTAATAACATTATGGCTCAAAAGGTACCGAAAATTTGTTAGTGAGACAGCAATGGTGCTCAGATTTATTGATGAATTTGAAATCCAATACGTCTAAACAGAAATCTACCGCAGCTATGACCGTTGAGGAATATCTGTTACGAATCGCTATGTTAGACAATTCTTGGAAAGGCTTTTTTGTGAGCGAGGCTTCCAACTCAGTTCCTTCTCGGAGTCGCTGAAAAACCGTAGTTACTTCAAATGTGATTTATATAATAACGGAGTATTTGAATACTTGTCAACCAAAGCATGGCCAAATGAACGCATTACAGGAATCGGAAGTATTCAGCCTCCTACTCAGCAAGTATTCTCAACTACGGCGGCAATAACTAATTCATCGCGGGCCTCTCTTAAAAAGGTAAAATTACGTAACTTAAATGGTACTCAGCGTAATTGGCAAAGTTTGGAAAGCAAATTTCAGTCCCCTGTGTTAAACGATGTGGCGATTCCCACTATTATTAAATTGCAATACCTGCTCAATGCTTTAGAAGATGAATCAATTTCAAAACTACAGAGTTTTGATTTGGTGAATGAGAAATTTCTCTCGGCTTGGGAGGCATTATGTAGTCGCTACGATAATACTCTATTAAGATTCTCTGCCCATTTTAATACTCTTGTGCGCCTTCCAGCATGTTCTAAGGAAACTGGTGAGCATTTAAGTAAACTATTGCATAGTGCCTAGGAGTAAAAATGTGTTCACTCAAAAAACTATTATTAACTAAACTATTACATACTACCTTGGAGAGTAAAAATATCTAGGACTCAAAGTCTAGACGTCATCGAAGTCTTGGATGAGTTTATCAAAACTGAACATGGCTACAGTGAAAAACTTCGCATTAAAAATAATACCAAGGCTGATAAAAATTTAGCTCATTTAAGAGAAATACATTAACACAAGTTATCATCTTAAATTCCAAAAAAAAATAATGCTATGCCTTGTTCCCTTTGTTAAGGACCGCATTTTGTGACCTATTGTAAGCAGTTCGCAGATCTTGTACCAGCCAAGAGGAAAGAACATGCAGCACCATGTAAGCTCTGTTTCAATTGTCTAAGCTCTAAGCATAGAGTTGAAGACTGTCCCTCAAAAGCTAGCTGTTTCGTGTCCAGTTACAAACATCATATGAAGCTTCATTCTGAGGAACTCGGCAGTAAAACAACTGTCGGTCTGCGTGAAACGAAAGCCGATCCCTCGACTTCGATTCACTTTACGGCTTCAGATAAAAGGATTTCTCAACCGTTGTTAGCTACTGCAGTTGTGGTCCTTGAATTCTCCGACGGTGTCCAAGTCTTATTAGATTTATGCGCCGAAAAATTCTTCATATCTGAAACTATGGCTAAAATATTATTTTTAAATTTTAAACCAGTAAATAATCCTTGAAATCTCTACTAAATCTAGGTTTTTTCTTAATTTTATAGCCCTAGTAATGAAGCGTATTTCCAATTTGCTGCCAAGAGACAAAATCGTTTCTGAAAAATAGAATCACATCCATAGACTGAACTTAGCTGACACCCATTTTGGACAACCAAATACGGTGGACTACATTCTAAGCTCGTCTATTTATGGCACCGTGCTTTTGATAGAAATACGTCGAGCTCAATCTCCATATACTGGTCCGGTAGCTTTATCGTCTGTTTTTGGCTGTAATCGAAAACGCAGACACCGATAATACAATGGAAACAACGGTACATATTAATTGTTTTAACAACGGTACATCATTTAGCATTCGATCAGCTCAGATTTCTGAGCCAATCAGTCGCTTCTGAGAGTCAGAAGAGAGTCCTCAGGACAAGCATAGGTCTCCTTTAGAACAAAAGTGTTAGGATCATTTCAAGACCACGTATTGTAGAAATTCTGGTGGTCGCTTCATAGTTCAACCGCCCTTTTGCAATCAGCGTAAGTTAGACGAAATTGCCATAGATTCAGACGAAATTGCCAAAGCTTGTATGAATCGACTAGAATGTCGTATTCGTAAACAACTTGAACTACGCACTGCTTACCATGCCTTTATACAAAAATATGTTGACCTTGGGCATATGGAAATTCTTTCATCAGATGAATTCGAGGTTGACGACGGATACTTTTTGTCTCATCCTCCAGTATTCAAGCAGAATAATAGCAAAAAATAAGGGTTATCTTTAATGGATCACAAAAGGATAAAGCAGGAAATTCATTAAACGAATTTTTATATCCTCGTCCAAAGCTACAGGAAGACATCGTTGTTATTATTGTTAGGTAGTGTTTTTTTAAATATGTATTTGTATGTAATTGTATGTTTCAGGTCGAATTCAGAAGAAGTGGTTTCTGTACAGACAACAGCTTGCTGACATAGAGAAGATTAGAATTCAACGTTGGATAAATACAAGCAAGTCTGAATCCTGGCATTTACATGGGTTTTGTAACTGCCAGGAGTTTCTGAGCGTGCCTTTACAGCTGCAATTTTGGTGGCATTTGGGAAGCTAACGCGAAGTCTTTCAAAAGACATTTATACAGAGTTATATGCGAATCAAAATTGTCGTTCGAGTTATTTTCAAGTCTCTTGGCTGATATTGAGCCGTGTTTAAATTCTAGACCACTCAGCACACTTAGTTCAGATGCTGCCGATGTGAGTGCAATCACTGCAGGTCATTTTCTCATTGGTGGTCCACTTGTAACACTCCCTGAGCCATTTTGTCAAATTAATGAATCAACTTAAGCTTAATTATAGTTTTAAGCTTAAACCTAATTATAGTTTTCAAATTAGCGATTTGGTTTTCTTCAAAGATAACTTGCTTCCTCCAACAAAATGTCCATTAGGACGTATTACCGCCTTACATCTTGGTAATGATCAGTTGACGAGAGTAGTGACCTTACGCACTGCTACTTCTGAACACAAGCGACCAGTCAACAAATTAATTTTGCTTCCAGTTCATGACAATACATCAGCTAATCTATTGACAGTACAGTCAAACTAACAGGTGTTCATGAATTATAACGTCGGTCGTTTATTTTTTGTGTGTCGTACGAAATTATTCGTTCGAGGTGGACATTATGTTCGTGCCGCTTACATTATAATGGTAAGTTTCAAGTCTTCTACGCATGGTAACTGGCATTCAGTTTTGCTTTACTGAAGTAAACATCGAAATGTCAATAAATGTTCCAATATAAGTAAGACATGCTTCCGCGCTGGAGACGAGACTTTCGAGAGATTTGAGAGTTTCCAGAGATTTTCGAGTGATTTTCAGAGTTCTATTAGACTGCTGCTAAATACACTTATTCTACTTTCTTGTGAGAATAACGAACTATAGATTTGGAGAAGTCGACTTAGCTG
The DNA here is from genome assembly GCA_018907035.1 of Sycobia sp. Sy_11. Lineage (NCBI taxonomy): Eukaryota > Metazoa > Arthropoda > Insecta > Hymenoptera > Epichrysomallidae > Sycobia > Sycobia sp. Sy_11. The sequence goes on along the minus strand of JACCIC010000198.1, from coordinate 265,905 downwards.
ATCAATATTGCTCTTGGAATGTACTGAAATTTTACTTGATTTATACACTTCCAAACAACGAAGTGTGCGATTTTTCAGTGTGCTTCTAGTCTGCTGTTATATTCACCTATTTTACTTACATGTGAAAATATTTAACTAGAGACTTGGAGAAGTCAACTTAGCTTACCGATATTGCTCTTGGAAGGTTTTAAATCCTACTTGACTTATACACTTCCAAACAACGAAGTAATGCAGCCAATATATATATATATATATATATATATATATATATATATACATACATACATACACGAGCATTCCCCGTATCAGCTTCACTCGAGATAGTAACGTAATTAACTTATCAAATAGTTACTTGTAGCTCAACCTTTCTTGTAGCTCAATACACCTTTCCTTTCATTTATTACAATAAATTAGAATGATAAAATTACAAAATAATATCTGCTTACACTGGCTTACAAATTTACTTAAGTATGGCCATGCTAATGATGCAAATTATCATAATTAACTAAAAATATTCACCTCCCAATTCGATGATTATCTATCAATTACAACATTTTTGTCGATCTTTTAAGATTCTTTTAATACAGACAATTAAATGTTACAGTCGACACATATTACCTTCTTATTCTACTTTTTGTAAATTTGATAAAGCTCACAAAATTAGGACAGAAAATTGGACACAAAGAACACAGAATTATTTTATGAAAATAAGGATTATAATTTTATTTTATTCATTTAAACCACTTTCGTTAAAAATTTAAAGTTTTAAGATTTTCTTTTCTTTAATTATACTTATGTAAAATTTTATAATGTATAAAAATTTAGTTTATATTTTGTAAATAAACACTTAATCATTTACAAACCAGAAATTAAAAAAATAATCTGGTAATAACACATAATAAGTAACACTGGTTTCAACATTCCTCCTAAGATACTTAATTTTTTTTATAACAAATGGAAAAAATATGCAATTATTCTTATCTATGTTCTACATTTCAACTTGATTAATCCAATTGGAATTTACATGGGCAAGTATACTATTTACTATCAATTCAGTTCATTTGCGTAATAAAAATCTTTTCGCAGGATTATTTTATTCATTTATATAATTTATTTTATTTGTTTATATATTTATTAATTGTAATTTGTAACGATGTGTTTGTAATGAAATTATTTAGCATAAATAATCTAGGTCTAGATCAAATTAATAAATATTTTTTTATTGGTCTTACAGACCAATCAATTCAATCTAAAAGTAAAAATAAAAATAAAAATAAAATAAAAATTAAAATTAAATTAAAAATAAAATTAAAAATTATAACACCAGTCCCTGATGAGGAGCCGTAGCGAGCTCGAAACGTTGAACGGGTCTTCAATTAGGTAAGGGTCTTGGGGACAGTCAGACTGCACTTTACTAACAAAGAATTTTTTCAGCTAATATTTTATTTTCAGATTAGTCTACGGGGGTGAATGTAAACAAGGACAGTCTGACTGTCATTATAATTTTTAATTTAATTTTTCATTTAATTTTTATTTTTAATTTTTATTTTATTTTTATTTTTATTTTTAGATTGAATTGATTGGACTGTAAGACCAATAAAAAATTATTTATTAATTTGTATATGGGCAGTCGACATAATTACAATTAAATTAGGTCTAGACCAATTGAAATTTTATATAAAAATCCTTATTCAATTCTTCCTTTTGCGTTCGACAAAATTTTATAAATATGTAATAGTATGAAAGAGAAAATTGCAAACCGCTGTTAAATATCTAAGAATAAATTTATATTAAAAATATTAAAAATATAAACTAAAAATAAATTTTACTTATCTTAATGATACGATCAGCTTAATAAATGAAGTAAGTTTTCCTTTGAGATCAAAGATCTTAATTTACATCGAAAACAGAAAATGCACTTATTAAATAAATAACTTATTACATATTATTTTTCATATAAACTAATTATTGTTCACACCATTGCGTGTTACAGTATATATTTTTTTATAATTAGAAGTTCTCGTCATATAAATTTATCACCTGAACAAATCACACTGCTTCAATCTATTCTTAACTAATTGATAGCACCTAGGTTGATGAGTATAGAATTCGTCTTGGCATTTAGGTTAGTACATTGTATAACCTTAATCATTCGATACTACATACATTGTTGTACGCACGCTTACATTTCATGTATACCTAATATTTATTCATGAATTAAGACAATGGTTTGCAATTATTACTACCTGAGAGAACATAAACAAATATTTAATTAAATCTTCTAGTCAAAGAAGTTATTATGGTACATAAATTTTCTAGGCGAGGGTTCTAAGCCAACTTTAAACAAAAATTTTGCAATAATCTACTTAATTTTTAAAATAAGGACATATACATTTCTGATAGTATGTAATGTCTTACCAAATGGTGTAATTCTCACATCCACACGTAATTATTCGGCCTTTGACGAGTATTCTTTGCTTCTTCATGCAGCCTGACTACTTTTATCAACTCTCGCTTCTCTGCGTGAGTGAAAAAACTTATGACGACCACTCCTCTATCAGCATACACTCTCTTCTCATAGATATACCTAACAGTCTGCAGTCTCGCCAGTCCATTGCTCTCCATACAGAAACTCCTGGATTCTTCAACTGTATCAGTGTCTTCTCTGCTAAGTTCTCCGGCTGCTCTATTGCTTCTGATACACGGCTCATCTTGTTCACTTCATTTTTGACCAGCTCTTGCTCGATCAGCTCAAGATCCTCACATCATCCTTCTTTTTACTTCGGGATCTCTCTTCTCGACTTTAGTCTATGTCTCAACGACGTCTTGGGGTGATTGGAGCAAGCAAAATTGTGGTATCGCCTGTTCTCTCGTTTCTCTGCGTCGCAAGGATACCCCTTGCACTTGAAAAAGGAATTGTAACATCTTCTATCGTTTTTATCAATATCGTGTCCATTACGGACATCTTCTCTGTGGTCCCACTGTTTCCAAGGTCCATTACTTCTGGTCACGCCACACAATTTAATCTTCTTTTTCTTCGGAGACTATCCGATCTTCCTCTGGTCTTGTCCGGTCTTCTCAGACGGTCCCGATTTCAGCAGGTTCTGCGACTGCATAGGTCCTGTCTGTCACTGTGACTGCAGGTCAAACACGAGCACCTCTTTCTGTAATACTTTTAATTCTCGTCGTGGATCCATTCGACCTGCAGTCGTAATTATCCCGAGTATAGCCGTGGTCGCTTGGGTTGTTGTCGTCACCCTAAAACTACCCGAGATCGTCACTGCTGCGGCGTTAGTGGTGATGGTAACATTAGTAATCGTCATTATATTCCGAGAACTGATGACAATCCTTTGTCTGACAGGGCACCCATAAAGTCAGATTTCAGCAGCGCAGCTTAGCCTTTAATAAGACCCTCCTCAGAAAGAGTCAATGGTCTGCGCGTTTACGCTGATTTCTCGCAATGCGTTCGTTAACTGGCCTTCGACTAGGCGGCGTACCCAATAATGCAGCTCGAACGCTCCGTAAAATTGGTCCAGCAGTTGTATCAAACACACATCGCTCGCGTTCTGTTCTTCTGACGCCATAGGCATTTCCGATCTGGTCTTAAGTCGGATTCTTCTCTACAAACACTCCCCAGATACGGTGATTTCGTTCGAAAGCCGCGAGCTACTCTGCTGTCTGAAATCATCAAACGAAGGCAGGGTGACCGGACGAAGACGATGGTGCACGCGTATGAAAGGCAAAACGGGGTATACCGAACCAAATCACGTATCAGAGGGTACATCAAAAACAATATTATTCAACTTTGATCACACACACACACACACACACACACACACACACACACACACACACACACACACACACACACACACACACACACACACACACACACACACACACACACACACACACACACACACACACACACACACACACACACACAGATATATATATATATATATATATATATATATAAATTAAAAGTAGTCTGGCGATTACATTCGGATTCACTCCATCTAGAAGGGATCTAACCAAAAGGCAACAGACAAATGCTGGAATCCAGCCTTCTATAACATTAACCAACGTTGCCTCACCTAAATATTTAATTGAATTTGGTCTTCAAAAATTCTTCGAAATTTTATTTATAAATCCCTCATTTCAATCTTTCTGTAAATAAAATAAAAAAAACAACAACGCGAGGGTGGCTGAACGAATCAAACGAATCAGGATTGGTTTACGGACAAGTACGTCTGCGATATGAGATGTGAACTATTAATCAATATCAGAATAATTATAAATTTAATTATGTATATGTGTATAAACTAGAAATGATAAATAAAATTCAATTAAAAGATTCTGAGGTTAGGAGCTCCATGGTCCCAGGCTCGTCTCCTGATGTTTACGATCCTGCATGGCGATGCACTCCAATGTTCATAATCATAGAACCTTGCTGTCATAGTAGAAATTCTAATCCATCAGCAAAAATTCGTCTTATTATGATGGTTATAAAATAATAAAATATGATTATCAAACAAAAAATGATAAATATTTGAAAATCTCATCATAATAAGTGAGTGGCCCCGCTTCGGTAGAGCCCTGCGCTCCCACCACCATGATGAACTACCGCAAAGTCGATTTGATTTCTCACACTCACATTTTTATCACACCCCTACAGCCAAATTATCTATCATTAAAAAATCACCCTGATTATACGAAAAAATTGAAAATATTTGGCCACGACCTTTGTACATCTATCATAAAAATTGTAATGCATTTACCTAAAGTTTTGATTTTGTAAATAATCATTTCTTTTTACTGTCATCTTTATCACGCGCTATTGACAATAGTCAGAACAGTACGACAATATAATTATATAGCCGTAACAATCAGTATCCAATAAATCATTTAATTTTTCTTCGGAAATATTCTGCATCGGTAATTTATTCAATATTCTTCATTTCGTATCTCTCTATATTATTATAGACTTCTACTTGTTTATCCTTTTTCAACGAATCTTAAGAATCATATTTTATTTGCTTTATTTGTTTCATCAACCTATTTTTACGATTTCTCATTGTTTATTAATTTTTATTGAAAACATTTTCTGCATTTATTGATTCTCTTATCAATTTTATAATACTTGCAAGACTACTCTGGTTTAATTTTGTAGTAATATATAGATGTATACTAGTTAATATTCATTAAATAAGCAAAATTTTACAAACTTTAAATAGAGAAATATGTTATTTTTGGAAATTACACTTTTCAACGTCAGTTCAGATCTGAAACTGAAAAAAAGGAAAAAAAAAGAATTTCCAGAATGTAAGAGTTTATTCGAGAAGAAAATAACAGAATCTTAAACGAATCTATATATATATATATATATATATTTTGTTACGATACAATCAGACACAACATTTTCCTATCGAATTGATGACATTTGTATATATCATATTTTATTAATTTTTAAAGAAAAACATGAAATTTGTACATTTCGCTGGCTGATAGATCTCAAGTTGACAAGATAGATCAAAGATTTCAACAACAAAAAAATTTTATCACACCCCACAATTACTTTCTTTCGATTAATATTTTTTTAGTTGTTTTATTGTTTTTTTTATCAAAACCTATTCAATCTATTATATAAATTTTGTGTAAGCTTAAGTAATTATTTGACTGAAGAAATTTCAGTATTTATTTTATATAATGCTCCAATGACGTCACATCGTGAACCTTATGAAAATCTTATATAAGAGTATAAACCCGCTTCGATCGCCGTAGTACGATAGAATAATTAAATCGTATAATATGAACGATAAGTGCTACAGACATTATACGTTATTAACAACTAATATTATTATTCTTTATAGTTTAATTATGCAACAATAATATTATCAGATAA